>JADLZK010004644.1:0-150459 GCA_015847255.1 Hyparrhenia diplandra | reverse complement strand
ATTTCGCGGCCAAAGTCACCGAGCTCTCTACCCCAGCTACAAAGTGCCCAAGTAAGCCACATTTCAGAACCCCTGATATTTTTTTTTTCTGGAAAACCGCATGAAAAACCTTTGGGAATGCTCTTGCCTCAGCTCTGTTGGAATTACGACTTGTGGTGTTGCATTGTGGCAGGTTCCCCAAGATACCCAGCCTGGGCTTGTGAGAGCAGGAGCGGAGGTGGCGTCGAAGAAGCTCGTTGCGCTAGGGCTGCAATTCAGGCCCCTGGAGAAGATCATCAGGGATGACGTGGAGAGGCTCAAGAGCAGAGGCTTGGTAACCGTCGGCTATTTGTAATGTCTTCCTGGACCGTTGCCACTATGGATGGTTTCGGTTTTTTCAGACAAAGCAGTATGGTTTCGATAGATGTCACTAGAAAATAAGGAAAGCGTTTACAATGTGAAACTAAGTTTTTTCAATCAAGCTCAGGCACATGGAAATCTCGAAGATGCCAATCAAATTTCGATCCTGAGTAGCAAATTTTGGAAAGTGAAATCGCGAACATGAATAAAATTTTCAAAGGAGTTACACATGCGAAGGTGGTTACTAAAAAACTCAAATAGACTACTTGTAACTACGAGCCTATGTTCGAGATCTGAACCTGAACCTGAAACTGAATGTTGCCATGCTAACTTGTAGGTGAAATTAGAGGACCAAGTTGTTTCAGGCTTTCAGCTCGTAAACTTGCAGTTTATTTCAATACACAATCCTCACCGCCACCTCTGTCTGGCTTTGATAGCAACTCCTGAATCTAGCCTCAAATTGTGAATCTGAATCAAACCGGAATCTGAATAGTAAAGTTCCTTCCTGAATCTTTTGGATTCAGTAGTGGCATTTCGGCTACTTCGTTCATGTTGTCTGGCAGCTTCTGCATGATGCGGACCAAGAAATCCATGAAGCACACGGTGTGGAGAGTTGCCTTGTGCCCTTTCCTCCTGTCTCGCTCACTCAGCGGCATCAGGGCTGCCATTATATCAGCGGTCCGGGCTCGGCGCTCCTCTTCATCTTGACGGATAGCCTCGCCGCCGACGATGCTCCCCGGCGACACGAGCGTCGGCTTGTAACCCCAGCACATCGCGTACGCCGACGCCTCCGGCGGCCCAAGTTTGCGCGGCAGGTTTACCTCGATCATCTTCTTGGATGCGGTACAGTACATGCAGACCTTGTCGTCTTTGTCACGATCCCAAAAATATTTGTTGCGCAAGTACATGAATAGCACGCCGCTGCAGTTCCAAACGCCGGTGATTGAGTAGGGATCAAGGCGGTTGTCTCTACGAGAAATGGACGCCTCGTCGTCGATGATGCACTTCCGTTCCCACTGGTTGTCCACCGTGAGCAGCCACAGCGCTCTGCCGTGGCTATCTTGTGTGTCCACACATGGACGGCCGGAGATCAACAAGAGCGTCGTGGACATTATTTGACAGCCGTGTTCGTCTCCATCATCACCTGGCAAATCGATGGCGGTAACCGTCTCGTCGTCGACGTCGAAAGACAAGATCACTGCCTTGTCGACGGTGATGGTGACCGTCTGGTCATCGACGACGTCATCGACGTCCGTCTCGTCGTCGACGACCTCGTCGACGTCGACAGCCAAGATCACTTCCTTTTTTTGTAGACGTGGAGGGAGGTAAATCGTGCCGTCAGATAGAGGGACTCGCCGCTAATTTCTCCGTCCAGCCCTCCGATAAAAGCGTCCGTAGTCGTGGTTGCTCGCCGCCGCCGTCACTGAGAGCATAGACCAGCAGCTCTTTTTGGATCCCTTCTCGCCGAGGACGTCGTGAGCTTCCGCTGGCGTGACAGGAGAAGCTTGTAGGTTTTGTTCCTCCGGCCGTAGCCCAACCCCAAGACGGCACAATCTTCGTCGTCCGAAACCGGAACCCTCACCTCCTCCACTTCGTCGGCGATGGCCGGGTTCCACAGGACGCACGTGGCAGGCCTGGCCTTGCAAACGAGCAGCACGACGCCGTGGCACGTGCTGACGTACTGCATCCTGGGGCACGTCGCCCCCGCGAGCGCGCGCATCGGCGCGTTGCCGCTGATCCCCTGCTCCGGCGACGTGGAAGCCGTGGTACCCGCTGACTTGCTGGTGCTTTCTGCCTCCGCGGCCGCTCTTCTTTACCTTCGCTGTGGCGATGTACGCGACGTGGGGGGGTCTGGCAGCGTAGGGGCGAGGCGGCAGTGGAGGTCCCTGAACTCCGGGCTGCGGAGCAGGGCCTGGTGGTGCCTGGAGAGCGCCATGGAAGCGACCGCGGTGCACGCCGGCACGCGGGCGAAGATGCCGCGGAGGACGTCGTCGCACATGCCCGTGCCGCCTGACGCGGCGGCGTGACTACCGCCAGCTCCTCCCGTCCTCTTCCTCTTTCTCCTAACTGGGTTTCTCAGCGCCGCCGCCGCCGCCGCCGCCTTGATCTCGTCGCCTCTCGCATCCTCCTTCGCCATGTTATGGTGGATTGCGTTTGCGCAGATCGTAGCCTTCTCGATCGATTGGTCTAAAATAAAAAAGTTAGCCCCCCCACGTCGGCGTCAGCATCGGTTTATGGGCTTCTGGGCCGCTCACAGGCCACAGATGCATCGCCCAGCCAGTTGGTTCCGGGCCAGTCCCAAACCCCTGCGACGCATCGATCAGAGTCCCAGCGCTGGATCGATTCCACTATTAGTGTAGCAATAACACCTCTTCTTCAAATGCATAAGTTTCTATTAAGCTCAGACATTTTATTAAAAAAATTAAGCTCAGACATTGGGAAATCTCGAAGATGCCAATCAATTTTTGATCCAGAGTAGCAAATTTTGGAAAGTGAAATTGCGAACATGCACATGCAAAGGTTGGTTACTAAGGGCGTGTTTGGTTCATTGTCCACCACACCTCGTGTGCGACTGCAACCGGGCTCTCCGCGCCCAAACCCGAACAGCGTGCAAGGTATCTGTGTTTGGTTGCTTGCATCCATGGGAACGAGGCTGTAGACGAGGCGCTGTTTGGTTACTGGTCTCGTCTTGAACTCTTCACTTTTTGCCGTGCGTTGCATCTCCGCATGCACCTCGTGCCACCGAAAGTGAGCTGGCTCTGCCGGAACGCCGATTTCACCGTATCTATGGAGCCTGGCTGGAGCGCGCTTTTTGCACCGTGCGAGCCTGGCTGGAGTGGACGACCAGGCAACCAAACACCCTCAGGTTGCATCCGCCGGTGCATGTATGGCCTGATGCGGGATACCAAACATGCCCTAAAAAAACTCAAATATACTATAGTTGTAACTACAGTCTATGTTCGAGATCTGAACCTAAACCTGAACCTGAACCTGTGTTTCTCCTGTAAGAGAAGTGATTTTATGGTTTTAACTTGTAGGTGAAATAAGAGGACCTAGTTGTTTCAGGCTTTCACAGCCCGTAGACTTGGCCACGTTTAGTTGGCTGAAAATTTACCAAAAATTGCAAATTTTTAGACTCTCTCTTCATCACATCACATTAAATACACCAAAAGACATATGTTCGGAGCAAAGAAATGTAGGTAAAAAAATAACTAATTACACAGTTTTGTTGTAGATCACGAGACGAACCTTTTTAAGCCTAGTTAGTCCATAATGAACAATGTTTCTGTAACAAACGAAACGTCTTCAGGAGTCGAAAAAGTCACTTTTGCTTTAAAATTTAGCCATCTAAACAAGGCCTTGCAGTTTATTTCAATACGGAATCAACATCCGCCTGGGTCTCCGTAAGTACCTCGTGTATCTAGCCTCAAATTCTGCATCTGAATCCAAATCGGGATCTGAATCTGCATAGTAAAATTCCTTCCCTGAATCTTTTGGTTTCAGCAGTGGCATTTCGGCTACTTCGTTCATGTTCTCTGGCAGCTTCTGCATGATGCGGACCAAGAAATCCATGAAGCACACGGTGTGGAGAGTTGCCTTGTGCCCTTTCCTCTGTCTCGCTCATTCAGCGGCATCAGGGCTGCCATTATATCAGCGGCCCGGGCTCGGCGCTCCTCTTCATGTGACTGATGATGGCCTCGCCGTCGCCGACGACAATGCTCCTTGAGTCGGGCGTCGGCTTGTAACCCCAACACATGGCGTACTCCCAATGCTCCTGCGGCGTCAGTTTGCGCAGCAGGTTTACCTCCGTCATCTCCTTGGTCGCAGTACAGTACATGCAGAGCTTGTCGTCTAAGTCGCCGTATTTGTTGCGCAAGTACATGAACAGCACGCCGTCACAGTCCCAAACGCCGGTGATTGAATAGCGATCAAGGCGGTTGTCTCTACGAGAAATGGACGCCTCGTCGTCGATGCACTTCCGTTTCCACTGGTGGTCCATCGTGAGCAGCCGCAGCGCTCTGCCGTGACTATCCTGGGTGTCCACACGCTGGACGGCCGGAGATCAACAAGAGCGTCGTGGACGGTATTTTGCAGCCATGTTCGTCTCTCTCACCTGGCAAATCGATGTTGGTGATCCGTCGTCGTCCACGTCGAATGCCAGATCACTGCCTGTGCCTTGCTGGACGTGGGGGACATAAATCGTTGCCGTCCAGATAGAGGGACGACTCGCCGCTGATTTCTCCGTCCAGCCCCTCCGATAACAGCGTCCGTAGCCGTTGCTCCCCGCCGCGCCTTCACTGAGAGCATAGACTATGAGGCTCTTTTGGATCCCTCCTCGCCGAGGACGTCGTCAGCTTCCGCTGGCGTGACAGGAGAAACTTGTAGGTTTTGCTCCTCCGGCCGTAGCCCAACCCCAAGACGGCACAATCGTCGTCGTCCGAAACCTGGGACATTACCTCCTCCTCATCGTCGGCGATGGCCGGGTTCCACAGGACGCACGTGGCAGGCCTGGCCTGGCAAACGAGCAACGCCGACATAAATGGCACGTGCTGACGTACTGCATCCTGCGGGCACGTTGGCCCCGCGAGCGCGCGGGGCATCGGGGGCGTTGCCACTGAGCCCTGCTCCGGCGACGTGGAAGCCGTGGTACCCGCTGACAGGCTGCTTCGGCCGCCGCCGCTCCTCTTCACCTTCGCCGTCGCGATGGGCTATGTGGGTGCCTGGAAGCGGCGGGCGAGGCGACTTGATGGAGGCCCTGAACTCCGGGCAGCGGAGCAGGGGCCTGGTGGTGCCTGGAGAGCGCCATGGAAGCGACCGCGGTGCGCGCCGGCACGCGGGCGAAGATGCCGCGGAGGACGTCGTCGCACATGCCCGTGCTGCCTGACGCGGGCGGCGGGACTAGCGCTGGCTCCTCCCGTCCTCTTCCTCTTCCTCCTCGTATATACGTAACTGGGTTTCTCGGCGCCGCCGCCGCCGCCGCCGCTTCGATCTCTTCGCCCCTCGCCGCCTCCTTGGCCATGATATCGTGGATTGCGTTTGCGCACAGATCGGACTATCGGAGCCTTCTAAAATAAGAAGCTTCACGTCCCCCCACGTCGGTGTTAGCTCGGTTCTGGGGCATCTGGGGCCGCTCTGAGCCACAGATGCATTCGCCCAGCCCATTTAGCTCCGGGCTCGGGGCCGCTCATAGACCACAGATGCATTCGCCCAGCCCACTTTAGCTCGCCCTTCCGACGCAGGACGGTCAGTGCTTTGCGTTGCTCAAAAAATGCCGCGGAGCCACATTTTATGCTATCCTAAGACCACCACTAGGGCAAAAAAAAAAAATACCACCCGCAAAAATACCACCTATGATGTACTCAAAAAAAAAAAAAAATACCTATGAGTCTATGACGAATAAACAACCAGAAGTCCGAACAATGTGTAGAAAAGATAAAATTACAGATTGCCAAGGAACAAACACTAATGTCAATAGATACGCCTCCAAATCTATTATGAGTCTAGCACTTAAAATTAGTCATTTGGCAAGGAGCAATCACATGGTTATACTACATTACCACTTCAAGCCTGTAGGTTTTCTACACTGCACAACAGGGCAACATTCTTCCCAACGAGGATCTAAAGCCTTTTGATAACCCGTTTCTTCCCACTCCACTTCTGAACCAAAAAAGATATGTGACCACTTTTAAAAAGGTCTCTAATAACAAACCACAGCGGAACGGTAGGACCAGTAGATCCGTAAGCAGAAAACAGTCCATACCTTGGTGCACACAAGGCTATCTGATTTCATGTACCTTCAATAGCTACAGATGTGCAGCTATATAGCTCCTTATGTTCATGTAAACTATCTGTGAACCCTGATAACAATGTTAGAAGGCCATTTCCTGGAAGAATTTTGAGTGTTGTTTGATGTACCTAAAATGAGAAAATACTGTCAAACCATGCCCATCATGATTGGCATACAAGAGTAAATTATAAGCCAAGAGATCAGTCAAAGAATGGACCAGTAAGGTGCTCACCCATTTCAGATGTTGGAGCTGTAATGCCTGATGTGTTTACTTGCATATACGCCACCCAGGACCTTACAGCCATCGACAAAATTGCAGACAAAAAAGGAAACGTATGTCATGCCAAAAAGGTAATGTGGTGTATAAAATGAAAGATGAGATCAATACCTTGGAAACAGTCTCAAGGAACATTCCAGGGCGAGGACTGGCGTGGGTTTGTGCCAGATATTTCTTCCCTGTAGAGGTCACATAAGCATGTGCAGTAATACTTATTAATGCAAAAACATCTTCTAATTTCTGAACATACTAGTGAACCAATTTGAACTCAAAACTCACCCCTTCCAATACTCAGTTAGACTCTCCTGTTCAGAATGAGAAGCAGCACTTGGTCCAATGTTATCAGCACCTTCCCTCTGCCATTCATAACATCCTTATCATCCTTTCCAATGCCTTCCCAGGTTTAAGAGCAACGAGCTTGCTCAAAAGTTTACCTGTCAATTTAACGTGAAAAGAATACCTTGAATTCAATGACATATAAAATGAATGATTTCGATAAATCGTCTATAGTTTGAGCATTTTTTCAGCAGTAAAAACAGCCCTCATTCTAATTATAGAACAAGTTTTAACATCTCTTTGCCATTATCCATCAAGTTGTTAGAGCAAACTTTGTTTCAGTTGCCAATTTCTTGCATCTTTCTTGCCAATTTCTCTAAGAACAAAATATCCTGGTAGATTGACAGGACACCTGCCGGTGACTCACTAACATCATTAGCTGTGTGACCATTAAATTCACATCTGGCTGATCTCAATTCTCGTTCATTGTTGATGACACCATGTTAAAGCATACATAAATCAGGCAAGCAACAAGTTGCTGAGAGCCACTGGGAGACTCAACCTTCTTCCTAAATTCACTAGGGCCAACCCAGATCTGGCCTCAACTTTTTTTCCCGCAACCTTGCTGGTTTTAGAAATAAACAGAATTTTGTTCTGGGACATTTTAGAAAAATATGGTTGTGACATTGGAAAAATATGGTTTTGTCTACATCAAAATTAACATCAAAATTCCATTATTGGATGCATGTTTGTTTTGTAACACACCTCACACAATGGAATATGGTTTTAAGCTGTTTCTGGGAGAAGACTATTTGAGTGGACGATTTGTCCCCAGCCTTTGGCCAACGGGTCTGACCAAACCATTAACCCTAATGATCAGCTCTCCCTTTCTCTCATTGCCGTCTTCTTCCCCATTAAAACCACTCACTCTTAGCCCTCTCTCTATTTCTCTCTCATCCAGTCCTCAAGTGAAACCCTAGCCACTAGAATGGAAAAGTTGTGTACACATATAAATAGGAAGAAAAAGTAACAAAGCAAAGCGTATTAACTCCCTCAAAGTGATAAAATGGAAAATTCATGTAGTTGTTAAACATTAAATTGCTAAATAATATTATGAGACACTGGGGCAAGCAAATTGATGATGGCCCGCTTCGGGATGTGGCCCGCGTAGATTTTGAACAACCATATATTTGTAAAATGCCCAGAAATAGACTAAATATCTAGGCCCGACTCTACCCAAAGACCCAAGATTTTTTCTCGCCCTAAATAACCGGTTTTTTCGCCCGCCCTAACCCGACCCGCCCGTGGATTCACATCTACACTATATATAAGTAATCAAATAGACTAAAGACCCTTTGATAGTTTGAATTAGCTTCAGCAACACACTTTTAACATTAGTTTAAAAAGATACCTCTGCCTCAGGAGGGTAGTCAAACCACGATCATTTCTCTCATCTAACAGGCCACCTCCCATCATATTCCGAGCTTCTTCTCTTACTATAACTAGTCTTGCAAGAAGTTTTTCGATCAGGAATGGTGTCCCTAGATTCCATTGACTGTATAATAATCAAGACATTAGAAGATTCATGAAAATTCTTCAACATGGAAACAATAATATTTAACTACTACAGGCAGTTCTTTTTTAGAAAAATTATCAGCCTACTCTTTATCATTTCCAAGAAGCAAAATGATCTGGAATGATCTTCACCTCTAGCATCTTGTCTCTGTTCTATTTGTAAGTTTCAAATATCCTTTTGGGCTTTGTAATTCTAATTAAGCATACCAGCATTCTAGGTGTGATAATCTATTTTAAGAGTGTGAGATAAAATTATAAAATAGTGAGGCAGCCCTGGCATTCTATATTTTGTAAGTTGAAGTTGTTTTAGAAATACACTGGTAACACAGTCCACATCTTTCCTATGTTTCAAGACTAGAAATAAAAAAGACCGGCATTCAACTTGATTTTAGAAGTGTTTGGACCGGCATCCAAGGGGTGGTGTCTCATAAATACCCCTAGCAGCCTTTTAGTTCTCAGCATGCAAACACAAATATGGCAGGCAGCAGAAACAAATATGCAGGTTTCCTTGATTCAACAAATATGCTAGGCAACGCTTGCCACTAGATACATAGCTGCAGGCTCATGAAACTTGATTAAGATAATGAAGGGGACCTCAGACATTTAATCCCTTTCCTTAATCTGTCTGGAAAAGTCTAAAACTAGATATATTCTAGGACAGAGGGAGTAACATATAGCATCTGAAGCCAAATGATCAATGCACCAACAATATTGTTCATTCACAAAATTGAATGAGAATTGTAAAATAATAGTATGTAGCATGTCATACAGTCTCATAGTCCATCTATGAACTGGCATCTGTCTAAACCCGTCTAGGAAGAACTCTTTAGTATGAGTATATATGTGTGTACTGAGTGTCTGAGTCTATATTGTAATTAGGTTTTACTCTCTCCTATCAAATTATCATTGGACGTACTAATGGAAAGAAAAATGTTTCATTGCAAAGAATCAGATCATGAAGATTGTGTTGTTTCATGGAAGGCCATCAGTAAAAGGATGACTGTACTCATGCTTTTCAACTTACCTCTAGTAGATCATCTGCCTGATTTGCAATGTCACTAAGATTTGCCCCAGGAATTTGGCACTTCAGACCTTTATCACGTTAAAAAAACACCTCCACCAGCAGCTACACGGGTAGCAACAATTCATGCCTGCTCTCTTTCTTTTCAGTCTGGCAAAGGAGTCCAACAACCTGGACCTGGTTTTGTAAAATACGACACCACCGGTCAGAAGACAAAAGCCCACATCCATGCACACATATAAGCAGGATAACACTGGGCATGTGAAACAACACTTACATGTGGAGGGCATTTTCTTTGTCAGATGGTCTAGCACTGTCTGCTTAATTACCTCAAGAAGAGACTTACGCTGCCATCATAGGACAAGCATGTAAAGCATGTAGAATAAGCTGGGAAATATGCATATAGCAGGATTTAGTAAGCACTCCAGTCTGAAAACAATGTCTCGAAGCATACATGGATTTTTGGTACAGTCTATGCGTTTGTGCGGGGGGTGTTAGATGTATATATTTTGGAGTCTAATTGTAATTGTACTAGGTCCTTGTGACTATATATCTGAAAGCCCCACCCAAGGGGTGTGAGGTGTTCTGCTCTCTCTCTACAATGAAGCCTGGTGAAGAATAAATAATGTATTATGCAAACAAGTAGTTTGGCTGAGTTAGGCAATGACTCTATCAAGTACCTCATCATCTGCATCTTTCTGTGCAAGTTGTATCATGTAATCAAGTGCCATAAGAAAGCCTGACTCCATCTCGTCGACCCTCTTCCCAATAACTCCCTGTGCCACCAGCTCCACAGCAACCGGCTCAAATGCACCATCCATCTCCATGTCCTCCATCTAGAAACACCAATGACCAATCACATGCAACAACAATATCAATAAATACAAGGTATAGCCATTTAGTCATACCACATAATAGCAGTTATATTCTGCACAACTACATGAGATTAACATTTAACCACATTGAGAACTCCCCAATGATAGTTCTTAGACAATTTTAGAGTGAATTATAATCTCAAACAAACTAGTAAGCCGTAGAAGAAAAGGAAATGGAGGATAAATTGACTTTAGCAATGGGCTAAGCTTTCACAACTCTTTGCCAATTTGTCCAAGAAGACCAAACTACATTAGCATACTATCTGGCCACAGAAACAAACTAGTGCAATAGTTCATTGCGGAATAGCTTTAACTATTTTTTAAAAATATAAATAACAACCTAATAAGATTGGAAGTCCAAGAAACTACGCAATTCTATGAAGCACTGTGTTCATTTCACAAAATCATCCATACTAGTAACCGCCGTCAGTGATCCAGTGAAGCAACAGAAGAAATGGTGGGAGGCACAAATAAAAAACGGTGGAAGGGCATCCTGACCAGCGTGAGCATCTCCTGCAGCACGGAGGCGACCTGCTCCCCCGCCACGGAGGAGGGCGTCGCACTCGGCGGGGTCCCACTTGCTGGGTCGTCCCCGAGGGAGGCCGGCGAGGCGATGGGGAGGGGCACTTTGGGCGCCGCTGCGTGGCATGTGAGGTTGCAGCGGGAGGGGCCCGTGGGATTAGTTGGGATGAGGGCCTCCTCCATGGGAAGGCGACGATGGCGCAGACAAGCGACAGGTTAGGGAGAGAAACATGGAAACGAAGCGATGGGAGGGGAGGAGAGGAAGGCTGAGGTTCTGGGTGGGGAGGGACGCAGTGGCGGACCCCCGGGGTTTCAGAGTAGGGGGGCGGGCTGGGCAGCGGGTTGGAGGCCAGCGGCCGGCGACGTGCCGGTGCGGTGCGGGGCGGGCCGGCGGGCTGTGGCGTCGCAACGGCCGTAAAAGGGCGCGGGCGGTGCGGTTCTGGGTGGAGGGACGGCGAACTTATCCATTCCATTTTTTGGCGCTCCTTATATCGATCTGTGTGTTCCCCGCGAACTCCCATCTCAAAATGAAGAAAATAAAATCAACCTCGGTGGGGTTCCACCGCCATGCGCTGTCAAGCTTGCTTGGCGGTGCAGAGTACGCGCACGGCGCATCCACCGCAGCCCGCAGGCCCGTGGTATCCTCCTCCTGCGGGCTCCGGCCGTTGCTAGTGCTGTTGCGAGAGAAGTCGAAGGCTCCTAGGGTTCGCCCTCCCGAGAGCGAGGGAGGGGGTCGGGTCTTACACTTCACGATGCGGTGCCCAATCGGTCCTGCAGCGAGGAAAGGTACTATGACTTGCTCTTCCAGTAATCAGTAGTAATTTAGCTGTTCATTGAACTGTGTATCTATCCCCTTCTAGTATGGACAGTTCCTGTGTCGCATTCAGTTTAATTAGTAGTAATCTAGCTGTTCATTGTATGTGTATCCCCTTCTAGTATGGATAGTTAGTTCCTGTGTTGCATTCAATTCAATTTAGTTGCACATATATATATACAATGAGTTCTTCTATCCCGTACAAAAGAATTGGAAGTGACACTAAAAGTACTAATCTCAACCCAAACAATCCCTGCTTCTGTTTGGTTTGATCTCCCATGTGTTTTGCACATAGCTCAAACAAATTGTTCGTACGTTCTGTTTGGTTTGATCTCCCATGTGTTTTGCACATAGCTCAAGCAATGTAAATCATCTACAGTTAGTTCATTTCTTAATTCATTTGTCCTCCGTCAGCAGTCTGCATTGTCCAATAAAAGCATCTAGTTGTCAGGTGCATCTCTTTAGTGTTTTTCTCTGCAAAAAAAAAAAAAAAAAAAAGTTACCACAAATGTTAAATCTTTCTGGTTGTTTGTAAATTATTCATTAATACATATGCAGGCTTTGGTTTTACTATAAAAGAACTTGTAGGAATGTCTTCTGGAAACCATGAAGAAGAAAAACCAACTGAACAAGAATAAAAGCTACAAGTCTGTAACCCTCAAAATAATCTGCATCTTACTGTTCACTGACTAAAAAAGTAGTCTTAAATTCCACAGGCAAACCAATGTGTTTCCCCCATATAATGTCAGGACTGTATAAAATCAGAAATTGATATCTTTGTTGTCTTGTTTGATGTAGGACCTTGCAGTACTATCAAAATCATTATATTATAGGAATATTATACTGTTCATTTAAAAAAGCTCACATGCACAACAACAAATATTTATTCAAGCTTCAGTAATATAAATTGGTTCGTTTTGACTGTAGTAACTTACCTGCTTTGCATTTAGCACATCAAGTACTCTCCAACAGCCCAGTCTGAGGCTTGGCCTTCTTTTGGTTCATTACAATCGCAGCACTGGAGCGCCACGCACAGAAGTTGCTTAGCTTCCACATATGGCCAGTTTCCAGCGTTCACATCAAATATCCTCCTGGGGCAATCCTTATCTCTTATCCATTTTTGAACCTCATCTGTTATGCCAATCACCGATTCCCATCCTGTTAGTAGCTGGATGATGATAATCCCAAATGAATAAATGTCTGCTTGGGTGCTCAGCATCTGTGTTTTCTGGTAGACAGGGTCCATGTATCCAGTAGTTCCCATTGGCATTGTCATCCGACTAATATTCTTCTTGCTAGATGGGTCCTGACGCAGAAGCCTAGCAGTACCAAAAGTCCCCTAGCCGGCTCACATTATATTTCATCAAGAAGAATGTTGGCAGGTTTTATGTCTGAGTGGACTATGGCATTAGGCCTGTTGAAATGGAGGTGGATGAGAGAGCTGATCGTACTTCTTGGATGATGCGGACTCTATCCTGCCATGCCAGCACCTTTAGGCTTCGCTCTAGGCTTCCGTTGCTTAAATACTCATATACAAGAGCCATGGACTCAGAGCAGAGACCAAAGAGCTTGACAATGTTTGGATGCCTCACGCTGCTTAATATCAGTACCTAAATTGGTAGGATGTAAGGTTGATTACACTTGAAAAAAGGGATAAATATAAATCAATTCATCACCGCAAATGATATGGTCGTAAAACTCCTATGAAAGCAGTTCAGTCATGTATTTTTTTTGGGGTATACATCACGACCACGTAAAGATGCACAAATAAAAGACTATTTATTTTTCACTTGTTGACTATACCATCCCATCTGTTCTAGAACATGGCTTATTTACTGCTGAAAAGTACAACTAAAACTTAACCATAGAAGATCTGTGTGAGTTGGTGGTGGTTTACCTCTTGCTCAAACTCGAAATAGCCTTGTCTTCCACGAGGGTTAAACATCTTAACTGCTACATGTCGGCCTCGGGCTTGCCAAAGTAGACTGGTCCAAAACCTCCTTGACCAATCTTGTTCAAGGGGGTGAAAGTTGTTGGTGGCTTGCCTAATCTCAGAGTCTGAGAACTCAATGATATTGACCTGATATTTCCTGTTTTCCTCTCTGCTGGTTGTTGGATTCATGCAGTATGAGTTTGGAACTTCTTGTTCTGACGACTTTTTCTGGTATAGGCTGTTTTTCTTGTTTTAAATTGACACACTCCTCCAGGAATTTAGCTTCCTTTCAAGTTCTTTAACTTTTTCCCTGATAAAGGATCAATGCATTAGGTTCGGTCTGCAGATCTCTACCTAGGTCTAGAGTTGCTTAGCTAGTCTTTGATATTCAATGTATCACTTTAGTGTATTCTGCAATATGTGTGCTAATATTACCACTAATAACTCTATTTGGCTCTTCTCGTGGACGATGTGATAATGAAACAGATTTTTCTGATGTATTTGGCCCTTCAAAACATCCGTGGTGGTAAGATCTGTTAGAAGTTTCCCCAGGTAAAATTTCCTTCTGTCTTGATTGGGCCTGTGCACCTTTTCCTTGAAATGTATAGTATCTGTTAGATTAGCCTGCTTATAACATGTAACAGAAAAGGACAGTTTTGTTGTAATCATATAAGTAGTTTAGGTTCAGAAACTCATGTTACCTACCATTTGCAACTGGTTGCTATCTCTGGATCCTTCACTTGTTATGTCTCCCCGTAGTTGTTGGAACGCTCTCATCTGTTGTTTAGGCCCTCATATAGCTCACTACTTCTTTCTACCTAACAAATGTGGAATATTGCAATAACACAGTGCATTACCCACTTAGTAGAAACTAGAAATTTGCACACAATGTTTTGCGTGGAAATTTGCAATGATGATTATATCACACCAGTTGACCCCCTTTGTGCTGTGGTTCCTTCAGATTCTCCTGTAAGATGCTCTGGTGTCCACTGTGGTGTTGCAGGGCTGCCTCAAGCATGTTCTTTCAGTCAACCATATAAAAATGTTTTTGAACATGATAATAATTTAAATTATTGAACTCAACTAGCACGTCAACTTTAAGCATAATACAGATATTAAAAACAGAAGGTCCAGAATCACAAGACTTTCAATTTGTTCCATGATTGAAACATACCTGGTCCACTCATGTCTACCGCTTCGGACAAGCAATATCTGGCAGAACTGAAGGAGTGCATTCTCTTTTGACATGAACCTGTGTATGTGGAGTCTTTATGGTTGGTAACCTTTTCAATGGCTGAATAATGTGTGCAACATCAATGTGATGATCTATAAGTGATCATTATTTCTGCAACATGGACACATGGTATATTTTGCAGCTCATACCTTGAAGCCGTGACTAATTTTTCTAACTTGATTCAAAAACCAGCTGCTGAAGGCCAAGGAGGGTGTCCTCATTAGTTATATATTGTACCTTGACCTGCCAGGGGTTAGTAAAAAACTTGATTCATCAAAATTGATTCTTTCATAAGAGGCATTTTGTTTAATAATCTTGTAGTATCTGTTATAACAGAAGTGTTATGTGAATATAAGTGTTGTATAAGAATTAATCTTATTCATGAACTTTAGAAGAAACCTGTTCTAACATATCAGAGACTCTGCTGTACAGTCTTGGCACTTTTAAGGTGTGCCTACATTTTTACATCTTAATTTTGAAGTCATTGGAACCTTTCTTAAAAAATTTGGAAGTCATAAGTTCTTAAAGGCATCTAAAATTTCAGTAACCCATGGGCCTTCCCTGGGCTTAGTAGGTGTTCTGCTTAAGAAGATGTTAATCTTTTTAGTTAGGCTGTAGGCATTATCTAGCAATTTTTTTTTTTCGAATACGCAAAAAGATTTTAAGAAGAAAAAGTTTTACATCACAAGACGGGCTGGCGTTTTGGGAGGGTAAGATTTACAAGAGTTTTTATCTAGCAATTGTTAGAGGTACTATTTTCTTTCTAATGCAAACCAATCCTTTTGTGAATCTTTCTTTGATGCATCTACTAAAAGTGGATAATGAAGCAGTGATCACCTCTCGTCAGAGCACAGCATCACATAACTTCTTAATAGCTTCAGCATCTTTTCCTTCTCTCTCCTCCCGTGCTGTTCCTTTACATCCTCTCTTGCAAATTTCTCTGGTACTCGAGCACCCACTACAGGATAGTTCAGCAAAGTCTTGTCAGTAGTGAGGGTTTTTTTTTGGAAATTGTCAGTGAGTTTTTTCATTCAGTACAAGAGACAGCAGATAGCCAGAAGTTGTATGTGTAGACAGTTACTATTGCCCTTTGATATCATTTGAATACAAGGCCTGTGGCATATTTCTCTGACACATCATGATACTGAGGACTAGATTGTTATTGATGAACAGGCATGTCCATGTTGGTCCTCAACTTACATATAGAGCATTTCACTGGCAAATTTCCTTGTTTTGTCTTCATTATGACCATTACTATTAAGATAAGTCAGTAAAATTTCTTCTTTGTAGAGCTTAATGAGTTATTCCAAAGAATAAGAAGTCTGCATGTCTTTTTCTTTCTTTCGTTATTTCTGAGAAATTCCTTTTCAAGAGAATAATAGGCTGGCACATGTGCATATACCTTGCAGGAAAGAACAGCGAAATACAGTTTCAGCTCTTACAGACGGGTATCAGCTTGGATGGCGAGTGGACATGGAGGATTCCAATTGGGCCTGGAAACTGTTGTAGAACAAATAGCAGGTTGCGCTTGTCGGACTTGTAGTCCTTCCCAACGGCTATGTAGATCATGCCCTCCATGTTGAAGCTCCAAAACGTCTGGTTGCCAAGAACATCCTAAGCCTGCTGTCTGTAGAAGAAACGGTGGTTCGAGAAGACAGGTCTATTGAACTTGAATACAGTCCTGGAAACAGTCCAATTTGACCAAGGAAGACAATGCAAGGTGATGATTTATTATACTCCCTCTGTCCCTTCCAAATTATAAGTCGGTTTGACTTTCTTTATTCATTCATCTACATACATAGCAAAATATATGTACAAAAAAATCAAAGTGGAATGGAGTACATAAGACTATGTACCTCTCGAATATTCTAGGAAAATGCAGCTCCGTGTCATGGTTGTAGAAAAGAGTTGACAAATGGTGGTAATTTATTTGCCTTTTGTTGGAACTGCCGCAAAGAATTTGTTTAAAATCAGTCACGGCTGTTGGGATTTGACTCAGCTCGTATGCGACTGATAGTCTGATACGATTGGTTGCGTACAAATTACACAGGATTTGATGCATCACGTCATTCAACATTCCGTTTGAGAGCGACCCATGTATATTATTCATAATAATCGTACATGGACGAGCAATCCTGGAGTCTACTCTTCTTGCCGCCGTTATACGTTCTGTGCATAAGGAACGTTGACAGATTGACGTGATTGCCGGGGCAAGCGCGTGAATAGATAGATCATCAGCATGTCGCGTTACATCCAATTTGAACAACCATGCTTATCTGTCGTGTTTTCCCTCTGTTTTCTGTTTTCTGCGAGGACTGGCAGCTCAAAAGGATGTATGCTTTCGCCGGACTGGTTAACTTCGTGTTGTGACATTTACGATTTCACTGGACTGGACACTAGATGCATATGCTGTCTGGTTGCTGTCCAAATCACAAACATACATACCAGTGGCATAGCCAAGGAAAAAAACTAGCTAGGGGCGAACTTCTAATGACCAACTAAACCAAAATCAAGGTCATGTTTGGTTTAGAGACTTTTTAGTCCTTGGGACTTAAAAAGTCTTTTTAAGTCCCTACCAAACCAAACAGAAAGAATTTTTAAGATTTTTCCCCTCTATTAATCCCTTAAAAGACTCTCTTGGAGTCTTTTTATTAGTCTCCTGGACTAAAAAAAGTTTAGTCTCTAGGAACCAAACAGGACCCAAGAACATTACAATTCACATTGCATTAATGCATCCATGCAATGCATCCGTTGAGATATTACCTCAAATTTGAAGAATAAATTAATAGTTCTTGTACAAATATAGAGTAAAATACAAAAATAAAAATAAGAAATAGATATACTTGTAAAAAAAATAAGGTCTTGCACCAACTTTAGCTGGGGCAGCTGACCCAACTCGCACCAACATAGCTACGCCAGTGATACATACAGCAAATCAGTGACCTATAATGACAAGGCAGCAAGTGCCTCACTTGCAATACAATACAAAAAAAAAGGAACAAAAATACGGGTTGCATCTTCGTACAACAAATTCTTGGACCAAACCAACTCAAAATTTAATTATATATGGGTATAGTAAAAATTTACAAGCATCCAATACATCATGAGTGAGAAAACACCTGCCGGATGAAGCTGCAAAAATCCGACTTCTGCCGGCTTTTCCACTCGAACTGTTGTACATACACACTCAGAAAAGTCTTCCATGGCATCATCGATGAGAATCCAAGTCGAAGACTTGCAGCCAAGCTTGACTGTCCAGATGCCGAACCAAAGAAAGCTGATACATATAAACTTGCAAAATTCATCCGCCTTTCAAGATAACAGCCAAAAGTTCTGACCCAATGCATCAAAGAGAAAAAAGCAAAATATATTTACATGAGAGGAAGGTATGCCCCTCCATGTGGCCCTTCCTTAGGATCAGCGGGCCAGCATTGTCAGGGACTTTATCCAAAAAATTCTATTGCAAATATCAAGAACGTCAATGAAGCCTGTCGCCAGAGTTGCCAACTGCAGCCTCAGCCTCATGTCCCTTGTTCTACGCAGCAGGCTCCTGAATGACCTGCCAAGATGTTTCACCCACTCTGCAGGCAAGCCTCCAGGTGAAAGCCAGACAGAGAAGTGTGACTGCTCTCCCCTGGCTGCAACCTCCGCCCTGTAAAACCTTGCAAGCTCGAGAAGCATTGGTGGCTGCAGTGGCAGCACTGATACAAACTCGGCCCGCGAATTGCTTTCGATTAGATCCGGCTTTAGCATTTGATTCCAAAAGACTGGAGCCCATTCTATAGGTTGATTTATGTTGTATGCTTCAGCAACAATAAGAGCTTCCTGGAACCTAGATTGTTCCACAAAAATTCGCGGGCATTGGTCTCGAAAAGACCAATCCACATAAGATCAGGTATTCGGATCTGAAGTGAGAGAAGAGATGCACGGGCACAAGCTACGATGTGTTCTTTGGCCAGCATCAATAGTAGAAAGAACCTCAGCTGTCTCTACAAGGTGATGCATAGCCTCAAGAAGCTCATCATTTCCGCCGTTCCTTGTCATACCGAGATAACCAGCTGTTCATGTATTGCTCTGCACGCAATTCAAGGAGAGAAGCAGCCTCATGCTTCATGTCAAAGTGCTTGTATACCTGCATTAGACACAGACATAACAGAGTATAAGGAAACAGAAGGTTAACATTCATAGTGATAATGTCTATACTGATGGTCTTTTGTGATTAATAAATTATTAAAATATGTTTGGCAATGTGTTAAATCTACTTTTGAAAGCTACTGTGGGTCGTGGGTTGTCAGATAGTAAATAGATTTGTAGTAGTAACGAGCTGAGGGATAGGGGAAGAGAGACCATAGAGAGAGCGTCATCATCATTCGGGTTAAACTGTTTCAGTGATGTAATAACAGCCATCCTAAATCCTCGAACCGATGCAGGTGTCCCTGTGGCTGTGTCAGTGGCAGAATACTTTTGAAGCAGCAATTCCAATTGGCCATTCTCTACAAGGATCGAAAGAATGAAGCTCAAGGAATGGAAATTGCTCACTCCAGTGATCAAGCGAGCTAAACAAGAAAAAAATCTCCCTCTGAAACATATGACTCCACTCTATTTGCTGCAAATGTGACTAGAACATCCACTCCATCAAGACAAGAAGATGACATGTAGAAGTGATGCGACAATATTAGGAGTTCAACCTGCAATGATATTTCAAGACAACTTAAGAAGCGGGGAAAAATATTGAAAAGCAAAACAAGGGATCAGAAGATACACCAACCTCACAAGCATGCGGTACTTCATGTCCAGTCATTACCAAACGCATCAAAGCATGGCCAATTTCTGATTCTGATGGACATAGTTTTGCCCACTTTAAGAAGTCACTTGATCTCCACAATAGAGGTGCAGGACCCTCTTCCTTTTGGGAATCCAAATAGCCTCCACGATCTTGTGCTAAAAGCCCCTGGATTGAAAGCATATCATGTAACATAGCAGTAGCACTGCAATATATACCGAAAAGTGTACTGTCAAAACCTGAGCAATGAACAGACCTTTAGAAACGAATCTGCTAAAATTCTGGCAATGCTAGATGCAGGCATGATGTGTGTCTCCACCAGAAATTTTGCTTCATCAAAGAATCCTGGGCTTTCAGGGAAAGTAACTGCAGAAGTTCAATTGGCTGTTTCTCAAATGCTTCAGAGAATGGGAGTCCCAATAATTTAGCAGTTCGAACAACTGCTATTATTCTCTAATAAGAGCTTCGCCCACGGCCCTCACCACATTTTAAGCAGCTAGTATCTCCATAACCTGAGAAAAACATCATTCTTATTTTTGGATCACATTAACACTTATAAACAATATTTTAACATACATGGAGTGATGAGCATGGACAAAATCAGCATCATTTGTACCAATGATTCAACTTGAAGCACTATATAGGTAAATAAGGAACAAACATGTAATCAATATTCAATAACCAACCCCAGATCTAAAGAATAACTGCGATGATCATGGTCTACGAGATCTGGTTCGGTCAATCCCTCCCCAAGGGGATTGGAGGCAATGAGAACTTTGACTTGTAGGGGATTTAATCCCTGCCAATCCCCACCAAACTAAACAAGGCCTAAGAGATTTCACAAGCTTGTTTAACCAATAAGTTCACAGAAGTAATAAATGAAGTTGCTTTTGCCTGATATCAGATTGGTTAGAACGAGTAGCTACCTAACACTCCACAAATAAATTGCTTTTCCTGATATCAGATTGATTAGAACCATACCTACCCAGCCCTTCATAGCCAAGTACATTTTCATGATACAGCCAGAGCTACTTTGATGTACTAAGCAGCTTTGATGTAACAGAATATACAAATTGACCTGAGTTGCACCAACACTTCACAAAATGTATCAGATGCAAGTTTACACGCCAACATGGATGCAAACCTATGGTTGAAGAGAATTATTGTATCACAGCAAAAATGTCTTTTTTTGTATGCTAACATCTTGACATAATATCAATAACTTTACAACTATAGCCACTAGTCAATAATTAACAGGAGAGGTGATGTGAATGCTTTGGATAGAATTATTGTAAATTTGTTATCGATGCATAAACATTGTAAACCGTGTAAACTTGAGAAAATATTTCTTTACACACGTATCATTTAATCGTTCAAGGATATAGTTACAATGATACAATGTTACTCCCCTCCATCCCAAAGATACAAGGCATAACTACCTCTGGTCCAAAGACCAATGAACGTTATTAATTCTATCTCGTACTACTGCATGGATGCAAGTGCATCTAGATGGGAGAGAAAAAAGAGCACGCCTTGCATTACAGAACGAATAAAAAGCGGTTATGCTTTATATATTTAGGGCGGAGGGAGTATAACAGGGATAGTAACAACACCCCAGAAATGACCTCAGCACCACCCTAGAAGAAGTGGCAAAAGCAGCAACTCCATCACTAGTTTCTAACAGAATCATGTCATAAAATGAATGAGATAAAATAACCAGACCTGTGATGGGCTAATCATATCCCAGCTATTTGCTACTTCCAGTGACTGAAGTATCGAAAAGAGCCTGCGTGTCAAAGCATGACAAACTGATCTCTCCACTACTGCTGCTATTGGCAACTCTTAAAGCAACATCAACAAGGACAAGTTCTTCAGGAATATATGATGGAGACAGCTTTTTGTTGGAGTTGCTTAGCAGCAGTTATTTGCCCAAATTCCAGTAAGGAGAGCACAGCCTTCTCCATATCTACAGGTCTAACATTTTGTTCCCAGCCAGATAAAGATGCTTCCATTTTTGCAAATTCCTCTTCAGAAAGTAAACTTCTAGCTTGTTCTCAGTCTTTGAACTATGAAAACTAAAATTGTTATCCAGCTCGGTAGTTCTACTTTTTCAATATTGTCATTGGCCCCTCGTCTAAGTGGTGAATTTGTTTTCACCCATAAACTTTGCTCTCGTATATTTATTGTTGTTGAAGATGCTTCGCTGTTAGACTCAAAGAGTTGCACATGTTGACTTGATAAACTGTCCCGTGTTGCCATTCCTTTCTGTAACTTTCATGTGTGACAAGCTCATATTACTGTCTATTTTTATGATGACGTCAGCCGTCTGTTCTATAATACTACAACTGTTTCCAACAGCTATGTTATGAGCAACAGCAGAAGTGGCAAAATCACCATCAGCCTTAGATTGACTCTCTGACTCAACAGCCAGGAGCCACACCCTAGTCTCAATTTCCATAAAAGATGAAGAGGATAGACCCTGTGAAAGGGGAGTGCTAATCAGCAAGGAGATGATAAGAATCATAAGATTGAGCACAATGTGAACATAAATAAGGAAAAATGAAGCTTACGGGAGGGATTTAGTCATAGTTCCACTTAGCCATTGTAGAGAGCAATAGTATTTCATGAAGCTCGTGCTGGTATCTCTTTTCCTACTGCTTCAGCATGCTTATGAAAAATAATCCAGCCTGCATGTGCGGTGAATGAACATACAATTTAGTGATTTACAAGGATAAGGGAAAACAAGTACTCCCTCCATTTCATAATACAAAGGCGTTTAGGATCTGAGGCAGTTTTTTTTTTTTACAAGGCATACTACATTCTCCAAGCATGCATCTATGAGTGTTCCTAAAATGCCCTTATTAATGGGTTAGCTTACAATGAAACTGGAAAAGCTGCCAGCAATAAACGTAGTCTAACAAATAATGCAAGCAAGATTTTTCTCCACACATGCAGCAGCTAGATGGCACTGATCATTTTCATGTTTGTTTCTTTGGTAGAAAGATGAAGGCTACTATCATCTTAATGCCTCCTTAATATATGTGCATAGAACTAGGACACCTTGCATTCTAATGGAGGGAGTACATCGTTTTTTGCATTTAATACCTTAAAAGGAGGAAAAGAATGTCTCATAAAGAGAGATTGGCAGTGACCCCACAAGGCTGCACGTTCTTGTGGGATATCCCAAAGAAATTCCTTCCATTCAGCAACCATGGCTTCTGCCTACACATGTCCCGCAGTTGGATGTCAGCATAACATAAAGAAGGCCATACTGAGAACGTCAAAATGTACTCCTAGTGATGAATATTAATTATGTAATCCACAATTGGTTCATGGTGATTAATAAGATGGTTTCGGGGTATACAGGCGATACATCACTTTGTAGCTGCACATGATTGACCTGACTCACTGTAAAATCTTTACTGTACACCAATGGCAATGTAGTATAGTGATCATGGTTGGTTATGATTCTGTTTTTTTCCATTATCGTGCATACAAAACTCATGTCAAGACAAAATGGAATATATATTCTTTGTTAAATAAAATAGTTTATTAAATATCTGGTGCACAAGAGTATATTGGTGCACATACAAACAATCTAATCTCATCCATCAGATGAACTCTGAAACATGGAATCCTTCATGATGTCTTCACCTTTTAATTGGACGAAATCAGGTTGAGCCTAAATCTGCATAAGAATAACATAGAAGAGGGGATTTCTGCGCTCACTCAGGCCATTCAGATTGCATCCATGGAGTATGAGATTTGATTTGTGCATATGTGCACCAATGTGCTCTTGTACATGATGCTTCCCAAGTAGTTACTAGTTAGTGATATTTATAATTTCTATATATATCCAACAAACTTATGTTTCACAAGCCAGCAAGGGTGGCAATAGTGCTTCCAGTGGATGGCCATAGCACCGAGGAAGCAGAATTTGTGTGATGTGAACAGTGGACTGATATTTATGATGCCAAAAAATGAAACATTAAATTAATCGCCAAGTATTTTCATAAGTGGTACCTATTTGGAGTCATAATGTTGATACTATTTCTGTAAACATAGTCATATTTAAGATAGTTTTGCATAGGCCAAACCTAGAATGGCAAATTTTTACAAAGTAGTACAATTTATCTCAGACAGCAAAATAATAGATGGTTTGGGGATGGTACTAAGCTGCCGCCTGCGATTACTGACAAATGGTACTAAAAGAGCTGTGTAAATTCAAACATTAATGATTTAATTCATATATGGTAAGACAAGACGTGTCAAAAAAAGGGATCAGGTGTACAAGTTGAAACTGCGTAATTTCATTAGTATAGATTAGATGGACTATACATAAATTAAGGGGAAACCACATACCTGTGATTCAGTAACATGGTCAAGTGTAACTCCCAAGCTATGCCACTTGACTCCAGTTGTCTTGCCCAAGTTCGAGCTTCTTTCTGCTCCCATTGACCGTCCTTTTCTAATGATGTCAAAGAGAATCATCATCCATCGAATCATTCCAGTTGTAGATATCACCATCTTTACACAAAGAAGGTTCAGACAGATTAATCTTCAATATCTTGGCTAAAGTAAGATGATGAAGTGCCACCATCGTGAAATCCACTGCTGCAAGAAGCTGCAGTAAACACCTCTTCTCATAAATTGATGGACAGGTTGAGAGGAGAGCATCTGCAGCTTTACAGCTGTAACAGCCACCCATTCTGCTATAACTGACACTTCTTTGGAAGAGTTCAGTTGAGCATGAAGCTTCATCTTTTATTCTTGCTGAAAACGATGCCAAATGTGCAGAAGCCTCGGACAGACGCGCATTTGAGAAATGCCTTTCAAGGGTAACACAGAAATGCTCTCAAATTAGGTGAATATTACTTGCAAATTAAATCGCGATGTATTGACACTCAGTTCTCCTGCATGTTCGAAAAATCAAAACTAAATAAACTATTACTACTAACCTGGAGAGAACGGATGAAGAAGAAGGGAGCAGGAAGGCAAAAACATTTCAAAAGCTCTAAGTAATGGTAGAAACAGTTGTTGTTCACAAAGCACTGCTACCATGTTTGATAAAGATGCAAGCCTTTCATCAATATCAACAGACATTATGGTTTCTCAGCGACTGGCTTTTCCTCTTTCCTGATGGTCATCAATATAAGGTAGGATTGGAAGTTGCATGAGAATCCTGACCCACATGTGCTATCTAGTGAGGAACATACTGTGAGATTTTCCCTGTGATACTTCCAGGAACCGTCTTCGCTTTGGATTCTTCCTGTTGTAACGAAATTCAACATTTCTGCCAGAACTTGACAATTTATTTTGTGGCCTCAACAGCAGATCTAACATTCTTTGCTATTTTCGAAGAAACATCATCCACCTTGATCGAGGACATCTCCCTTAATGATGAGCAACAAACACGAAGGCAACAAAATTACACAGTAGAACATTGAAGCATGTGAAACATTGTTAGCAAAAATAAAAAATAAAATAAAATCTTCATACTATGCTCAAGTTATTACCTTTGCGGCTGTAATCTCAAACCAAACACTAAGCATGAGAGAGGAGTTACATCTGGAAAGCATGAAGCAATCATGGCAAGCAAAGACCACTGCATTTGTTTTTTGCTTTAATCAGGAAGTGCCTCCCAGGGTTTTTGCTTTTCACAGACTCTCCAGAATGCAGAAAAGTTCCATGGGATCATTGCTATCAGCAGAGAAAGATGAATAACTGCTTCCTGAAGGTATATTACCCGTATGCTTTCCTTCTAAGTGACATCATATTTTCAGAACAGTCACTATGTGAGTCCTCAATCTTGAATCCCTGATCTCTTTTGGCTGCCTGAACAGTGAACAAACACCAATGGCAATAAATTAGTATGTGGTATTTTGTAACTAAAATTACGTGGTATGAAGAAGATAAAAAATACCACTTCAATAACCACTTCAATAGGAAATCCAGCTATCTGAGCTTCTGATAAAAAGCCAACCTGCCAAAAGCACAATTACAATCAGTGTGGAACTTATCAAATAAAAAATAAAAAAAAAAACATAGCAACCAAGAGAAGAAAAAAAAATAAAAATACCCAGTCATTGTCATTGGCCAGTAAAGAAAGATATTTTGTGTACTTAGTGGGAGATGGTGTGCCTGACAGAATTCAGTAACCAAATTCCAGTGTTGACTTGTTTCATTTTGTTGCGATCTGTAAAGAGACAGCATTACCAACACCAGTCAAAAGCCAAAATCCACAAGTTTTTTCTTCCTCCAATGATGGCAAACTTGTTTTTCAAGGTGCTGCAGAATAGCAATAAAAAGGATGTTGTGGTTGTTCCTTCTTGGGAGCCATCGAGGTTTGAGTCTGCTCCAAAACATGCAGATGATCAGATTGGACATAATCTTCAGCTAGTGCCTCGAGCTAGAGCAGGAGCTATGCCAGCTCCATGGGACTGCACATGGAGCTCTGGGACTTTGGTGAAGATAGATCAGCATGTTTATTTTCTTGAACTGACTTGTAGTAGGAAGAGATGCGTCTGTAGTGCAGCAATATCTAAACGAAGCATGTTGGCACAGAGGCCACAAAGTTCCAACAAAAAGAATATACAGGAAGCGACTAGAGTCGAGTCCTCAAAGTTTGTAATAGCTAGTGGAGCCACCTGTTTTTCGAGAAGAGAAAAACTGATAAGAAAGTGACACACATAAAAGGCAAAGCATCAGCCTGCCACCTTCACTATATAAATTTATGATGCTTCAGAGATTGTGAATACTACCCAACAGGCAATATAATGGATACTGATAGACTTCAGGTCGTCCGATTAATCACGCATTAGTCATCCTTATCGGTTCCTGGTGTCTGATCAGGAGGTCTAACTCAATTAAGCTCGACCAGAAAGCTGGTTAGTCCGTTAGTCAACAACAGGGACATTCAGTTTTTCTTTTTGGTATTCCAGCAGCAAGTCAGCAAAAGAAATGGAGTTTGGGACAGGAATACGGACCTCTGGACAGTGCAGAAAAAAGAGAAGAAAAACAACTCCCTGGCTAAATACTAATGCAGTCTTGATGCTTGCTTTATTGTGTATATTTATACAGTATATAGAGGTATATATATATATATATAGATATATGTCCTGATACTGATATACATGGGCGACTAGATGGATCACCAAGGTCGTTCAGGGTTGATTTATCGACCTGGGCGGCGACTAATCGCGGATTAATCTTCTAGTCGGTCCCAGGTCCACCGGGTTCGACCAGGCGACCTGAAAATATTATTACTGACAGCATGAACAGTCATTGGGTATAAAAATCAATTCAGTAGAATGGACATACCGATATAAAATTGATCGTTCAGCTTGATTTAGAGGGAGCAAGCATCAATTGTACATCTGCTTGAACATTAGACTGTGTGGATATCACTTGACGTGCACTAGCTGATTTCAGCTGTGAAGCCCTCTTAGCAATAAGATGCCTGAAAGCAGCTAGGGCTCGACCACGGTGCAAATGGTGTTCCACTCTCACATCTTTCTCCTGAAGAGGGAATAATGAAAATGCTAGTTTAGACAGGAAGGTTACAAATACTAGTTTTAGACGGGAGGAGCTTCATGGCCTTAACTCTAATACAGTTTTGCATTCTTCATGCGTTTGTCCAGAGCTAAGTATTACGACTTTTATCAGAGAACAGTACAACATGTAAAGCTGGCATGAGATGAGCAAGATAGATGTACCTCAAAGGAAGAATATAATTCCTCTTCAACACTTTTTTGGATCGATGCTTCTAAGGACAGTGCATTGGCTTCAGTATATCAGTGGAATTGTATATATAATAATCGGTGACATTGTGAGTGAATAACTCTTCAGATGATGGAACATTTAGTAGAAGTTGCATTCAAAAGGGCCCTGACAATGATTATGGTGAAGAAGAAAAGTGTAAAAAGATTATCCCTGCTACAAATACAACTGGACAATAAACATGTGCACATATACAAATTAAGACAAAACTAGAAGTGAAGTAATTCTCCTGCACATTCAAGGAAAAAAGAAAGAAAAAGAAGTGAAGTTAGCCTGGAAATTCAAACACTAATATGGTTTCCTTCATTAGTTAGCCAATATTTTTACAACTGAATCACATTAGGGCTTCTAATAGGTCAAAAAGAATGCATTCAAATGCAGATGTTTTTATCCCATATTCCACCAAAGTACTTTGGAATATACTAATAGGTCATTTCAGAAGAAAATTAGGAACCTTAACCGTGGGGGAGAAGACCCAATGATTTTTGTAAAAAATCTTATATGCACCTGTATTCATGTAACTATATTCCTATCCGTTAGCTCACATGTTTCTCCACAGCAATCAAAATTCCCAGCCCAAGAGGCCAAAGTGGTGAGACCAAAAGTCGTGTGTTGCACTGTTCCCCATCCCTCCAGGGTTACTTTCGTTCCCCATTCCTCAATATAACCTAGATACACGTCGCGACCCTGCAACAACAGAAAATAGTGGCAGGCGGCAGGCAGCAGCATGGGTGGGCGGCGGTTCAGCGTCAGAGGCTCACACGCTTATGCTTGTGCGCGGGCTGAGTGATATTGCACTGGCGCTGTCGAGAGGCGAAGGAAGGACGGACATTGAAAGGGCAGTGTCATGGTGACTGGTGAGCAGTGGAGCTGTGTCAGTTCATTTGGCAAGTCTCACGACAAGGGAAAGCAGGCAATGCTGATGGCCGCACAGGCAAAGGCAAGGTATGCACATTGCACTCCATGTGTTTGATGAAAATCCCAAACTCAAATCTTTTTTATGTTATTGTAATTTCCTTTCCTATTTTGTAATCCTTCAAGTCCTAACTATTAGAGATATTTCTGTTATGCAAGTGATCAACGTATTGTGCTTTGGTTACTATTATGGATTTATGGTCACTGCGGCACTTTTTGGTTATTCTTATGGTCTTGTGAGCCTATATATATTGCATTTGCACTGCTGGAATTTTTTACAAAGAATACCAAGGTGCAAATTCCTGGCTACACCACTAATCAAGGGTGTAGGCCTCCTGGCTTAAAAGGTAGGCCTCCCCTGGCTGCCATTTCCCAATGGTACCCCCAGCCATAGGGGCGCCAGACATCCTCAAACAACCACCTACCTCCCTGTCTCCTAATTCTCCCCAAATCCATGGTAATCTAGAAGCATAACACTCTGGCTTTGTGTTAAGAGAGGGAAGTACAAATCCTTTATGGAGGTACTCACGCAACCTGCGAGCACCGTTTTAGACCAGGAGGGCAGCCTGTGACCTCAAAGGCTCTACCAGCTGAGTTATAGCTCAGTTCTCAGAAATAATTAGGAACCGCAAGAAAGTTTTTTTCTGTACCAAGTAAGTTGGTGTGTGCCTGAAGAAAATTAGGAGTGTTTCCTAAAGAAGTCTTGTAACTACTTATATAGACTGTTATTCCGTTATCACTTCACTACTTGTATTTTCCTAAGGGGGTAGCTGTTAGACTAACTATTATTAGTGCTGTGTGTGGAGTGCCTAATGACTCCGGATGTGTTGTGGGTGCGTGGTAACTCAAGGCATGGAGACATGGTTGGCGGGGATATCCATTGCATGCTATATGTATCAGCACCCTCTAATATGAATCAATCGAATTATTCGACCATAATCTCTTTCATGGTATCATCCGCTAGGTTAGATGCGCTTCCCGCTGCCAGCCAGCGCGTCTCCGCCCGGCGCGGTGCCCTCCACCTCCCAGCGCGACTCTCGCCACGCGGCGCTCTTCACCCACCAGCGCGTGTCGCGGATCCTCCTGTCGCCCGGCCTCCGCCGTCGGCCCGAGCATCCGCTTTCGCCCGGCTTACCCACCTCGCCCGGGCATCGGCGTTGGCGGCGCCACTCGGTGATCCAGCGGCCGCTCGCCGATCGGTAGCGATCAGGCGGCCTTGGCGACCAGCGATCCAGCGCGTCCCCGGCGACTCGATCGCCTTGGCGTGGTCGTGATCTCAGCGCGCGATCGACCCAGCGCATCCGCGGGCCGACCGCGGCTCCGGCGCATCGTCCATCAGCGCGGACGCGGTCTTCGTCAGCGGCGTGACCCGACGTACTACTGGCGATGTCAGCGTCCGATGCCCCAGTTTGATCGCGTGACTTGTCCGTGGTAAAACAAAAAAAAACAATGGAGTTTTGGGCGGCCCAGTGGTGGCGTCCTGGCCATCCCTACTACAACCCATGGCGAGGACCAGCCGGATGTGTGGCGCGGAGAAATCCTCCCCATCGTGTGCCGCCCCATTTCTTGCTTTGGCCCGGCATGCACCCAGCGGCGGTGCGGCGCAGCAACCGCCCTCCCTCGCGCGCGGCGCTGGTCGCCAGCGGCAAGCGTACACGACCCGATGGGCTGCTCTTTGGACTCTGATCCGGTGGCGGGTCTTCCGTCGTGTGGGATCCGTCGGCTCGCCTCGGCGTTCAACACGGCGGCGGCCTTGAACTTCCCTCTGCGTCCAGTGGTGGTTAGCCGACTTAGGTGCTACTTCACATATGACCTCTCTCTCCTCCTCACTTTCACATATTTCTTCCCCACGGTACCCTACTCCTTCATCCATTGTTGTCGGTAATGGCTCGGCTTCTGTCTCCGGCCATTGGCTCTCCTGAGTTACCTCCTTCTTTTAAGTCTTAATAATGTGCTTGTGTCCCCTCAAATTATTAAGAACCTCGTCTCTGTTCGCCAATTTACTACCGATAACAATTGCTTTCGTGATTTGACCCGTGCAGTTGTTACGTGAAAATCTTCCATCTCCGAGAGAGATGGTCGGTCTAATAGCTGCGGGGCGTTGTATCCACTCCACCTACCACCGACCCTCCTGCGTCGCTCGATCGTCTTCCCATTTGTGGCATCGGCGTCTTACCTGGTCATGAAGCTTTGTCAAGCTTGCATCCGGTGTCTCTTGTCATGTCGGGACTGCTTTCGAGGAGTGTGTCATGCATGTCGGTTAGAGGCGTCATGTTAGATTGCCTTTTCATGAGTCTACTTCTACGTCGCGTCAAATAAGTTTGATCTTATACATTGTGATCTATGGACCTCTCCGGTCGCGAGCATTTACGGTTTACAAATACTATTTGGTCATTCTTGATGATTGCACTCACTACTTATGGACTTTTCCTTTGCGCCTAAAATCGACACTTTCGGCACACTCCAAAGCTTCGCCGCCCTCGCCTCTACCCGTTCGATGCCGCGTCAAAGCTGTCGATGTGACAATGGGCGCGAGTCGACAACTCTAGCTCCCACGACAATTCTTCCTCACCCAAGGCCTCCATCTCACGTATGTCACTGCCCCAGCACCTCGCCTCAAAGCGGTAAGGCGAGCATTATCCGCTCCATCAAAATGTAGTTCGCTCCTTGCTCTTTCGGCGTCCATGCCCCGTCTATTGGGGTGAGGCTCTCTCCGCGACCAGCATTCTTAGTAACATCTTGCCCACCAAGACTCTAGACTTCTCCACGCCCCACCTTGCCCTCTGGGTAAGCCACCCATCTGATCATCTCTGAGTCTTCGATTTGCAAATGTTATCAAACATGTCGGCCACAACACCTCTAAACTGCTCCTCGATCATCTCTGTGTCTTCCTAGGATATTCAGCTCATCACAAAGGTACGGCCTTGACCTCTCCTCCGCGAGTCATTATCTCCCGGCCGTCATCTTTGATGAAAGCGGCCTTTCCCGCTGGCGTCCGCGGTCCTAGTGCTCGGCCGGACCTTGATTCCTCGAGGGGCGATTCTCTTACGACTTCATGCTACCTCCCATGGACCCGTGCACTAAGATTTTGTCTACTTGACACCCTGCGTCTCTGGCGTCCCCGCGCTGTCGGTCCCTCGTGGCGTGCACAGGGCGTCCTCACGCCGATCGGCGATGTAGTCACGATTACGAATCCCATCCCCCGCTCTTCGGACGCCGGGGACTTCTACCGCCCGCGCGGCCACGGCGTCGCCCGGGCGCTACATCCCACCTGCACTGGGGCGACACCCACGACGCCCTCTCCCGCGCCCACGCGCGGCCTCGGCTACCCCACCCGATGCACCCTCCCGGTCTCACGTCCCGCCATGTCTCGGGGTCTTGGGGCGCCGCTAGGGTTTCCACCTCTTCGCCGGCGCACCTCTTCACCTTCAGAAGACGCGCGGGCGCGAGACCACGCCCTCGACCGCCGCTCCGATCTTGCCCAAGCGTCTTTGTGGCTATCCCTCCAAATGACAAACCAGCACCCCATGAGCACACGGGCCAAGAGCGGCTTCCGGATGCCGGCCGCCTACTCGTCGCCTCTCTATCTGCGATGCAGAAGACCTTCCGAAGCGCTTGCCGATCCCAATTGGCGCGGCTATGGAAGAGGAACACGATGCTCTCCTTGATCACACACGGGATCTGTGCCTCGACCCCCTCGGGCCAACGTTGTCACCGGAAGTGGATCTTCAAGCACAAGTTCGGTCGATGGCTCCCTTGAGAGGTACAAGGCTCGTTGGGTCCTTCGTGGATTCACCCGGCGACTGGTGTTGACTTTGATGAGACGTTCGGCCACGTCATCAAGCCGACCCGCCGATTCGCCGCGGTGCTCTCCACGGCTCTCTCCGCGGTGGCCTATTCATCGGTGGATGTGAAGAATGCCTTTCTTCATGGCAATCGACCGAGACGGCCGGCCGCCGGGATTCGAGGATCCGGCTCGTCCGGATCATGTCCGCCTCCTCGGGGAAGTCTCTATATGGGGGAACGGGCGCCTCGTGCATGGTACGGTCGCATGGCCTCTTTTCTAGTGTCCATCGGTTTGTTGAAGCCAAGTCGGACACCTCCCTCTTCGTCTATCGGCGTGGCTCGGATATTGCCTACTTGTTGCTCTATGTGGATGATATTGTCCTCCACGGCTTCCACACCCGGTCTTCTTCGGCGGATCATCTCGGCGCTTCCGGCAAGAGTTCGCCATGAAGGATCTTGGTGCCCCGCATCACTTCCTCGGCATGCGGGTTCAACGCGGTGGAGACACCTTCTCCTCTCCAACACGGCGGTACATGCTCGATATTCGGCGTGCGGGGATGTGCGAATGCAAGCCATGCTCCACTCCGATTGACACCAATCCGAAGGTTCTTTGCGGTGAGGGGGCACCCGTAATACGATCAGACAAATTTCCGCGACCTTCTTTGGGCGCTCTGATGCGGCGTTCACTCGGCCCGGACATCTCGTATGCGGTTCGGCGGTGCGCCTCTATATATGCATGATCCTCGTGAGCCTCACCTTGCGACCTTAAAGCGGATGCCGCTATGTTCGAGGCACCCTCCATCTTGGACTCCTCTGCGGCCGTCCTCTTCGTTCGATCTTGTAGTCTACACCGATCTTGATGGTTGCCCTGACACCGCCGGTCCACCTCGGGGCTCTGTTGTGTTCCTCGGTGACAACCTCGTCTCCCCGGTCCTCGAGCGTCGAACACCGTGTCAAGATCTAGTGCGGCCGTATCGCGGAGTGGCAAATGGAGTTGCGAGGGCCACTTGGTTGCGCCCGACTTCTTACGGAGCTGCACGCCCCCCTCAGCGCGCCACACTAGTATATTGTGACAACATTAGTGCCATCTACATGACCTCCAATCCGATCTGACATCGGCGTACCAAGCACATTGAGATCGATCTTCACCGTCCGAGAGGCGTGTTGCTATTGGTGATGTTCGAGTCCCGCATGTCCCTACCTCCTCGCGGATATCCGACATCTTCACCAAAGGGCTACCTTCCTCGGTGTTCACGGAGTTTAGGTCCGATCAACGCGTGCAAAGTGGCCGACGCGTTCGACCGGGGGGAGTGTTAGACTAGCCTATTATTAGTGCTTTGTGTGGGAGTGCCTAATGGCCTCGTGATTGTGTTGTGGGTGCGTGAGTAACTCAAGGCATGGAGACTGGCATGGTTGGCCGGGAATACTCCATGCCTCGCTATATGTATCGCACCCTCTAATATGAATCAATCAAGGAATTATTCCCAGCCATAATCTCTTTCAGTAGCTGGCTACAGATTCGCTTACACACATAATAATTCAGCATCCCAAAGTCTAAATTTAGGCATTGCAAACCTAAATTTAACTGATGCATATTAAGCAGAACAACATTTGGGCCGGGCGGATATAGAACAAAAAACACATAAAGCATCTAATTATACTGTAATAACTGAAATGTGCCTTCCAAAGAAAAAGATAAACCTGTTCAAATAATTGAATTAATCTTCTAATAGACTTTGGGAGCCAACATGGAAAAGCATTTGGTAAATGAAGTGTCTCCCTCCAGCAGAGGAAAAATGCTATAGCGCCCATCTCAAGTAATTTGAAATTGATCTTTTCCAAACACTGAAAAAAATATTTATTTTCTTAGCATAATAAGGAAATAATGAATGGATATTTTTTTCTTCTCAAAGCAGAGCTTGAAATAATCGGAATATAGTGTATGAAGCTTTTTGGTTGATTACTATTACCAGCAGAGTAGTTTAAAACACCCATATTCATCTTGGCCAAAACAAGAAGAAAAAAAGGGTTTTCCATAGCGTTGGAAATTGCTGGAGACAAGGAGCCAGGTTCTCCAATGTGCACTGGGAAGACGAGCCACTCCTGTTCACACTTCCAGTACATATGGATTTCTGAATTGGTGCTGAAGCATACATCAAAGTAGCTAGTGCAGACATTTCCCCACCAATTCGTTCAGCCATATCATACTGTATACAACATTTCATCTATCTCAACAGCAGTAAGACTACTATTACTGACCCTTTTCTTGACAAATTCCAACAGGCATTAGAGAATGATGCCTCATACTGCAACCTTTGATCCTGAGAAAAGTAACCATTGTGCCCAATTTGCAATCACCCTGAAAATATCCGAACAGAACAACCAAGTCAAACAAAATTACATGTATAGTACTAAACAGGAAACAGGTTGAGCAAATTAATCTCTAGGTTACAATTAATATTAACCTTCTTATACTTTTCCAAAAGTATATTTTAAAACGGGTGTTTACATGTAGATTGAAGGGGCTACAACAGTCATAACTTGGTACTCAAAGCATATAAATTCCAACCATGTCATAGAAAATTTATAGCCCATGTCTTTTTGTTAACTTGCAGAAGAGTCACACGCCATCATTAATAAGAAGAAAAAGGTTTGATACACCACACAAAAGAAAAGAAGACTCCACCACGACTACCAAGTCTGTCGAACACCTAACTAACTACCGCCTAATCTTTTTTGTATTTTTAAATAACCTGAACCCCTAGTTTGCCTGGCAACCAGCTGGTTACTGTCAGCTCCGCAATGCTAGAGGTCAGAGAGCTGAATACAAACAACAATGTTGAATAGCAAGTATTATAAACTAGAATTGCACCAGAACTTACTGCAGTTTTCTTTGAGCAAATGGATACGATCCTTTTCAGGAGCCAAATTACAGATGTCCAGATAGAGGTCCAGTAGATATGGCAAGTTATATTGCACACAGAAAGCATTATAATTAACTTATGCAGTGCACCTTCACGACCCTGGTGATGGGCATCATCTGGCATCTCTGAAGCAAAAGATGTTGTAGAACATTCTTCCTTTGAACCAACCTTTATAAGTATGCCAGCACGAGCAAGCAAAGGTATAATTTCAGTAGTACTTTGCCAGTACTCTTTCATAAAGATGTGTTTCTTTTGCCAATTCCTGCTGCATTACCATTTGAACATGCAACGCCGATTCATGATTGCATAAAGATCTAAATATTTTAGCATGTGGTATCTCCATACAGACTGGTTCAAGGTCTTCTGAGTCACATATGTACATGTTGTAATCAGGGAGTGTTAAATCAGAAAAAAGTGTTAGCAGCAGCTTGAAAACTGTCCACATTTACTCTAATGATCCCTTCTGAAAGTATGCTATTGGGAATCATGTCCAGGAGTTCGCAGACTTTCCCCACATCATTATGAGCAACAAAATATTCAAACTGAGATTCCCACGGGATATGAGCATGTATATGATAAGGCTGGGGTCCAGCAATATCTACAGAACATATAATATGAATCATGAATCCATAAAATTACAAGTAGTCCAGGACCACAATCGAATTCAGTGTGCTATAATCATTAAAAAGCATCATAAAAGATAAATCACACCCCAAGGCACATTCCCCCATGGAAAAAATAATGAAAACAAGCTTAAAAATCTGTATTTGTAACAGTAGATCGTATGTGGTATCAAATGCCCCTGAATGGGTCAAAATATGCAGAAATCAATTGGATAGCAAGAACACTTAGTTTTTCTTTTTTTATGGCAGTTTGTACAGCTCATGTAACAAGATTTTTTTTTTCACGGATTTCTTACACGAGATAAGGTGCAAGCACCCTATCAGTGAGTTAAAACAATAATCATTACTTACACGATCCACAGTTCTGATCCCACGATCCGACCATACAGCAGCACAGGCCCAATAACCATCTGAAATGTTGCTACCAGAGAACTCCTTAGTGTAATCATTAATGTTCACCCAAGAACCAAGCACTGCTCCATCGACATCACCACATTCAATAATGGGCTGGTTGTGAATATGCAGAGCCAATACAGGTTTATCTTCTCCTGGCAGTGTAACAATGTTTGCAGCATCACGAATGACATTCTCCCTGCAAAAAATATGTGTCCCAGAAGCTGCTGCTCGGTAGAGCCGCTTTTCAAAGGAAAAAAAAATGTTGATCAGCATTAAGCTAAATTGAAGGTTAGAATTTGTACATAAGTGAGCTACAGCATGTGTTACAATCAACCTCAATTAGTGTTATAGTTTCTAGCATCTTCCACTATTTGGTCTTATGTACCCACGCCTTCTTCATCTCGCCAGCAATTTGTAGCCTTAGTGATCTCCCTGACAGTACCTTGCATAAGTTGTCTTAGGTCTGACTCTACATCATCTCCTAGCCTTTCTAGTGTTGCTACAGCTAATCCAGTTTCACCTGCAAAAGTACAAATTGTCAGAAACAACAATAGGAACACAAATACTTTACTAGACTAAGTGTACTAAATTACCTTCATCAACAGATCATACACAATGGATCTTCCAATTTCATGAACTTCAGAGAAAGCATCTTCTGAATCATCATTGGAGACAAATTCCCTCTGGCATAAAAGCTGCAACTGAAGAACTGCCAAAGGTAGGCGACGGACTGCAGTGCTTCTCTGACTATAGTTTTCAAGTCAAAGTTATTCATTTCCCATCTGTTAATCATCTCCTTTGATATTTCCTTGAATAATTTGTCTTCCAACTTTAGTCCCTTCATCAGTATCAATGTCATGGAGAGAGTTGAAGCACTAAGAGATGACTCAACTGGTGTTAGAGCTAAAATGCTGTTGCTATCAGGAACCAACACAGGAGCTGACTCTTCCCTGTCATATAAGCATCTAAACCCACCTGATGGCCCTGATGAAACACAATCCACTACAACAACTGGAAGCAAAGAATCATTCTGAAATACTTCTGTACCTATTTTCAACGAGTTCTTTATCATCTCCCTGCAGCAGTATAAGCACAGCATTAAGCAAATGATCATTTGAAGACAACTATAAACCAATAAGCAACAGTGTCAAAGCCGCTTTACCGTCCGAACAGAATTCTGATTCTTTGCAGAGATTCGGCTCTGGATACTTCTTATTGCCGTCAAAAAGGAGAGCCATTTCATGAAGCTTTACTGAATTATTATCTGGCATGTTAGAGGCATAAAGAGAATAAATCTCCCATAAAACAAAGAAAATAGCACAATAAAAGGAATTACCTGTGTTTTGCTTTTGTAGCCCATAACATTTGATCATTCTTGTTGCAAAGCGGACAGCTAAAACCATTAACCTGTTTTTCACACTGTAAGCTTACAAATTACATGAAGCTAAAAGTGTGACACATAGCAAACTACATTAACACAAGGAAACTATGACAAAGAACACAAACCATGCCTCTTATAGTATATATATTCCTAAGGGGGTGTTTGGTTTGAGGGAATGGATAGTCCATCTTCTCACTCACTTTATTTGTTTTTGTGGAATGGAATGAGTTGGTCTATCACCAGTTCATTTCCCCATAAGCTAATAATTAGTATAAGCAAGAAGAATGGAGTCATTACACCAAATATGAGGGATGGACATATCAATGTACTGCAATGAGCTTTGAGGATATAAGGCATTATATTATTGATCTGTTGCACCCTATTAGCACAGGTTTTTGTTTTGCAGGCTAAAAAAAGCATTGCAATGGCAGTTGAAGCTAAAAAACACGCTTTATGTTACACTTATATTGCTATTAGAAGTACAAACATATGACATCATCAACGAACCCATTCTGTACAAATGATATTTCAAAATATCATAAATAGTAATGGCTTTATATTTGAAGTATTTAGTAGTATTTGTCAAGTTCCATAACCCAAATAGAGGTAAACTTAAATGGTGTACAGGCCCATCATAGGTTCAACACATGCACCCACCCACCCACCCCCACCCCCCAACACACCCACCCACACACAAGAAGGTTCGCGAAGTTGCGACAGTTGTACAGGTGTTCTGCACAGGCTTGAGTTTACTACAGATGCATTCGCCTCCATTAGCCATTCCTCCATGACTCAGCCTTCTACCAACTTTCTACGATGCACCACTATTTAGTATTTTCAGACCTCACAGATTAAGTGCTGGTTAGATAGAAGTAAATTTTTATCTTCACATAGTTCGCATGTGATGAAAAACAAAAAATACATGTGAGCAAGTTCTGTTGCTGAATCTTTGCTACGCATTCTCTACTCTGTTGTATAGTAAACTGCCCATAATTGTAACAAGTGTGGACTTCATGATACTCTTTTTTCCTTGCTGAAACAGCATGTGACAATTATGAAAAAAAATGAATTCAACAATTTTATATATCTTTGGAAGTGGGATAAAATTAATATAGCTGTAGTGAAGGATTGACATTGTTTTGTTGTGAAAGAACATCAAATGTATGATCTTGTAACAGTAATCTGCATTATGATCTTCTGACCCAGGCTAACCTAAAGAGTTGTTACTATTTAACAGATAAATGTAGACAACAGACGACATGTTTTCCAATTTGCCAACTGTATTTCCAAAGACAAACCTAACTTATTAATATAGCTTATTACCATGACAAGACAAAGATCTTATCAAGGAACAAAACATACTTGGATGACACAAGAGCTTCATGATCACTTCCAGTCCTACAAGATAACCGATGAATAGATGCCACTAGCAGTTGCAAGACACCTTCTTCCTCCAAGATTGACCTCAGCGAGTAAATTCAGTGACCTAGTAAAGCCAATAGCATTAGATATCCATGCATACAGATGACAGTAATGCAAATTCAAATAATTCTTCAATAAAAAAGGTAGACTAAAACACAATAAAAGCATACTTGGTTACTTAAAATAAAAAAATGGAGTTAAATGCATGAGAGCAGCCCTCGAACATGTCAAGGGGGTCCACTTAGGTCCACTAACTTTTAAAATGCATTTCTAGGTCCCTAAACTTGTTAAGTGCCTCACAAGCAGGGTCGATATGGTCCACAGAATGGACCTACGTTGCACCATTTTGCAAGTTAGGGATCTGCGGTGCAATCACTTAATAAGTACCCAGAAATATGTTTTCAAAGTTCGCCTTGACAAATTCAGGGTCTGCTCATGCATTTAACTCTTTAGTAATCACCAAATAGATGGCCCGTGGCAGTATAGACTATAGAGGACAAACCTCTAATTATCAGAAATTAAAAGCAAAGACAAAAAAAAAATCAACCCCTGTTTTCTGAATACCACAAGCTTATCAATAGATAAGCAGACTGAAAAAGTTCATGTACAAATTCATTTGACCATGGGAAATAATTTGCACAATACAAACTGTGCAAATAGTCCAAAAATAGATAAAAATAGGACTTGGGGTGGTGCATATATAATGTTAAAGCAAATCATGGACAAATGAAAGAGAAAGTGCCAGGAAAAAAAACATAAGGGTCTTACTATCAGATCACTAATCATTGAGCAATGAAGGGCCAATTACGTAAGCGTAACCTAGAGAATTTCAAATCCCATCCTGCCAATGCAATAAACAAAGTTAGGGGCACATGATGTTCTAAGAACTATGTTAGTCACAGATTTATTAGTGCCATTGTATCATCCACTTAAATTAGATACTGGAACGCATAACCATACCTTCACAGATATTTACCGCATTCAATGGGTGTCCTGGTAGCTAAGGCTATATAGGTTTTTGTTTAGTTTTTGCATTTTTCTCCCCTGGAGGATCACACCAAAGAGTTTGGTGTTGTATCATGTACATTTTGTTTTCCCTTCATACCTTATCAATATTACAATGGGCAGCTCTTATTCTGGTTTGCTAAAAATACCAAAATTAATAATGCAATATGCCACTGAATAACTGCATAGCTATGGGTATATTGTGGGATCAAGAGTTATTCAGTAGCATATAGTACCTTTATCTAATCTAATAAGTAATAACTAAACTAAGCCCACAAAATGTAGAATCCATGAGAGATACTTTGGGAAATTGAGTATCAAGTCATGGTTCCTTCATAAATTTAATTAGATACAATCAAATTAGACATAACCTTAAGAAACAAATCCATTAGTAAAAATGTCCAATGAAGTGAAGACGGACCACAGGATAAAAAAGGCAATTAAAATACTACAATGGGGACCCGTCCATGTAACAAGATGCCACACAACTACGAAAAACAAAAGACAGGCAACTGAAAGAAAAACACACCATTCTCCCAACAGAGCCTGTCTGCAAGTGCAGGGCCTTCAAAAACAACAATGCTCTATCCAGCACTTCTATTTGCCAGGTTTTCCAGCTTGTTTCAGATCTGTCAACAGATGATAAGTTCAGAGAATTGCATGTACTACCAGTAGCAGGACCCAAGTTGCCAAAATTTGATGGTGTCAAATTGAGATGAAAAAGGACGATACAGAAACCGGAGGAAGGACAACAGAAAGACCATACTGGGTCATTAAATACAGATACCCTGGCAGGAGCAAACAACAGAATCTCCTACAAAAGCAGAATCCTTCTGAAACGGAAGCCTTTTGTCCATAAAATCAACATCAATATCTCCTTTGCCAAGAAAAGATGAATACATAAGCAACTCGAAATGAAAAATTTTGACATGCTCGTTTCCATCCGCAATAGAACCTTTAAAAATCCTAGTAAGTCCAAGTGGAGACAGGCTAATTACATCCTGCTGTGATCTGCATGGAGGAAGAATTATCCTCCTTAAGAAACTAGAGGAATTTGTGCGGATAAGCTACTCCAACTTTCATCTGCCCTGTAGTGACAAAGCCGCAAAGCCAGCTGTCCATTTCATTTTCATTGCATCTATACTTTCTTCTTTTTCTAGGCCTGACAATAACATCAGTTTTTCGCTGAGAACTCAGGAACCAATTTGGTTAGATTAAGTAACCCTCGTATGGACTGATTAGTACAAAATGATAGACCTCCTATCTCATGACCAGCAGCTTCCCAGGTAGACAAACAATCAGCAAAATGATTCATGACAGGCAGATCAAAGTTTTCAGGCACATTAGCTTTAAAGTTTAAGATGTCATCCGCATAGAACACATACACTACTCCAACCTCATCTACAACAGCAAAGAAGATAAGAATACGATGCCAAAACTAACCGCTTAAACATTCTGCCAACAGAGTTCTCAACAGGGATATTTCCCTCATCCAAATTTGTCACAATGGACATAGAGCTCTTCAGAGGCATCTCCAGGTCTGTTCTGCACTGTTGAAGAACACTGAATGACGCCGCAAGACCACCAGTTTTCACGTTCCAAATGGCAACAAAACCTGCTGTATTAAGGCAGGCAAGAAACACATCTGATAACTGAAAATCAACCCATTTTGAACTTGGCCTAATACCATCACATGCATCCTGAAGGTCTGCCCTGAAGTTCCACTGTATACCCCAGTGGTTTAGCTCCAGAACAGCAACCAAAATGCACTCTGCGTTGAATGGATGGGCCTCACAACTTACTAATTCGTTAGGAGTCAAAACTAATCCAATCAAATAACCTGAAGAGCTAGACAGAACTTTTAGACACTCCCACTGACAACTGCATGATGCTTCAGCCACCGGTAAAGAACTAAGGAAACTACGTTGCGATTCACTGTCAGTTTCCGTCATAATCTTCAGAGAACATTTGCTATACCAAAACTTCAAGAAAGAGAGAGTAATGTCATATATGCTAAAGGATACCACTTCTGCTGAATTAGGTAATAAAGATTTCATGGGAAATCTGGCTTGGTATTTTCCATTAGAAACAGACGAAGTGATTGTAGTCAGGAAAGAACAAAACCAGTTTTTGGACCTGACTCACCATCCTCCAACACTGCACATTCAGTAGGGTGCCACTCTTTCCACTCCCCATGCAACTCTTTAGCATCAGATGTGGAATTAACTGCTAGTGTGCTTTTAAGAGAACGGCAGAATGCATGGACTGTGATAGAAGCATCACTAGATACCACAAGAATTTCATTAAAACTTGAGTCATCAAAAGCATCAGAGCAGTATCCCCATGCCAAAGACTTCACTCGGAATAGTAGAAAGCGATCTGAAGACTGCTTGAGTACAGGTATCTGAGAGAGCTCTATGTGACTGAACTTGTGATGGGTTGACCTCAGCAGTTGCCAGGACAAGATCCCCTGGATTGTAAAACCACGGTATAAAAATAAGAACAATATTACCGCACACCAAATCCACAAAGGCCCAACATGATCAATGGAGAATAATGGATAGCGATAAAGCCTTACCATTTTCTGAGAGCAGTCCAAAAAGACGCCTCGTTGGAGATATAAAAACCTCTCGAAATTTTGATAGCTCGAGATGGGGTTGCAACACCGTCCATCTGCATAACTGTAGCACGGCAGGTCCATCATCTATCTGACGAGATGTGGACATCGTCAGATGCTCATCAACCGCTAATGACGGTAACATGTAACATTGCTTGAAAAGAAACCAAGAAATAAAAGGAATTAGACAACAGCTGAACAGAACATGGAGAGGTCATACAGAAAAGGAATGTAGCTCATTATTAAATACATAGAAACCAAAGTTCAAACAAATGCTTCAAAATGAGACACACACAAAAAAGCTCAATAAGCTAAGCTTACTTGTTCTCTTATTTTAAAAAAAAACTTGGAAAATTACCGATTATGAACTAAGTGGGCATTTAAATAGAAAACACACATGATGACTGCTAATAATCTATACCTACTAATAAAGAGAGAGAAAATTTATTGTCCACCTCCTTTTTTCCATCTGCCCCTATATGGGCCTTAAAATTTAGGATACTTTTAAAACAACCCGTAGCATCGCTTGCTTGATGTTTTTTTAGTAATGCTAAAATATGACAAAATGCAGTTGATGATTAGCTTGAGGACAACAGACATAGCCAATAGGAAGCATTAAAGAATACCAACAATACAACATTAGTATTCAGTAACAGGACAGTGTTCCAACTCATAACTATTTCAAGCGAAAGCCTAATGGGATGTGAACATTGTTTAGCCTATGAGCAAGCTGAGCAGGAGGCTGCCTACCAAAACATTGGCACGCAAGGTAGTATACAGCTACAAAACAAAGTCTATGTATGATCCCCAGCCAAAACCACTTAGACAGATGAACTCCTCGTTTGAAACCCAGTTTAGCAAAAAATTAGACCTGAAAAGGGAGCAAGCGCGCAGTGAACACATGCAAGCTACTCGAGATAAGCCTAATCCCATCTCGAACTATCCGAATTCCACACAACCAACCAAATTTCCAAACCCCCGCGCTAGCACGATGAGCGAAGAAACGGGCGTGCCCATCAAATGAGCCCAATCCCAGCTGTGAATCGCAAAGCTTCAGGACCCGGATCCAGCACCGACCAAAACCCCCAAACGAATTTAAGTCCCACGCTGCAACGAGCTGGCACGCAGCACTGCAGCAGCCCGTGGGACCGCGATGCGCCGCGGGGGAGAAGAGGGGAGAGGCGGCGACGGGGAAGGAGGAGAGTGCGGCGAGTGCTCACCGTGGAGCGAAGCCGGGGAGTGGGCGGCAGCGGAGGTGAGGTGGTCGCCGTGCGGTCTGTCCGCCGTCCGCGTCTGTCTCCGTGCGGCAGTTGTCCTCTCGCCTCCGCTTCTTCCGTTCTCTCTGGTCTTTCGTTTCGCTGGTGTGGCATCGGCGTGGGACCTCATGACAGGGTCGGCACGTGCCATCACGTGAGGTCGCTGGAATTTTACCTTGGGCTGGAGATCTGGGCTTGGATAGAACGGCCACGACCACGGCCCAACGAAATGGAAATGGAGCGGATGTCATCTTGGCACTCAAAGTTCGAGGAATCTTCGGCGCCGGCCGACCACCCCTTAGGGCCGGCCTACCTAGGCCCACACGGTCCACCACGGCCTTGGAGCGAGGCGAGAGCGGCCGGCGGTTTCTGTGGCGGCGAAGGGGATCTCTCGGCCTGCCGGCCTTCCTGAGGATATAGAATGGGTCGGCCGGGGGGCGGTGGGCCGGTGGTCGGCATGGTCGCCGGCCCGGCTTAGGTGCGGGTTGGCCGGGTGGCCAGGGGCGGGTGGGCGGGTCGGGCGAGAAGGACCATGGGGGGACTTTAGAGCTCGGGTTAGGGTTGGGTTGGCGGAGAGAAGAAGAGGGGGGGGAGGTGGCCCGCCGCGGCTGCATGGGCGAGCGGAGGTGGCGCGCGGGGGGCGACAGGGAGGAGGAAGAAAGAAGGGGGGGGAAGAGGATGGGGGCGTCGGGGTGGGTCGATGGGGCGGGCGAGCCTAGGCCCTAGTGGGCGGTAGCGAACACCCTCCTCAGAGTTACGGCCGATGGGTGCTAAAAAAAAAGTTTTGGTAGATGACCACGGTGCCACCGATTCATGACACTATGGTGGTGGCCTCGGGACCCTCGAGAAGTTGCCCGGGCGAAGCGCCTCTGGCGGCCGCCCTCCTCCGCCTTCTCTCTTGCTCTCGCAACTTGTCTCTTTCTAGCTTCATTTTTGGTGCACAAAAATAAGCTAGATCTGAAAGCATGTACGGGACGATGGGGTTCAACTTGGGGAGGGAGTTGGATCCGTAAGGCATATGTATCCGTCTTTACTCATGTGTACCGTGGTGGCATGAGGTGAACAGACACGTTAATCATAAATGAACTCGAGTAAGCATCACTAAAGTAACTAGATAAAATAAAGTAATGCAAACTGGGATAATCTCTCACGAACAAACTTAGTGAGGCCAAGATGATGGTTAGGCTTGGTTCAAGAACAAATTCCCTTTGAAATTCCTAGCACTACAATGGAGAAAGCAAAATATGTAGGAAAATTTAGACCATAGCGTGGGCTAAGGCCCTTGCTAGCTGCATGTCAGTCATGTGTCATCCAAAGTCGTTTCACGTCGTAGTTACAAGGCCGGTTGGAAGCTCTAAGTGAGGCACGAATCAAAAGTTCCATATATAGCAAAAACAATGTATATACGGTAGAGCGAGCGGTATATACGAGAATATCTGATACAATTATATGAGATGAACACATGAAGCGTCATGAGCCATGAGGGCTGTGGACTTCAGGAGGTGAGCGGTCACGGAGAGAGAACGAACTAACTTATGATGCACTCACGGCCCTAATAATACATAGTCTTCCACCAATGGGTTTTATTTTTGAGGCCATGTACGGTCAGACTGTTTGTATACAGCCATGGGCGCGACCCTGGTGTCTTCTATCACGTACCCCTATCTCGCCACTTGCATCGGTTTCTCGTGGAGGCGCCGGTCACCCATTCATCTCGGGGGGCGTGCTAGGGTTCACCACCTTTGGTGGGAGACCACGCCAACCACCCCTATCACGGGCCGACCCGGCCCGACAACGGGCTCTTCTTCCCTCAAGGCCGCGGCCGCTAAGCGACCCCCCGCCCACGCACCTCGTCGTGAGGCGCTAGAAGTGCTTCCCGATAGCCACACTTCTCCTCCCGCCTTGCATCCGCCTCGAACCTGCCCGTCGAGCTGAATCCTCCCCGCCACCCTCTCCTCAGGCTCAGGCGGATTCCTCGCCAGGCACTGACAAGCAGCCCCCACACCTTGCCGCCTCCTAAGCCGCCCAGTGACAACCATTTCGCGGTCGGGCTGCCTACCTCCCTGGTCGGTCGGGTGTCAATGGGTCGGGGAGAAGTTGGAGGTGGAAGCGATGCGTGGGGAAGCGCCGGCGGCTTCGGTGGGGGGCGCGGGTGAGGGTAGGAGGAGGAGGAAAAGAAGCCTCGTCTGCGCTTGAGTTGAGCGCGTGGGCCGTGCCGGCCCGCGAGAGGAAGAAAGAAAGAAGCGGAGTGGAAGGGGGTGGTCAAAGCGGGTTGGCTGGGAAGTTTGATGGTTTGGTCACGGAGGGTTCCATGTTGAGAAGCCATGTAAACTCTCGATTAAACGTTGAAGTTATATTGTGAACCCATGAGTAGAAATTATAGTCATCACCTAGAGATTATTTTTATCACACATTATTATAATTGAATTTGATCCAAACAAACATGATCTCAAATGATTAGACAAAGGTCGATGAATAATAACTGAAGGTGAAGCGTGTCCGCAATCGACGTTTCGGTCTATAGCATAAACAGGGACGCCGGAGGAAATGAAGGCATGTGTGGCAGGTGGCACGTACAAGGCCTATTCAAAGCCGGCAAACGGAGGGCTGCATTCATAACCGCCCAAAATTAGGAATAAACCCACTTTCACGCAAACACCACAAACGGCCGTGGATCCCAGCACTATATATAAAACCTTACCTTTGTGAGCGTTCAAGCTAGAATAATACAAAGCAATCAACCAGACCGTACCTTGGAAGACACAGACATGCCGTCCCACAACAAGATCAGTGTGGCCATGCTGAGCTTGGCCCTGATGGGCCTGCTCCTTTGCCACCTCGCCACCACAGCCTCTGCCGCCAAGAAAGGCATCCACGTCCTCGGCAGCGTCGACGGCTCGAGCGACGGCGGCAGCTCCGAGTCCGAAGGCCGCGTCGTCTATGCGGATTTGAGGCTGGCTGATTCAGAATCCAGCTCCTCCGATGCACCGTCGCCAGCACCGGCGCCGGGGCCGTCGTCCAGTTAATTAAAGATAGCCAAAGCGTGGTCAAGAAATTTTAATGTTGATCGAAATGGTAAATGTATGACGTGGGGCCCAGAGTTCTGGCTTGCCTAGCCACATGTTATTCTACGCCTCCTATCTTCGTTGCACGTTTTTTTTTTCTACTTATTATATTACATATATCTGTTCTTGATGAATTCCGACTTTACCAAATTGCTTGTTCAACTTCATTGTTCCAGTAGTTTTATAATGGAGAAGTGTACCGGTTCGTGGGGTTTGTATGCTCAAATGTAATGTCCAAATTAATATCCTTGTTTCCCACACTTTTTTTTAAAAAAAGCTTCTCAAAAAGCGGCTGTTTGATAGCAGCCCAGCCCAGCGGATGACGACGCTGTAGCTGGGAAGGAGAGCGGCGGGGGCGCGTTGGTTGCCTGACCCATTTTCCGATCATGGCTGGATCAGGCCAGAGGCCACATGGTTCAGCTGCAGGTTCTGGCTAATGTAGGAATCCCAAGCTCTTCTAATGCAAAAATCTCCTCGGGCGACTGCCGGCAAACGAGCACTTCTGCCGCCGACTGCCGGCAAATCAGCCCACAAATGGAACTACGGTTTCAGGCCTACAAATTTGACAGGACCATACACACGCAGATCAGTGAAATAGCCTACAACTAGCAGGAACAAACCACTCATCAGTTCAATCCGCCACAACGACTGCGACGAAGCAAGCAAAACGATGAACAATGAACCAGCCATTATATATGGAAAAAAAAAAAAGCGACGAGCATGTATCTATCAGTCCTTTGCCTCTTCCTACCACCCACATAACAACCCCACAAATGTCCTAAATGAAGGAATTCACATCTGCTAGTTGCGACTTTGGGGCAAACAACGAAGTATGGTTTGATCAGATCAGTGGGTCAGCGACGGCCGGTGCACACGGGGACCTACTGCCTCATTTTCTTCGAGCTGCAGTCCGGGCACTTGTAGTGCTTTATGTGCTCCGCTTTGGCAGGGGTGATCCGCACGCACTTGCCGTGGAACCACCGTTCGCATATGTCGCAGCCGATCCAAAACTCGTTTGCGTTGTAAAGGCCGCCACAGCTTCCACAAAAGGTTTCCGTGTGTTCCTCGTCTTCCTCGTCATCGTCGTCGTCATACTCTTTGGTAGCAGGAGCTGCTGCCCTGAATTCTTCGCATGGCCATCGTTTCCTCTCTGCCCGAGAAAGAAGCAACTCATTCTGAGTAAGATTTTGTACATAAACTACAGCAAAAACAAACTATCGGAAAGATTAATGCGGCACCTTTTGATGAGTGTCTGGACTTGATGCTGCTATCAACCCCAGACCTATCTCTACCGTGTTTCCTGTCCGCAAATGCTTCAAAGACAGAAGGAAGATCACTGATCAAGCTGAATAAGCGCTTCCTGAAATATATATAAAAAAAGTAAATAATTGAATCAGGGGCTGCATCAATTCTGTCCCAAATTAGGGAAAAACATTTCCTTCTTTTTGCAACCAGTTTTCCAGCCTTGATCTTTAATAGTATCTTATTGCTACAAAGAGACCTACAGTCCAAATTTCTAATTAGCTTTTCTGGGGAAAACAATGCAGATTAATCCCTCCAAGAGTCCAAGTAGTTCAAATTATTACAGAAGAAAACAATACATAAGTGTTCGCAAAGAAAACATTCAGAGTCATTAAGTTGTCAGAATAACACCATCTGGACATCATATCCAAACATCACTGAGATAATAAGGTGGGTATCAGAGTACTTAGGCCCAAAAACGTGTCCCTAAAAAGATGAAGGGATGGGAAAGCTATATCCCACTATCAAAAGGACAGAACAGGCATACAGTGGAACGAATGATGACCTAACAACTAAGATCTACGCCCCCAAAAGTGTTCAAGTTAAGGGAATTTCATTTTATTTTCAGGTGCAGAGATGAACAACTAAGGTCCCAAGAACAAAAGGCAAATTGAAGTTTGGAAAATCCCCTGAAACTGAAAATTATCTGGGATCAACTGCATAGAGAAACATATAGAAAAGGAATTCAGAGGACTAATTATGCATAACATTCTGTTGTAATAATCACAAAGGAAAACTTGTGATAGATGAAAGAAAAAAGTGCAAATTAGCAATCTAATCAATAGAGAAGGCTGTTGAAATACATAAACCTAAACCTCCACAAAGTAGGCACTTAGGAGTAATGGAACATGCAGTTAAATTCTGAGAATATTGATATGAGGCACAAGAGGTATAAATTTAATGACGAAAACAACATTTTTCTTATACACTAAAAAACCATTAAATACTCAAAAAAAAAGCAAAGGAATTTAAACACTCGTCTAGCAGGAAAAACAGAAAATTAAGAAGAAGAAAAAGCATAAATAGATGTCACTAATATACGGCCCATGTTGGCCATGACTCTACACATCCCTCGAGTAATACCGCTTTTGTATTTTCAATGATCAACATACCTGTAGATATATTGGCACAATTGTTTGGGCAATTAGCTAAAATTGTTTGGGCACAATTGTTTTGTGTTTTCAACATACCGTTTTTGAATTTTCAATGATCAAGATACCGTTTTGTATTTTCAATGACACAATTGTTTGGGCAACCCTGACTGTAATACATCTCAACTTCCCACCTTTCCAATTAGCTAAATTCTTTCTAGGCAAACATAGAGCAATTGCATTAGCAAGCAAGCTGCAGCATTTTAGGACGTTCTGCAAGAGTTTAGAGTTGCAAGCATAAAAAAATTAAAAGATTCGCTAAGAAGTTCAAATGCATTTGGAAATGGATGGTCCAGCAATAAATGTATAAGAGTACTTGCTGAGGGATGCCTCTTTAAGCTCTGTTCTAAACCGTGGCACTGTTCTCTATAAAAAAAGATTGATTACAGAACCCTTAGAAGCAATGGAGCATGCAGTTCTACAGCAAGATAAAAGCACAAGATCCTCAACTGCTGCACATGATTTTCTATAATAAATAGTGGAAAAGGGACCGATAGTTTGACACCCCCATAATAAACAGATGGACCCATGATCTCCGCAGTACTACTCCGAGATCAGAATTCTATGAAATGCGTCATTATGAAATATAAAGAGTGACGATTCTGATTGCACCATGCACTCATGCAGCATAAACAGAAACAAAAAGGAAAGAGAACAGCGTGCAAAAGTACAGACAAAGCGAGCTCATCCCCAAAGCATGACCCCCAATTCACTCAAAGGAAACAAAAAGAGGAGCACAATAAACATGTGCACATGCAAACACATGCACCAAGTGAAATAAAATAAATATAATGTAGATCATAAACACGAACATCCCCCAAAGTATCCCAATCACCTAATCAAACAAGGGTACTAATTCACGGAAAAAAAAAAGGCAAACAATGAAGTTAACAAAACCACAGATTCGAGAAGTGAATTTAAGAACAAGCATTCTACCCTCTCACGCAAAGGCAGGCAACCGATTGAGAAGGCGAATCGAATCCAGCATTCCAGCGTTGGTAGCAGAATAGAATTGGTACCGGTCGTTGGCGTTGAGGCGAGCACCGTAGAAGAAAGCGACGGAGATGAGCCACGAGTCAGAGTGGACCGCGACGAGTGAGAGCCAGTCGCGGCGCTGCATGCCGTCGCGCGCAAAGTTGATGCCGAGCGCCGGCTCGGGCAACTCCGGAGGAACCTCCTCCGCCGGCGGCGACACCTCCCAGCTCCCGTTGGGAAGGCCGTAGAGACACAAATTCTCCTTATCTGCACGCAGGAAAAGGAAACACCGATCCGCTCATTTCCCGCCCGGATCCAGCACTCGACGCACCCACGCACCGCGCGAGAGCTCGCCGCGGATCGATCGATCTCACTCACCTGGGTCGCACAAGCCGCAGAATTCGTCCACATCTGCACCAGAACGACGCGCGAAGCAAAGCGTTCGTTAGATCTGCGCGGGTCTCAGAGCGCAGCGGCGAGACAGACGGGGGAGCGGTCGTTACCGGAGGTGAGGGCGCGGACGAGCCCCGCGCGGCGGCCGGAGAAGTCCTTGAAGATATCCTCGACCGAGCGCGGGTTGGAGGAGACGGTCGCGGGGCCATATCCATGCGACGCGACGGCGTCGGTGCGCGCCCGCGCCGCCGGCGGCGGCGGCGGCGGCGTGCTCCGGGCGGGAGCGGCTGGGGAGGGGACACAGCAGCAGCAGCAGCGGCCGACGAGGGGATGGCGCACACACAAGAGTTGGGATTCGGCTGCCTTCCTTGCTTCGTCGCCAATCTTTTATTACACCCAGGCGGCACCAGGGCGAGGCATGCAGGTTCGTTTCGCCTCGCCTGGCGGCCCGAGACGCGATGCCGCCTCGTGGGGTCCTGACACTGACACGGCGGGGCAGGAGCGTGAGATTCAGTGTGGCCCCACGTGGAGGTGAGATCCGTGAAGGGCGTGTACTGACAGATAGGTGTGGCCATAGGGAAGGCGGACCCGGATAGACTGCTGACCTGGCACGATAGGGATGTGGTACGGGCCCGAACCTCCCGATTTGCGATCGAGTCGAAGTTTCCAGATTTCCACTGCTTCGCTAGTAGTACACCACAGAGAGCATAATCGCAGCAATGCAGAAGCCGGGACATCACTCACCTCTTCAGAGCTTCGGAGCCGTCGATCCGCACATCACTCACCTCTTCAGAGCTTCAGGTGATTCAGTTTCTACAGTGGCAGTCGGGTTGGCAACAGTGACTGCACCGACGCTCGACCAACTTTGACACCAGACTCAGACTAGGAAAGACAGAAACATACCAGCAGGATACCAAGGAATGACGATATTGCATCACAGATCACACACTGATAAGCAGTTTCGGACACAGAATTCAAATTCAGAAGCTTTTCAACAAAACTATGGCAAAACAACTGCTAGGTTCATCTCAACATGAGGTTCTGGTATGAGAGCCCTACAGGTGGGCGGTGCGCCACAGGCCCAAAAACTCCAAAAGCATTACAGGTTTCACTGTGGTGAGGGGGAATAGAGTTTCAAGATCTTGGCTTCTCCTTCTTCTCCTTGAAGAGGGCGAGCAGGGAAACACCAGAGACCTTCACGACCTTGAAACGGACTCCTGAATATCTCCCACAGCGTGGCCCTTACGACCGAACCCCGCAATCAGCACCTCATCCTGCAGAGAAAGGGTGTGTGACCATTAGAAGCGAACAGCGACGAAAAAGCAGGAAAGAGGAACAACATCAGTTTACGGTGAGGAGTCCTATGAGCTGGAGAAATAGAACTTACATTTTCCTCAATGTAGTTCAAGCAACCATCGCTTGGGCACAAAGGCAGCAATCTTCTTCCCGTTCTTCACCAGCTGGACACGAGCACACTTACGGATAGCAGAGTTAGGCTGCTTAGCCTCAATGCCGCTGCAAATGAAGTGGTTCATGTCAGGTATTGGTTAAATTGCCTGTTCTTCAGAAGAAACGGAATCTGCTGTTCCGTTAACTCACATCTTTTCAAGGGCGATTCCCTTTGCGCGTGAGATGAACCAGCAAAGGGTTTCTTCCACTCGTTGCCAAGATGGCTCTTCTTGTAGGCTTTGTCAGCCCACCTCTGGTTCCTTCTGTGGGTCTTGAGCTTGCGCCCAGCTCCCATACCACGTGTCTTACTGCAGCAGAATCACAAACATTAGCATCCAAAAATATATGCTAACACCAAGTGTAGCCACATCAAACATTTTCAATTTAAACATTAAGAAAGCTATACAGCTAAGTGCTTAAGTTGCTGCTTGTCCGTAAACCATAAAGGCTGGATTCTAATTCATTCAGCTCGCATAACAAGGCAAAAATCTTATGGCTTTGTAGACTCAGTTTAAGATGTATAAAACTCCAGGTACAAAAGGATTACCGGGCTACAAAACGGTGTTTACAAAGCAGAGTAGTATTCATCCGTATAGTTTAAGACCCTGAACTCTACTGATTGCTAACCTCTACTTTGGAATGAATTTTCCCATTTGGTTGTGAAGTATATCCTTGAGAATACAGTTAACTTGAGAGGCATGATGCTCCAATTAAACAAAAGCATAACACAGTAAGGACTTATTCAATATTCAGTGACCATATGAGCTTATCATATTAAAAAAAACCTGGCTCAAACTGCAGCGAAAAAACAGTACAAAAATATCTAGACTTCCAGGGGCATTTCAAAGAAAGCTTATATGGAAAATAAAAAGATTTATTGCCCTTTTTCATAACTGGGCAACTGGCAGTGATAGTGATACCAGATGTGACTATGTGATACAATGTGGGGGTCGACAATTCAACATGTTAGCATATCTCAAAGAAATATGGAGCCACATGAGGACTATTGTCTCCATTAACAAGGGTGCACATCCTTAAATCCAGATTAATTGTGAAAAAATATTCAATGGATTTTATAAGGCATTGTACAGCATTAAATTGGTGGTGCCTGGGAAAAAGGGATCTGATTACAGCACTTGCTCTATGCAGCCTGCTACATAAACATAAGAGAACCAAAGGGAAGTCCAAAAGAAAATCACACTATGATACTCCCTGAATCTACAATTCAAGGCACTAAAAAGTCATAACTCGTCTGGTGGGTTTGTTTGGAGGGAGGGGTTCCCCACATAATAGTTAGCTGCCTCAGGATTAACAGAGTGCTAAGCTTCTGAATTTCTAATTTGTAGGAGTGTACAGAAGTTAGTAGCTGTAGCTGTAGATAATATGGGCAAGCGCTCCTCATTACAGGCCAATCATAACAATAATGCATAACAGGTATTATCGCTATAGCAGTGAGTCCACCATTATAGTCTAATTGGTTGGTGCACAATTTGAGCTACTTCAGTATATTGTAGATAATAGAAATGTGATGAATCAGGCATGAAACTATGCCAGCTCCACTTTTCTCAAAAAAAACTATGCCAGCTCCAGGTACAAATCATACTTCCAACAAGGCAATAGACAGTGCGCACTACTACGAAGCACATGAAACCTCTACCACAACCATCAGATAGTCAACCTACGTGACAGAGAATTGCTACGCATGTTTCACTTATCTGATCTGATTTTCCTGTAGGAAGACAACAAAAATTATAGACCGAACGAACAACTAGATATAAGATGACGCATCACAAGATAACACGTTGAAACCGCTGTTATTATCATCATAGATCTGGGAGCGAAAGAGAGAAAAAAAGGCAAAAATTTCACAGAATAGAGTAGAACAACTAGGCAACGAGATTGAGAGTACAGCATCATGAATTACCCCATGTTGGATCGGCAAAGGTGATGCCTAGCTCGTAGAGGGAGTACGGCAGCCGAACAGCCGACGGCGAGGACGCTGGAGCTATCAGGCGGCGGCGGCGGCGGCGGAAGGGTTAGGAGTCGGGTCTAGGGGAACGTTTATATCCCTTCTGCTCTAAAATAGGGCCTAGGGATCTGTTTGGAGTAAATGGGCTAAAGCCTTTGGGTCAACTGAGTCGGGCCAAGTTTTGTGCAATTTCAACACACGGCCCACCCGAAAAAAGTCGAGGCTCCCCTTCAGCCGTGTGACTGGGCCTAGAGAATTTTAATTCATTATGCTCTCCAACCAAGATCAGTGCGCAAGCCTAACGGATGAACAAGTCAAACCGTACAGTCGGGATCAGGATGAGACGCAACAATGCCAAACAAGCAAAGATCGCCACGGTACTAATCCTCTGTGTTACGTACTGACATGTGTTTACCAGTAATAACTAATAGTGATACTGTTACATTGTCAAAGAAAAATAGTTAAGTATATACTGTACCTGTACAGCCCTAATCTCAAGTCAGTCGAAAACACGATGCGCTCTGAACAGAAAGACGTCGCCCAAAGCCGTACGACGCGCGCAAGCGCAATCCATCACGATCCCGCAGTTAATATACGCGGATAGTGATACGGAGTACTCGCTCTCCCCTCTCCACATTTTTTTTTCTTCTTCCTCCCAGCTGGTTCCCCACGACGCACGGGCAGCACGGAGCAAGTACGCACGCCATCGTCCATCCTGCAGCCAGCCGGTGCAGATGAAGGCATCCTCCAATGACCATTCAAGTCAAAGCACTGTGCCGGCCGGCGGAAAGACACGGGTGGCGCTGTCGCCGTCCTCGGCGGCCAACCTACTACTCCCCGCACACGGCTCACGAGCGTGCGGATGGGATAGGTCCGTGCCGCCGGTGCATTTCTGGAAACGGGACGAGCGACGTTTCCCGGCCCGCTGGGTCGGCGCATGACGGCACGAGGCGGCGCACCGTGCACGGACGGACAGGTACGTATACGTATGTGCGGCTCGGCGCGCGTGCCTGCGGCGGCACGGCACCATACTAGTACGCCTGACCGGAGCCACGGACTTGACGGGCGTCGGGCGCAGCGCATGCGCAGCAGCTGACGGGCTCAGCGCGTCAGCACGGGCGAGCGAGCAACTGTTGATGTAGATGGCCGATGGACGGTTCAGAACAGTTTGGGGTTGGGCTCGAGGCCGCAGAAAGATCTGGATCTGATCTCATCTGATCTGATAGTTCCCTTGCCATTGCCAATGCCAACTACCCGCGCGTGCATCTCGTGCCCGCCGCGGAGACTTTGCGATTTTGGGAGCTCGGCCGCTACGCCTACGCGCGTCCCAGTCACCCACTGCCGGCCTGCCCAAAGCCGCGCGGACGGCGGATGCCAGGGGCCGCTGCTCGCGCGCCGCCGCGCCGAGTCGGCGCCCGGACAGCGGCGGGCGGCTGGCTTCGACCATTCTACCCGTGCCGCCGCGGGGGGAGGGCCCTTGCGGCACTGCGGCTGCGCTGCAGGATTAGTCTAGGATTTTGCACTGCCAAAGTGCCAATAATGCGCCTATTGTAGTGTCCGATGCGTACGACGCGTGATTTGTTTTTCCGGTTAAGTACCGGCCGTACAACAGGAGCTGGCTGTTTGTCGCGCGGGCGGCCAAAGATCTGCGCGCTGGCATTATTGGTCCACACACTGTCGGCTTTTGATTGGCTGGATGGCGTAGTATCAAAAAAACGCCATTTTGGGACGGAGGAGGGATGGGTGAGGACTCAAGATGTCACCGGCCGTCAACAGGTATTCGAAAACCGGGCGGCCACTGCGGTTTTGGTCCACACACTAAAGCTGATTGGCTGGATGGCGTAGTATCGCCAAGGAGGGATGGGATCCATGGATCGTTAAACCCGAAAAATGTTGTATCCGGTATCCATGGATATGTTATGGGTAAAATATTGTATCCGGCGGGTATGACGTATGGAAATGTAGTATCCATATCCGCGCACTAGCGGGTAGAAAAAAAATACCCGCATAAATATATAACCCGACTTTTACAATTTTAGCCCAAGTAAGCTTATAGGCCCATTAATTTGGCCCATAAAAGCATTTGAGTATATGTATATTCCTAAACTCTAGTGTATTGTTCATGAATTTGGCCCATATAGCTCAAGATTTGGCCCATATAAGCATATGAGTATATAATATAGCCCATAAACTCCGGGTTTATTAGCGGGTATGGATTACCCGTCGGGTAAAAAATTACCCATCGAGGCACGGGTATGGAATGAAATCGGTATCCATGTGCTTTTCGCGCGGGTAACCCGACGGGTAATGGATTTGACCTCGGGCGGATACGGATATGGATAACTAGTATCCATCCGTACATACCCGCTTGCCATCTTGAGGGAGGATCGACCGACCAGCTGAACCGGTGCCCTGCACTATGGTTCGTGCCGTGTCAGTGCGGTTGCCAGCTTTCCAAAGATGGCCGCACCGCACACTCTAATCCAGGGGCTTAACTAGTTATTTATTGGTGTCACTTGGCGTGGTTTTGCCGGTTTGTTTAGATAAATGGGTGTTTGGAAGATATCACCGAGGATTCCGAAAATATCGGGACACACTTGATGGGAGTGTTAAAGTAGTAGTACAAACGTGCTATATAAAAACGACATATGTTGTCAGTGGACACTTCAAAAGATATGTATTATCAACCGCACATTACTTCATTTATAAGGACCAACTTTTACGTTGTAGTTATAAAGTTTTGCTAACGCTTACGTTCATGTCAAGACCACTTGCGCAAGTGTGCTATGATAGTGCCTGTAGTCTTGCCGACTAATATTTTAGTACTTGCTTTTCAAACAAATCATATCTTTTTGGTAAAAGTTGTCTATCATTTTCATAGTACCATGTGTTTTATGATAAGACTTGATTTAATCAAATTAGAAAAATATATATTTTATGTTTCTTGTGTAGAATGTTTAGGTGACACTAGCTAAATAGCTATCAATTATTGCCACTAAAGATGGCGACATATAAAAAATCTAATTTCTTTTGAACAGATCTTTCTAGACCCTAAGATACAGGGGGAAAAGAAAGACAATGTCAACGAAGCTGCTAAAAAACAACCTGCGGTTAATGTGCAGCTATAAAACCCATGGCAAACTCCGGCTCCGGCGAGCCGGCGGGCGACACGTTAACCACCGTGGCCGGAGGCGCGCGTGCCCGTAGCGAAGCTCCCTTGCACAAAAAATAGTTTACCTTTGATACCCTTCACCCTCCTCGACGTCCCATCTCCCTTCCCTTTTCTCCCACTGCACTGCTGCTCCGCTGCCCTTTCCCTCTCCCTTCTCGTCCTCCCCTCACCTCATCCCATGGCCACGGCCACCACCACCACCCACTGCTCCTCCTCCCACCACGCTACTTATCGTGGCTGCTACACTCCTGCTCAGGCGCCATAGAGACGCGTGGGGCTGACGCCGCCGATCAAGCTCTGCCTCGGGGCGGAGCAGCAGCAGCAAGCAGGCGGTGGTGAGTGGTGACAGACAGGCCGGCAGGCAGGGTAACCGACTGGTGAGTCGAAGCTTGGAAGGGAGGTGGACTTTTGGCTGGCTCCGGCGGGCCCCGGAGCGGAGATGGTGCTGGATCTCAATGTAGCGTCGCCGGCGGACTCGGGCACGTCGAGCTCCTCCGTCCTCAACTCCGCGGACGGCGGCTTCCGGTTCGGCCTGCTCGAGAGCCCCGTCGATGACGACGACTGCTCCGGCGAGATGGCGCCGGGCGCGTCCACGGGGTTCATGACGCGCCAGCTCTTCCCGTCCCCGACCCCGCCGACCGAGCCGGAACCGGCGCCGGTGCCGGTGTGGCAGCCCCGGCGTGCCGAGGATCTCGTCGTGGCCCAGAGGCCGGTGGCGCCACCGAAGAAGACGCGGCGTGGGCCGAGGTCGCGCAGCTCGCAGTACAGGGGCGTCACCTTCTACAGGAGGACGGGACGCTGGGAGTCGCACATCTGGTACTCAAATTCTGAACCTTCGTAATTACCATCCAGTACTACTGTACTAATCCATCCGCTTATGGCTCGTGATCACTTTCTTCTCCTCCTCCTCCTCCTTTCGCTGCTGCTGCTTGATTTGAGCAGGGATTGCGGGAAGCAAGTCTACTTAGGTGAGTGCCTGAGCTCGAGCTTCTTCTATGAACTGTCGATTAGTTTTGCTCCGTTTGATTTGGTTTCGATGTGCTGACGCCCTTCTACCCAGGTGGTTTTGACACTGCACACGCGGTTGCGAGGTTAGGAAGCTTTTGCTTCCTTAAATTCTTGTTGGTTTGCAGTTTTGTGATCGATAAGCGTTTTTGAAATGGTAAGTTTGGATCAACCAGGGCGTACGATCGAGCTGCGATCAAGTTCCGTGGCCTCGAGGCGGACATCAACTTCAGTCTGGGCGACTACGAGGATGATTTGAAACAGGTAATAGTTGCATGGAAACATCAAATGGCATCTACAGTTTCTCCATGATCGATAGTTTCGCGGTGGACTGATGACGATGGATGTGCTTTCCAGATGAGGAATTGGACCAAGGAGGAGTTCGTGCACATACTCCGGCGCCAGAGCACCGGGTTCGCGAGGGGAAGCTCCAAGTACCGTGGCGTGACGCTGCACAAGTGCGGCCGCTGGGAAGCTAGGATGGGGCAACTTCTTGGCAAGAAGTAAGCTGGCAGTGGCAGTAAAATTGACCTGCATACTTAGTAGCCCCTGTCTTTCCCTTTTTATACTCTATAATAGAAGTATTATTAGCTTATTAAGAGCATGGTTATGAGCAAAAAGCGCTTAGATGAAGTTGCCTTGATTTCACATTAGACATGTGGGCAGTTGATGATTGGTTCGACATAATTTAAGTTCATGTTAGGTCCTTGCAGCTTGCGGATGATTTTAAGGTGATTCTAGTTGGGGGCAGTGTGCTTTGTTATTATCTACTACTAGTGCTAGTAGGAGTATGTTACTAGGAGTTAGTACGATGTCTCTGTTATATTGGTGGAAGCTGCTCTTCCACCACTCATTGTTTTGCCGTGGCACCTAACAATATCATACAGATCTATTTGCAGCAACCACTAGATTTCAGATATGAGCATTTGCAGACAACGCGATTCCTGCACCCCGTAGTGTAGGACCAGTTTTGTCAAAGCCTACCAGTGTAGGCAGCATCCCTCTGGTGAGACAGAGTATCTCACAACTGGAATTCACATGCAGGTACATCTATCTTGGGCTCTTTGACAGCGAAGTTGAAGCCGCAAGGTACTACTGTAGCTTTCACGGTTCATTTTCTAAGGACATGCTGGTTTCATCAGCTTCATTAACTTTGCTGACTTTTAATGCTTGTTGCCATTGCAATTTGGTAGGGCTTATGACAGGGCAGCCCTTCGATTCAATGGGAGGGAAGCGGTGACTAACTTTGAGCCTAGCTCCTACAATGCAGGAGATAAAAGCCTGCCTGACACCGAAACTGAGGGTATTACAATCAGCCTTGTCATCTGACTTTTTTTTTTTCATATAAGCCAAAGTGTCCTGAGATGTATCTCATGGTTTTCTCTACGATCTCAGCAATTGTTGATGCCGATGCCATTGATTTGGATTTGCGGATTTCACAACCTACTGTGCAAGATCCAAAAAGGGACAACACCTTAACTGGCCTCCAGCCAACATGTGATTCCCCTGAATCTTCAAATACGATGGCCTCTCAGGTAAAATGGTCCATTCAATTTTTCAGTATATAACCTTCTACTTATGGTAGCTAAAGAGGTGTCAAGAAAAATTAAATCTTAAGGTGGAAGCAAATGTAGGTTGAACTGTCTTGTTTGTAGAGTCTTGGACCTCTGATACTAGTTCCTACTAATAACTCCTGACCTATAAAGATTCATAGGATTATTTGATTGGTATATTGTTAGTTGAGATATTAATTCGTGGTCCAGGTCCTACAATTATTATTGATCTTACAGTATTTGCTCCTATCTCCTGCTGCTGTAGCCAATGAGCTCATCGTCCCTTTGGCCCGGGTATCACCAAAACCCAGCAGTGCCATCCCACCATCAGCTCTTGTACTCGTCAGCTTGTCATGGCTTCTTTCCGAACCACCAGGTATCGCCAAGATCCCTTTGTTACACAGGAAAATTTCTATTCATACACCATCAGTTATTCCATGCTAACCATACATGATGGTTAGCTGAACATGCCCTGTGTTCCAAAAAGAAAAATAATGAAAAGAAACAATTAAGCAGAATATATATCTCCCAGATGACTAACTTTTTGATGAGACTAGCTCGATAAACATTACTTGTAGCCTTATTCCCTACAAACAGTTAACTTGCTTTGAAATTTCTTATGAAATGCCTTGTTATTTGGAAATACACTATACAGCCCTTTTTGGGGGTTATCAGCTGGTACTAGGAGTCTAGGGTACTAATCCCAGGTACTGTTTGGCGTGTGAGCTGATTGATGTTTCGACCAGGCCGTTCATTGACATAACATGGGATGCATCTTAGTACCACGCTGATCAGGAATCACGTGTCGCAGCTTTTATTCCTGAGGATGCTCTGAATTTACGGGAAATAGAACTAACATAGGAGTACAGTACTATACAATAAATAAATTAATTAAAACAGAATCAGAGTAATTTATCATGCTCACCGAATCAACATTGGCTGATCCCATACTTGGTTGTTTGTTCACTCTGTTTCCTGTGAACTTCTTTCAGGTGAAAACGTTTACTGTGGTCAAAACTTAACAAAGCCCATGCTTGTGCCTGTGCAGGTTCAGGAAAGGCCAATGGAGCGAAGGCCTGAGCAGGGTGCCCAGCCATTCCCCACCTGGGCATGGCAAACGCAGGGCTCCCCCTCACGTGCCGTTGCACCACTCTGCAGCATCATCAGGATTCTCTACCGCCGCCGGGGCGAACAGCGGCATGCCGCCGCCGTCTCACCCGCCGGCGTCGTTCCCAACTACAAACCCGTTCTTCTTCCCCTAGACCGGCGACCGCTTTGACACGACAGCTTTGCCGTCTGGAATGGCAGCTGGTCTTGTGTGTGGCGTCTAGCCGCTTTGCTTGCCGGTGACCGTTGTTAATTAATTTTAATTAAGTAATGAGAGAGAGAGTATGCGTGTGTGAGCCATAAGAAGCAACATGGCTCGTCTCACTCTGGTATGTGTGCCTGTTAAGATATGGGCTGCTGTTGCTACATTGCCGTGGATCTGCCATGGTTGAGATGTTGTGTACTTGTACCCTATGCATGAATTGATTCTGAACTAGTAGTATTTTGTTCTACTGGACCATGCGTGTAGAGTACTACATTAACTGGACCTTTGAAGGATATTTACTGTATGGTTTAGCTGAGATTTTTATGACTCGAGCATTGAGATAATGAGATGCATTTTAGGACCACCCCCCACAGCAAATCTGACTGCATTAGTGCGTTTCAGATTGTACAGCAAAACTGTGCCTCGTACGTTCGTCGTCTGCTAGCGGTTGTCCGTTGGGCGATTGACACGGGGGGCAGCACGCAGCAAGCACGCAGCACTGGTTTGGGCAGCAACGCAGATGGACGTGGACCCGGACGCACTGTTACTGTGAAGTGAAAGCTAGCGGTATACTGTATACTACGTACTGTAGGTGTACACCGTACACGTAGAGGTAGAGATTGAGGAGGAGCTAGTACTACTAGTAGCGTACTGTACGTACTCCTACTAGCATGCTGTGCTACACTGAACAGGAGTAAAACCATCAGTACTGGGCTACTGACTGACTGACTGATACTGACTGACACTGGCCGAGTGACTGACTGGGCGAGCTCGTCTGCGGTGTGTTTAGATCCATAAAGTTGGTGCCAAATTTTGGAGGGATGTGATATTAAAATAATTACACAGTTTAGATGTATGCATTGCGACGTTTCGCTTGTTTGTGGTAAATATTATCCAACCACAAGGAAACTAGACTCAAAAAGATTCGTCTCACAAAATACATCTAAACTGTGTAATTAGTTATTTTTTTACCTATATTTGATCTTTCCACGACGTGTTTAATTAATTTTTTGTGATGGGGGAATCTTAATTTTCAGATAAATAAATTTGGGGAGAAATTTGGGATCTAAACACACCCAGCCGGACAGAAGAGTTCAGAATCAGAGCAGAGAGCACTCCGCTGCAGCCAGGCACTTTACCATCCCACGTCGCTGTCGCGCCCCCACGGTTCCATCCACCACACCGCACCCTTCTCGTCCATTCCCCGTTTGCCTGCGCCTCCGCACGCTTCTCGGCACGGCACTCGGCAGCGGCAGCACAGCGGCAGCAACGGCGTGCGGCGGGGGCGGGCGAGACGCCATTTTGGTGGTGCTGGGTTTGGCGCTTTCTCCTGACTCTCCCCCATCTCATGTCCCGTTCCGGGAGACGTGACGGCTGGGACCTGTCCGCTGTTCAAACTGCAGTCCAGGGGCCCTCACCTCCCCCACTCGGCACTCGCTCACTGCCACTGCACGGCCTCTGTACTGTAGAGTCATTGGCCATCTGCCCACTTGCCCAGTTCTCTGATTTTTACTGCTGCGATCCGTATCTGCATTTGCCATTTGGCGAGCAAGCAGCATGCCTGTTCCTGTGTTTGTTTCCGGTTGCGCCGCCGGGACTGCCGTCTACCCAATCATCAAACTGAGTTTGTCGTGCGTGGGTTGGATGACTTGCAAGGATGGATTCATTCCTCATTTTCTCCCTCTTGTGTTTCCTTGAATATAAGTTTTATCTTTCACCTAAATAGTGACGTTCGATGATCGATAAACCGACTGATTTTAGTTTTCATAATAATGTTCGGCTGAACAAGATATTGGTTTATATACATACATACCTAATACGGGGTTGGCAGCTCAGTTAGAGGTCCCGATTCACAATAAGCTTCATGTAAGTGGAGACACCTCAGGTCTAGGTTCAAAGAATATTTGATATACTTGAGGCAGAGCTAAAACGTCGTGTATAAAGAGACCGAGGGAGTATGTGTTTGATTTTTTATGGCAAGTGGGTTCGCATTGTAGCCTCTGTATCTGTGTTGTACTCCCTCCGTCCGCCAAAGACCGCGATCCTGCGGTTTAAATATTTTCCGAGAAAGAATGCCAAAGTTGTTGCTATTGGCGCTAGCTAGCCTGCAACCACCTCATGGCAGGAAAAAAGGAAAAACAAAATCGGTAGGACGAGGCTTTCTCCTCCACTCAATTGGAACGAAAAGCCAGCAGGTGCGGCATATTGAGCTTGCATGCGGACACGTGGTCTCCTCTCATCCACTCATTTAATTGTCTTCTAGAAAGCACAGCTGCCTGTGTCCTGCTGCCGTGATTTTCTGCTGGTGCAAACACGGTGACTCAAGGACATTTTGGTAATTTCACAATGTGCATTGGTACCCGTGCCCAGTCTTAGGATTGCATTCTTCACCGGACGGAGGGAGTATCTCCTTATAGCTTGACCAACTCAAGCCCTTCCTATGCTCACAAATGCACCACTGGGCTTACGGTTTCAACCCACTGTCATGGAACACATTGGTCTAGGGCTACCGCATTGCTTAATTTACTCATTTGGTTGCTACGCCCACACACTACGCCAAAAGCTCCACCTCGTGTTCTTCATCGATGGCGAGCCGAAAATTATGGATAAGGGGCGGTGAACCATATAAGAACCGATTGTATATTATTTGCTTGGATTTTTGCACGGGATTTGACCATCCACGCTACTTTTCTAATATAAATTATTAAATTATATTTTCTATAAAAAAATTATTGTGATGTTAGGGGGGCCATGGCCCCCCCATTCCCCCTCCATAATTTGTTCCCATTGCTTAGCACTTTCGGGTTCATGAGTGACCTTTCAAGGGCGTGCATCCATATCCCTTGTGAAAGTTTCGATTAACCTAGGCATGGTCTCACAAGATTGAGGATTAAGTACCTACCTCAGGTCTAGATTCACATTAAGCTTCATGTAAGTGGAGACACCTCAGGTCTAGGTTCAAATAATATTTGATATACTTGAGGCAGAGCTAAAACATCGTGTATAAAGAGATCGAGGGAGTATGTGTTTAATTTTTTATGGCAAGTGGGTTCGCATTGTAGCCTATGTGTGTTGTATCTCCTTATAGCTTGACCAACTCAAGCCCTTCCTATGCTCACCAATGCACCACTGGGCTCACGTTTTTCAATCCACTATCATGGACCACATTGGTCTAGGGCTACCGCATTGCTTGATTCAGTCATTTGGTTGCTATGCCCCATATACCCGGCGCAAGCTCCACCTCGTGTTCTTCATCCCAGTACCTAGCACTCAGGTTCATGAGTGACCTTTCAAGGGCGGGCATCCATATCGCTTGTGAAAGTTTCGATTAACCTAGGCATGGTCTCACAAGATCGAGGATGTACTACCCGCCTGTGAAAATGTGTTTTCATAAGCCTCCAAAAACAAATCCAACCGTCTTCGTGAGAGCAATAACCTCTACCATCCTCCTTTCATTTTTTTTATATAGTAGATTGTTGCCTTATTTGTTGTAGCTATGAGCCACATTAGTTACCAAGCTTCTCACAACCAACTAGTTAGATGAGGATTTTCAAAAACAAATAGTTAGATGAGGTGGAGCGGGGAAGGGCCTCTTTGGGAGTGCTCCCGCCTACTCCAGCTCCGGCATTGTAGCGCGCAGGAGTTGGAGCCAAAGAAGCTAGAAAAACGAGGTCCACCGGCTCTGTGAGAGGAGGAGAGAGGAGAGAGAAAAACGGATTCAATGAACAATGTTGTTGTTGTCAAAGTTGTGTCAGTCGTGGGAGGTGGAGCTGAGCTGCTCAATCCAAACCAAACGGTCCCTAAAAGTGAGGATGTGTTAGCGGTTGGGGAGGTGGAATCCGAATGGCTAGCGGGGTGGCATCTCGATGGTGTTAAGGTCGGGCGAGGCAGAAAAAACAGAATGGTACATGGTTTGCCATAGCTAGCGCAATGGAGAAGATTTGGTGGTGTTCTTGGCGATCAGGGTTAGAACAAAAGCCCGGACGAGCAAGTGTGTCGCAGAGAGAAGAGTGCAGAAGTGTCCAACACGACATTGGAAGAAGATGAACAGTGTTGATCTGTTTCGCTACAACGAGATGGATAGATCTCTATTGGGTCGATTGATTAAATTGGGCTGTTTTTTCAGACTTTATTAAAAAACAGTATTGCCCATGGCCCTAGCCCGGCCCTATTGTTGTTGTTATTTGGACACTAGGAACACTACTATGCTTGGAATCACTCGTTATTTATCTGCACTCCGATGTTGGCTGCATCTCAGTAGCGATGTGTCCGATATCCCGGACCCCCACCCCACATAGTGTTGGTTGCTGGCAGCTGGGCTAGCTTCTAGCTAGAGATGTCACTAGTGGTACCGCTGGGCTGTCTATTCTGAGGAGTCCATTTCGAGATTATTGGCGTGGTGGTGGAGCCACCTCTATTCATCATTCCGAAAAGGACGCCCTTCGGTCGATGTACATTGCCAGAGAGGGTTTTTTTTTCTTTGATAAGGCCAGAGAGGTATTTAAGTGAGTGTGTACGTGTAGTAAAACTTTTTTTTTAGACAGAGGTATTACTCCGCATGCATCAAGTGCGCATGGCCCACGTACGACACTGACCTACAGTAGGTAAGGTACGAGTACTCCGCATGCATTTCAAACCGGCTTCAATAACGCAGATCGGGTGCGCTATACAGTGCTACAGCACCGCGAGGCCAGAGAAGCTGAAGCCCAAAAGAACCATAGCAAAGAGGACGACCTAAAGCCCTAAACCGGCCTGTCCGCCATTTGCAGCAAGCATCATATCTCACTTCTCACATCTAGTTAGGCCGGCGTGTAGGTAGCAGCAGTGCATGCACCCCAGTAGACCTCTCACCAATACATGCAATGCATACAGTGCGAGATAAGCACAAAGGTCGTAGTACTACGTAGTACGTCGTTCACACTATTGTTGTATACTCCGTATTGTGTATTTATATATATGCCTTCCATATGCATGTATAAAGACCACGTTAATTTTACATGCATGCATGCATGCATTCCAAACAGTATATTGGAGCAGTGCTGCTAGCATGCATATGACCGATCCATGCATGGCATGACAGCACAGGACACACATAGCCAGCAGGCGGCGTGCGCTATGAGATCGAAAGTGCATGACAGGACGGACTAGCTAGGAGCGTGCATAGATAGACTATGCCACTCTGGTAACATACTCCAAGCACTAGCAATCCCAGTAAAATACTCTTGCCGTTCCAAATTATAAGAATATCCGCAATTATGTTCCTCTATTTACCTTCTCTATACATGCTAGTAGGATCAAGATTCTCTCTTTTTACGGTAATTTCCAAGACTCATCCTTTTTATATATCTACTCTATACCAACTACCATCATCACCCACTTGTAAGTTTATCTAAATATATTCAAGTGAGATCTAGTTTTGAAGTATTTGTTAAGACGAATTTAATGGTGCTCGAATTTAATTTGATTTTTTCATTTACGAGTTATAACATTTTTTAGACATTTGAAACAATGGGGCCCGCACTGCATGTTATCACCTCTCTCCTCCCTCTCTCACGCGCTGCCAACAGCGGAGCCTCCCAACTTGGCTGTAGCGGAACTACCCGCACGCCCTTGCAGTCTGGAGGAAGGTATGCGCCTCGCGCGACGATGACGGACGAATAAAACAACACACCCGAGGGATTTTTTCCGCTACCGCAGACTCTTTGGAAGAGGAACATTGCGATTTTTATATAAGATGGTCTAATTAATTTAACTTTTTCAACCTCAAATTTGACTTTTGCCTTATTCAAAAATTTGTACAAACATAGTTAAATTTAAGTCATTTCAAAGAAAGTTGTGATATTTTAAACAAATTTATGAATAAGACGTGGCTGGTTAAACTTAGGTTTGAAAAAGTCAAACGAACTACAATTTGAAACGGATTCAGTACACAGTAAAATATCCTCTTTAAAAAAAAAAGACAGTGTCATTGATTCACCAGACAGCTGCACACAATTTCATAGAGTTACAACAGTGTCATTGCTCGGCAAGGCTTGCCAACGCCAAAGAGCAGTTCAACCGAGAGTTAATCACCGAACTACCAAACTCACACTGATTTGCTACGCTTTGCTATCCAAGCGAGGTCTGGCCAAGAACCAAACAACACACCCTTTGTTTGGCATCAATTGAGACTCTTTGGAAGTTGGAACATTGGATTTTTATATATATTATACAGTAATTTTACAGAAATTATTTTTATTTGCACATATAAAATAGAAAAAATCATGCCATCCAAAGCTAACTCTATGACTACGAGACTATGGCTATGGGAGATCAAAGGGAAATGGCTGTTTCGTTTGCTGGAGGCGGTACGATCGCAGGTGCGGCGACATGGGATGGCTTGCATTGGTTTTATATAAAGGAAGGAAAGAAGAGGGAAAAGAAAAGGAAAAGGGGAAAGAAAAGAAGAGAACCCAAGTGGCGTAGTACGTGGGAGTGGGATCCATTCCAACCAGATAAAACATACTCGGGATGTGGGCATCTGTGTCCACTGCTCACTCGTCGCCGTCCATGCATATGTATTGCAGCAGTTGTTGTATATGGAAAATATGGTCGGGCATGGGCGCGCTCATCTTTTCTGTTGCTTTGACACGAGGGGTGGCCGCCCGTTTACTTCCAAGGGATGCTTGATACTGTAGCGGACTGGGGGCCGGCCCTGTGCCTCTCTGTCTGCGTTCTCTGTGGGAACTTTTAGAGTGGGAAATCGATATTTTTGTATTTTTATCTTATCTTTACTTATCTTGTGCCTGTAGACATGAGTCAATTTTTTTTTTTAACAGTGATCCGGTGGACACTTTTAAACAGTGATCCGGTGGACAATTTTTTTAAACAGTGATCCGGTGGACAGTTTTTAAAACAGTGACCCAAACTTATAAGGAGACTCTTTTTTGTGCGCCTTGTGTAGACAAATTATCCTTACTGCTAAAATATAAGTAATTTGTTGTGATTTTTGGACTAGTTTAGCTGTATTGCATTTATAATAATTTTGTCAATTATTTCATCGTTGCCTAGAAAAATATAATTCTAGCATGGTACTGAGTTAAAGCATCTCAAATTATGACACCAACCAAATAGATGTACTTGGGATCATAAAGATCATAATAATTCATTAATTTGTATAGGTTTGGTCAAAATTTCAGCAGTTTGACTTTGACTAATAAACCTCAAATATCATTCATTTTGTTATGGATGGAGTATTTGTAAAGATTTTACAGCATGTGTGAACTACACAAAGGAAAAATTGAAAAAATGGTTCACCTTCGAAACCGTGTTTGGGTCCATGTGTGTGTGAAATGTATCGAGGACAAACCCCAGCAGGATATTTTGGGCTGCACGTACGGTGACCTGAGACGATGGCTTTGGCTGCAGTGTGTTTAGGAAAGGTTGGAACAGATGTAGATTCGCAAGGCCTAGTACAGTACTAGTAGGGTAAGAGATGGTGACTATTCATGGGCCAGGCCGTTCTCGGTGCAACCTACAAGCACGCTCTAATTCGGCTCGTGCCTACGTGGGCCTATGACGGATCAGCGACACTGATAGTGAGAGGTCGTCGATCGATTCCGCACGTCCGCACGGCTGAGGGCCTGGATTGGAGGTTTTTCATGGGAATTTTGGAGGGTTTACAATCCTATAGGAAAAAAGCCCGTGAGTGCGTTTGGAACACGGGATTCATAGTTTCCTTTCCGGGAGGAACGACAACGAGCTACGATGTTTCACGGGGAAAAAACCATCCACTTTCGAGTTTCTTGTTTCTTTTTCCTTCGCACTTGCCCGAGGAAAAAGACACGAGAAGAGAGAAACGTCACAGCACGCCATGTGGACTGGGCGAACCGGCCGCCGAATCCGCCTAGCCTCCCATGCCCGGCCACCATGCCACAGCTCGCACCGCGTCTGCCCGCCCCGCCCACTACGCTTTGCTGCTGCTCCGTCCCTAATACCGCCGCCGCCCCCGCTCATGGCCTCCCATCTGCTGCGTGCTGTTGTGTGCTCCAAGTACGCCGCTGCTCATGGCCTCCCAAGCAGCGCCGCCAAGCCCCCGCTCATGGCCGCCCACAATGGCCTCACCCGAGCAAGACGCAGGAAGAATGAGTGGATGAGAACGGCGAATCGTGTTTGGCAGGAGGAACGAGTGGATGAAAACGAGTGTGTTTGGTCCCACCGAAACATACGTGTGCAAATGCAATACGCATAGATAGGTCCAGTTCATGGACCAATGGCCCCACATGCAAATTATGCAACTAATCTACCCTTATTAACCACTCATAGTGACTTTTTATCCTTTACCTGCTTTTGTGATTCTCGGTTATCAATTCCGCAATCCAAACACCTCAAAGTATTTATTCATGCATTTTGAAATCCACAGCAGTTTTTCACTTTTCGCTCTACTCTATTTCCTGCGTTTTTTTTCCTTTCCTCTGTTTTGCATTCCTGTGTTCCAAACAGGCCCCGAGTTCTCACTTCTCGGTCTCACTTCACTTCTCTCAGCTTTCAAGGACAAAGCGGCGGTGAAGTTGCATGTGACCATTCTTTTCACGTCAACACTACCAAGAGTTTTTTTTTTTTTTTTTTTTTTTAGGTATCATAGAGCTTTCATTCATGAGATGAAGGAATACAATCTACGGGCCGCTAGTTCGACTAGCCAATCGAATTACATCAATCCAAAACAACGTCTTTAACTACTTAAAGTAATCATAGAAGCACACATATGTGCTATCAATTTGCATCTCTACTAACCCAACACACACCTAAAAATTCAAAAAACGAATTCCCCAGCTCTAAGATATCAAGACACAAGTTCCCAATTGACGAAAGCATCCGCTCGGTCTTGTAGCATACGGACCAAACTTTGACAATCAACTTCAAGAATTACCTTGTCAAATCCGGCAAATTGCCGCCGCCTCGAGACCTTCCCGCGCCGCCAATGCTTCACCGACAAGGCTGACTCCACATCATCATGCCATCTCGCAGCCCGCGCCAAGACATCTCCAGTATGGTTTGGAATGACCACCCCGAACGGCCAACACCGGAGCTGACATCATAGCCGGCATCGGTGTTACCACCCACCCTTCTTCTTACTTCTCCTCGGCTGGGCAGCGTGGAGGGCCCACCGCGCCGTGGCTCGAGCGCCATGAGCTCTTCCATCGCCCTTTGAAACATAGCGTGCCGCAGCCCCCGGCTCCCGTGTTTTCCGGCCATGTCGCCGCCCGCTGCGTCCTGGTCCCAGAGCGCCCAGAGCCACAGATCACCCATCAATCCCCAATCCCCGACAGATATAAGGTTTCAACATCCACCGCCCGGGGAACAAGGATGCGGCGGGAAGTTTGATAATTGCATCATCTTAACCTCCTCCCGAAAACGCCTCGCCATCTGGCATGCAAAGAAGATGTGGTACAGTGCTCTCTTTGTGGATCACCGCGACACTTCACAATGAGATTCCCGCTCCACATGACGTCGCCTCGCCTCCCGCGTGATGGCGGGGAACCATGCACGGCTTCGCCACCGAGAAAAACCCTAACCTTGGGCGGGGCGTCCATCTTCCACGCTGCACCGCCCATGGCGCCGCAGAGTCGACGCGGGCCGCCTCCCCGAGCCCGCCATAGCCGACTCCTGCCGCTCCCGCTTCAACAAGCGGTAAGCCGAGCGCACCGTATAGAATCCATGCTTCTCAAAAGCCCAAAGGCTAGAACATCCTCGCTGTTTCGGGCACTAGTTTTTATTTTTTAGGATCTCCTTAGCCTCTAATGCCATGAAAGAGCTCTTCACTAGTGCCTCATCCCAACTTCTTGTACGGTATGAACAAGTCGAAACTACTTCCACCGAAGTCGAAGGCGGCACCAACGGCTTAAGTGAACGAGTACCCGGGATCCAATTTTCATTCCAAACATCTATGTCTCCCGGCCCGACACGCTTTTAATAAGACCACGTGTTAAGATATCCCGGCCATGGAGGATCGCCTTCCACGTAGCGAACTCCGCCTCTTTTTTGGATCTTAAGGAAATCGAGTTAGGGTAGTACTTCCCCTTCGACACCCTAGCACCGCAAGTCCGGTCTCTTGATCAATCTCCAACCTTGCTTCCCCAACATTGCCTTATTGAAGAGTGTAAAGTCTCAACCCCATCCCACCATCTTCCTTTGATCTGGTGAGTTTCTCCTAAGCGGATCCAATGAATCTTATGGTTATCGAGGCCACTACCCCACCCGGTAGTTTGTTCTTTGCTTGTGTCATCTTCGACAAACCACCGGGCTAAGCTTGAAACAAGACATGGGATACGTTGGAACCGATTGCATATTTGCTTTAACCAAAGACCTCCCCGGGCTGCCGCGGCTTGTATTCTTTTCGCCCATCCCCCCCACCATTCCCCTCATCCGAAATTTTGGTACATAGGCGAAGGCCCCGGATGAGCCCCCTTCCGACGGTGGTCGGCAATCCCAGATACTTCTCCCCCAAAGCTTCGTATGTATTTGTAGACCGTCATGAACAGTGTCTTACAATCACCATCACGGCTTGGGCTGAAAAAATTGCCGATTTGTTCTTGTTTTCTGGCCGCGGACCCTTGTTGTAATCTTCCAGATCTTGGCAACACGGTCGACTCCTTTCTTGAAGCTTGAGTGAAAATCAAGCGGTCATCGATAAAAGCAAATGTGAAATCCATGGTGCATGCCTACTTACTCGGCCCCTTGAAATATAGAGAGGACCAATATCCTTGAGCATCGATGATAAACCCTCGGCCGCGAGTAAGAAGAGGTGCGGTGAGATAGGGTCACCCCGACGGATTTCCTCTAGTTGGTCGGAAACAATCGAGAGAACACCCCGTTGACACGTACCGAAAATGACACCGTAGTCACACACTTCATAACCAAGTCACACCATCGGTCGAGGGAACCCCGAGCACGCATGATGGAGTCCAAATATCGCCACTCGACTCGGTCATAAGCTTTGGCCATATCCAATTTCACAAATAAGCATGCACCCAACTTTCCTTTCTGTTTTCGCGGATAATGGATGCATTCATAAGCAATCAGAATATTATCCATGTCGGCCTTCCCGGCACAAAAAGCACTTTGCTCATGCCGAAATCACCTCATCTAGGATTATTCTTAGCCTGGGTTAGCCATGGCTTTAGAACAAATCTTGTAGAGGACATTACACGGGGAGATCGGTCTATACTGAGAGAGCTCTTGAGGATTGCTCACCTTCGGAATCAAGACCAGCAATGTTTTGTTCACCTCCGGTGGAATATCCCCACCATTGAGAAATCCCAACACCGCCCGCAAAGACACTCCCCCTTCACAAGCCGCCGTGAGCACGAAAAAACCAGCGTTGAAACCATCTACCCCCGGGGCTTTACACGGCTTCATCTGAAATAGAGCCGCCTCAACCTCTTTCTCTGTGTAGGGCTTAACTAGCTATTCTCCCATCTCAATAGACACACCTTCCTCGGCACCAAATTGCACACTACTTCCGGTTTTGTAGGTCGACCTTGTGCCGAGAAAAGTTTTGGTAGAAGTCACATGCCGGTACTCCAAATCCTCCCGCTTTCGGTGAACACTCTACCACCCTCATCCGTCAGTGCTTTGATTCTGTTTGTCCGCCCTCTAGCTCTGGCCTTAGCTTGAAAAAATTCAGTATTTCGGTCCCCATCACGTAACCACGCAATTCTGGACCGTTGTCTTTCCATTATTTCCTCTCGCGCCAGCACGTCGGATAACTGCTGCGTAATAGCCCTCTCTTTTGCCGAGGGGCCACGATACAGCGAGTCCGCCCGCTCAGTTTCCAAAGCCGCCCTCAGCTCCTTCACCTGTTTCTTGACCGAGCCAAAGACGTCCCGATCCCAAGCTTTCAGAGACTGTTGCAGGTTAGACAGCGACTGAGCGACCGTCGAAAGATCAGCACCTCCCCGGCCAGGATCCCAAGACCGGTTAACAAACTCCATATAATCACCATGAGTTCTCCACATATTTTCATATCTGAAGGGCTTACGCTTACTTTTTGGAGGCCGCGCAGTGATGTTTCTATGTCTCACCTCCACCGCAAGCGCCACATGATCAGACTCCGCCAAAGGCACATGGAAGACCTCCAAGTCTCCTAGCTCAGTCATGAAGTTGTGATCACCCAGAGCCCGATCCAACCGCACTTTCACATTCCTATCCGCCTCTTGGCGATTGTCCCACGTGTAAGGTAAACCGTGGAAGCCAAGGTCTGTGAATGCACAATCATCGACCACTTCGGCGGGCGCAAAGAACTGCCATTGCTCACGTTAGCTGTTCATCCACCGAAAGAACTTCGTTGAAATCCCCAAGCACAACCATGGGGCAGCCGATTGTGCCCTTAGGAATCTCAAAAGATACCAGCTCTCCTTCCTCCGTTCCCTCCTAGGTTCACCATAGAAACCCGTCAACCGCCATCGGTGATATTTTAAGGCGTCACACGGCGGCAAAGACGTCTATATGTGACCCGGATTTGCTCATCTCCGCCACCAACACATCCCGGCGCCACATAAGCACCGGGCCGCCATCAATCCCTCCGACTTGACGACAATGGCGTTAAGGAAGCCAAGGTCACGACTCAAGCCGGGGGCACGTTCCCTCCCATTCGGCGTCTCCATCAAGAACACCACCGCAGCTTCTCTCCTCCACCGGATGGCGGAGCTCTTGAATCTGCCTCGGGCCGCCCACAGCCCCGGCAGTTCACGCTTAACAGATTCATGGCGCTGCCGCTCGCAGCCGCCGTCGATCCTTGCTTGGTGTTGGTGCATTTCTGTCTCTTCTGAACCTCCTCTGTGCTCCCACCTCCACTGAACACGCAGCTCCATGCATCCGTTAACTCGAGAGGATACGAGGCCAATGGAACTAGAGCACCCACATCTCCTCCCAAAGGAGCATTGAGGTCGCACCTGAGCCCCCCAACAACGACGGCTTCTTCTTACGTTTCCGTTTGTTCCATACATTTGCTCGGAACCCCACCCCGGGAACCAGGGCAAGCGGCTCTCGGCCGAGTACCTCCCGAGCATCTCGACCACCATCGCCCCCACGCTTCTTAAGTGGCGACATAACTTCTTGCTCATCCACATTCTCCTTCCTACTCGAAGAGTGCCGAGAGGTGTCCACGGAAGACCCCCCGACGCCTTGCCCATCGACCCTTGTGATGTAGGGCCTCTTAGGCCCCGAGGAACCACCGCCAAAGACTCATTGCTGCAGCGGTACAAAGGACCTGCATTCTCACGCTTCTTCTCCTCTCGGTGCCCGTAGGTTAACGTCATACGGCAAACGACCATCATCATCACACGCATGGCGGAAGTAGGACACTCCATATCGAGTGCCCCAAAGAGACCACGGTGAAAGCAAATGTAGCGCGGCGCTCATACCGCACTTCGGGGAACCAACGGGATCTTCATTCTTATTCACACGCGGCAATATCCCACGTCTCACCGGCCGCGCAATCTCAATGGCAACCCTAGCGCGGAAGGCCCCCTCGCTTTGCCATCTGCATCCACATCCATCTTCACTACCTGCCCAATAAGATCCATGGCCCTTGACCCCGGGAGCGGTTCATCCGGCCAAGCGGGAGGTTGGGGATCTGAGCCCACAGCTCCATCCGATCAAACCCGATATCCGGCCGGGCCAAGCTTCTCATCATACTCTTGAAGCAAAGACCGAGTACCTTCCAACCATCCATGGCGATCCGGCAAGAACTCTATCCATATCCCTCGGGCGCGCCAAACTCCGCCCGAAAAGATTATCCGCCTTCTCTCCAATGGCACGAAACTTGAGTCCAAGCTGGTTGCCCTAAAGGTTGGTTTCATGGCCGCACGCACCGTGGTGACATTCACCGGCACCGGCGACAGAACTTTCCCCACCAACGCCCACTCCACCAGCGGCATTGTTTCTTCCTCCTCATCATCGCTGAATTCCAAGATCGCGACCTCCTCCTCAGATAGTCTCATCCTCTGGAGCAGATCCGAAACATTAGGGTTTAGGGTAGCCCCCTCCCCCACCGAGCCTCCACTCCCGGCCGATGCCATGAACCGACCAGGAAGGCACCAAACGAAGCCTGCGCAGCAGATGGGCGCAGCTCCAAACCAATTCCCGACCTAGGAAGACCTAAGCGGCAAAAACCCTAATGGACTCTGTGGACGGCGGCGCCCGGACGGCTAACCGACGTTTTGCGGTGTCCGGCGCCACACTGCAACGGTGGCGACGGGGCATGGACGCCGTGGCAGAGGGGCCAACGGCGGTAGCAGATCGGAATCACCGGAGATGGTGGTTCAGATCGAGGTCGGGAACGAACACCAGATCGCGATCGCCTCAAAACGCCGCTCCGAGAAAACCGGGAGCGATAGGTCGGGCCCGACTCATCCTAAACACTACCAAGAGTTGAGAAGGGAAAAAAGAAGAAGGAACACAAGCACAGCAAAAAAAGCTTCCGACACGTGCTCCTCTCCGTCTCAAATCATAATTCATTTTATTTTCATACATTCATTCTAAATAAAGTTTATCAATTCTGACTAAACTTATAGGAAAATGCATTAGCGACTATTACATCAAGTTAGTTTCCTTGGCTTCACAAGGAAATGTTTTGCTAATGAATGTGCACGCAAATCTGTTTCTTTAGAAGCTTAGTGAAAAAAAATATAGAAGTTTGATTGACGACAAACATATGAGTTATCCTATATATATATATACTACTAAAAAAAGTGTCAAAAGGAATCGTTCACCCCGCAGATTCACCCTCGTCTCCATGTAAAAGTGCGCCCGGCTTCACCCCCGCTTCCCGTGAAACTTTCCTCGGCCCTCCCTCTCTCTACGCAAAAAGAAAGAAACCGACGCTCCCTCTCCTCCCACACGATCCAAAAGAAACCGGCGGCGCTCCTTGCCCCCCATCGCCGCAAAGACGCAGTCCCGCCGCCGTCGCCCCGATCTCGAGGACAACAGAGCCCAGCCGGGATCTCAAAGATGTCACGCCGCCGCCGTCGCGCCCCAGCCCAGCATGCACACGGCCGCGTGAGGCCGCGGTCGCCGGTCAATCTTGCCCGCCGCTGGGGGATGACGAATCTGCGTCGAGTGTCGACGATGTTCGCGCCGAGTGCCGCCGTCGCCGACCAGGGCGCCTGACCGCTGGATCCGGCGGGTCGTGGGGTCACGCCGCGGCGCGCCCGCGAGGTCGCGAAGCTGCCGCCGCCGCCCACCGGACGCCAGCGGGGCTGTCGCTGTCCGCTAGCGCCGCGCCAGCGCCCGTCTTGTCGCGAGCTGTTGGTGAAGCTTTCTAATGGCACCAACTGTCATCTATGTTAAGCAGGTTGGGTTTTTATGTGTATCTATATATCTCATATTTCCTTCAGACTTTTCAGAAATTTTAATCGAAACTGTTTGAAATGAAAAAAGGTGCTTGAGATTATTAAGAAAGGTGGTGTGAAAGGACTAGCCCACATCACTGGTGGTGGTTTTACTGACAATATCCCAAGAGTATTTCCTTCTAGACTTGGGGCAAAGATTTTACTGTGTCATGGGAAGTGCCTCCTGTCTTCAACTGGCTTCAACAGGCAAGAGCAAATTATCCTCAAGCTTTACCTATAATTTTCAGCATCTGCATGTGCTTGATAGATAATCTGTGCCTAAATCTAGATACCAACATCTATCATTACATATTTTGTAGGCTGGAAACATTGATGATGCAGAGATGCGGCGAACATTCAATATGGGCATTGGAATGGTTCTTATGGTAAGCAGAGAGTCAGCGGACAGAATTATCGAAGACACCCATGGATCAAATCCTGCTTATCGCATTGGAGAGGTGATCGAGGGTGACGGGGTTCAGTACGTCTGACTTTTTATGCCTTCATTGCTTGTAGTGGCTTGAGACTTGTTGGTCGGCTGGCCAAAGCAGCCCAGTTTATGTAACAACATAATCTTGTGGGGTTAAGTTCTGCACTACTACCGCTAGAAAGCGAAGGGTAACCAAATAATTATTTGAGTGGTTCCACAGGAACTTGTGCCCTAAACGGCTGATACTATTATTTGGGACATGGTCCTTTTGTCCAGAGAAGGCCACTGGGTGGAAATTCAGATGTCCACAATTTTCATGGAGAGCGGTATCAGTTTCGTTTGAGTAAATTTAAATGACTAAATAAATTTTTTTCGTTTGGTACATTTTATTAAATTGCATGTAACTTCACATACTCCTGGATATGCCAGAGTGACATTTGAGGTCAACAAGCAAGTGGAATACTGTTCTGTGTAACGACCATTTTCGCAGAGTTGTTATTGGAATCGAACTAATCCGTCTTGAAGTATTGTATTACCCGGTGAGGCAAAGTGCAGTTTTGTGACAAAGTGGACAAGGTGGATTGGAGGCTTAGCAGGTGGTGGGCTGGTGGCTGGCTCAAATCTCATCTTATCTTATACTACTAAAAAGAACCAAAGTAAATCGTCGACCATGTGTGTGGCTCTATTTCTCTCCTCCCTCTCTTTCTTTGATCCTTTTTTAGTCCCTTTATCTAAAGGAGAGGTGACTAAAGTTTTAGTCGATGACTAAAATTTTTAGTTAGACAATTGACAATCCAAATAGGCTCTTAGACTTGAAAATCTTCTTGGTTGTGCAATATATTGTAAAGGATGTATTGTGAAACACAAACTTCTTACAATTATTCAGCAGGTCACGGAATATTATAAGTTATCATTGTATAATATGTCCCGTTGCAACGCACGGGCATTTACCTAGTAAGTTATAACGGATGTAATGATTATTATAAGATCACTCTCGAGACAACACAAATCAAAATTCGAAAGCAAGTTGTAGGGTTTTTGCATAAAATAAAAATTTGTTTCAAAATAAATGTATCATGTTTTCAGAAAACAAACTTATGCAGCCCATCGAAGTACTCCATACTATATTGTTATTTGAGGGGAAATATATTTTTGAGGGGAATGCACTTGATTAGTAAAGCTGGCAGACACCCGGGCCGCAGCCCAGTCGCCCAACGGGAAATTCTGAACAAAGCCCACCTGCCCCGCCTCAAAAATGACGTCCGCACAGGCGCACAGCAAGCCACGTTGCCCGTGCCGGTGCCGACCACCCTCTTAGGCGGGCCGGCCCAAGGCCCGCCCGGCCACCCAGCGCGATGGCAGCGCGACGACGGAGGCGGCGGCTCGGCGACGCCGGAGGCGAGGACGAAGGTGGGCCGACGCTTTAGGGTTGCAGCTCCTCGCCGTCGCTTTAGGGTTGGAGCTCGTCGCCGTCGCCGTCGACCTCCCCTCCCCCTCCATGCCTCCCCCGGCCATAGAAAGGGCCCGGCCGGCCTGGCCGCGGCCGTCGACACGGCGGCGGCAGGCGGCTCGGCCGGCGGTGAGCTCGGCGGCGGGGGCGCTGCCGAGCTCCGGGGCCAGGGAGAGACCCATTTGGATGGGTACGGGTCGGCGGCGGGGGAGCGACGACGACGACGGCGTTGGAGAAGAAGGTCGCGGCGGTTAGGGTTTCGAGTGGAGAAGAAGAAAGGGGAGGGAAGGGACTGCCGCCGCCGGCGCCGTAGGGCTCGCCGGAGCGCCGGCGGCTGGGGCGGAGGCGGCGGGGCGGGGGCGAGATGGCGAGAGGTTGAAGAAGAGGTGGCAGGCCGTTAGGCGGGCCAGGCAGGCCGGCCCAACTCCAAGTTGGGCGGCGGTTAACACGCCTCGGCAAACGTCGCGCCCGCTGGCCGCTCGCCCGTCGCCGGGTTGTCATACGCCGACTGCCGTGGTCCGTGCTGGGCACGAGAACATTGCGAATCCGTATAGGCCGCAAATGAATTCACCAGCTTTAGTGCTTCTGATAACATGCCTAACATCTGTTGACAGGACAAACGGTGTGTGTTTTGCAGGGCTTGCTTCCAAGAAAGTAAGTCTGTCGTTTGCTAACTATACATACACAGGTAAGTAGTATAGCATAGTAAAATCAAATTAGAATGTAGCCCACTGGCTGCCGGCAAAGTACTTATCTACCATTATTTTTCCCATCAGCAAAGTAGCAAACATTGTTACATTGTGTCGCAAGACTCGCAGAGTATTGGTCCATGTGGCTATATGCTGATATCATTGATTATACAGTAAGGTACCAGACAGATTATGTCCCTTTCCATAACATCTTTGTTGTAGTATACACAGATGTATTTCTCAGTTCGAGTTGTACTACGTACATGATACATTTGGGCCGAGCTATGTGACTTTGAATCTTTGATCTTCCAGCCTTCATCATGCTTTTGCACTTGCACTCAGTAAGCAATTCTTCCATCATTTCAAGCAGCTCAAAACAGAGGGCCAGTGGTTACGTCAGCCTGTGATCATGCTTACTGTAACGTGCAATTCTTCCATCATTTCCAGCACCTCTTCCATCATTTTCAAGTAGCAAACACTCATCAATTGTGTAAACCCATCATGTGAGCTGCCGTAAACCCAGAACACACAGTATGACATCTTGGAATAAAAGCCTTACAAATAGCACCAGGGCTCATACACAGGTTATAAAGAGTATAAATATTTCTAAGAGGAACTCCTACTTCATCTTAACATCAAAACTAAACAACATGGTAACAAAACAAGTTTGAGATTTCAGTGCAAACCTCTCAAAGCTCAATAAGGATACATATGACAACAACTCATTCAGACCCTTGCGCCTGCTGCCATCTGACATAGACAGGACTCATCTTGAATCTCTTGCAGGACCGTAGTCACACAAGGCAGAAGGCATAAAAAACACAGCGGTTGTGGTGCTCGTGCTTCCAGATTGTCTAAGCCAGAAAAAGAAAGAGAAAAAAAAAGCCTTTACGCGTTGGCTTTTGGACCCACTTGGCTGCAACGTGCAGTAAACCGATCTGTTGCAGCACCATCGACATGAAGAGAGAAGCTTAGGTAGCCAAGTCAAGATGACAGTATAGGAGTATATTCATGCTACTATAGAAGGAAATATATTCTCTCTTTGTATATTGTGTTCAAAAAAATGGTGCCTTATATTTTCACATGGTGCCATTTGTATATCCTCGCAAAAAAATGTTCAAAAAAAAGAAAGAACGACAAATTTGTATTGTCATATGAAGTCGTCTCCCTTACAACATGCCACTTATTTGCACATTGGCATTTCATTCCTTTATGGGTAAACTAGACAACCATCTTTGGTTCATGGCGTCCAAAACATTTCTTAGAAATCAATAATATTTAGTTGTTCTTGCAACATTGGCATTACCAAATTGCATCACAGAGAGTTTCTTAAGTAGCGATTTCAGCCACTACCTGAAATGTTCAATCTTATAGAATGCAAATATTAATAACCCATTCAGCTAGTGACGGCTATGTAAAAGATCTGTTGTAATAAAACATACTGATAAAAAATGATTAACATAAAAGGAAAAGCAACACTCCATATCCCAATAAGCTTATTAAGTTATATAACAAAGACTATCAGAGAAGGAAAACTAAGTCAAGGATAACATTCAGCCATGTCCTAACTTCTAAGCAGAAGAAGAAACAAAACAAGCTTGAACATTAAGGCTGTAGAATAAGTTTCACTCAGACTACTTAAGTACTTATAACTTGAAATTTGAAATATACATGAGTATTCACTAGTGGTTCTCTTGAAGAAATCAGAATAAAAATGCGTGTACAGTGGATAGCTGCTAATGAGCATGAGTTACAGTTCCACCATGTACCTAAAACACAAAAGGAGATGCTAAAATTAGACTTTAGAAGGCACAATACCAGCACGAACTGCGGCATAAGCATCTGTAAGGCCAGGAACAGAGTCCTTGTGAGAGTGGATGAACTTCAATTTAAAAGTCCTTGTGAGACTTTAGAAGGCACAATGGAATGCAGGTGAACAAACATTGTCGTTTGCCAACTAGGACATGGCTGTTCAGGGATCAGTGAATGCACTCACACTGCTATTTAAACTTGATGATGAAGGTTGCTGCCCGGTATTTTCATATTGACTACAGAGATTGGCTTGTGATCCTGCATAGTAATAAAAAAATGATGTAAACTCATACGCTTGACATATACGAACAACCACCTTATAAATAGGATCATGCCAGCTATCTATCATGCACGTTCTTAAAATCACAAAACTAAGAAAAATGGTAATAAACAATCTTGAGACATATAGATTTACAACAATTGGCTCCCTTTATTTGATGAGCTTATTTCTAGACTAGAAGAGGCATGTGCTATATACCAAAGATCAATTTCCTTATCTTATGCAGCCAAGTCAAGATGCCAGTATAAAAGGGAACATATTTTCTCAATCTATATTGTAGAAGATAAATAGTCAAATAACAACAAATCCATACGACCATACCCTCTCATATGAAACCGTCTCCCCTTATAACATGGCATTTATGTTCAGCTGTTAGGATCTCATTCCCTTGCCAGCAAAACAGACAACCATCTTCCGTACATTGGCAGAGGTCAATGGCACCCAAAACACATTAAATAGAAATCAAGGATATTTTGTTGGCCCACAACATTGACATTACCCAATTGTTTCATAGAGAATTTCTTCTCAGTAGTGATTCTGAACGCAGCTGAAACACTAGTTTAGTTTCAGTCTCATACAATCTTAGCATCAGTAGGAAAAAAAATCCATTCAGTTAAGGAGACCAATGTAAAAAATCAGTTGGAATAAGACATAAAGTCACACTGACAAAAAAAAAAGTTGGACAAAACAAAAAAGCTAATAATGTCAAACTACAATTAGCTTAATAAGTTCTACAGCAAGGACTAATTCATTCAGAGACGAAAAATGAAGCTAAGGATAATCTGTGGCCATGTGCTAGGCAGAAGAAGAAATTAACAAAACATGCACGTTAAGGATCAAAGTCAAACCCAGCCCGTTCACAAAAAAAAATCTAGCTTAAAGTTCAACTATGTATGAGGAATCAGATATCTATAGTGGTTATCCTGCAAATCGAAAAAGCCTTCACAGCTGCTAATAACCATCACTTAAAGTTCCACCACCTGACTGAAACACAAAAGGAGATGCTAAAATTACACTCTAGAGGGCACAATACCAGCACGAGCTGCAGCATAAGCATCTGCAAGGCCAGGAACAGAGTCCTTGTGACAGTCGATGAACTTCAATTTGAAGGTCTTCTCTCCAATTACAGCTAATGACAAAATGCTCATATTTCTATTCAGCAATCCCTTCTCGTGCAGAACCTTCATGACATTATGCCGCGGCACTAGCCTCTTCTCCAGGCTATATGCAAGCAGAACAGGCCTTTCCACAATGTTCCGTGGCTCCATCGCAGCCACATTGACTAGGAACTCAATCTTACGAAGAAGAATCTCGTCAGATATTGCTATTATACCTGGTATCTTTGACACTGCAGTGGAAACCTCATACTCAGAACAACTAAGAGACCTCCTAAAGAACTCAAGCTTTGCAGCAACCTTCTCTTCGGACATACAGGAAACGACGAGAACTGCATGCCTGAACTGGCCCGAAGTGGGAGACACCCCCCCTGCTGTTCTGCCCGTAGCAAAAACTCCTTCACACGTTCCGGTTTGTAGGTGAGCAACCGTGGGTGGGTTGAACACAGCTTAGCAATATGTGGAACACCCCACTGACGCAACAGCGCAATGTTAGGCTCGATTGAATTCTCAAGGCTCGCCAAGAGAAGGCCCAAGTTCCTCTTTGCGGCCACCAGGACCTTGTCAAACGAGCCGTAGAAGGAGATGAAGTAGTCGAGCCTGGAAACGACGTCGCTCTTGCGGAGAGGGAGCGAGGCCACCAGGAGGAAGCGAACGATCTGGGGAGTAGAGAGACCAAGGCGGTCGCGGAGAGCAAGAAGGCGGGGTCCGATGTTCTTCACCGAAGCGCGGAGGAGCAGCGGGTCCGTGGAGACGACGGCGGCGATGTCGGCGCGGGAGAGGCCGGCGCCGGTGAGCAGGGCGAGGATGGCATCGGGATTGGAGGCGGAGTCGAGGCGGCAGTGGGAGAGCTCCTCCAATGGTCTCTTGGATTCTCTGGATAAATCCTTCAACGCCTTCTTCGACACCTCGCGAGCTTGGGCGGGTTCAATGCCGCAGGCGGCGACGAGGTAGTCCTCGAGGGAGAAGGGTGCGGGGACGGTGGCCGTGGAGGTGGAGAGGAGGCGGCACGCGCGGAAGTGGATGGGGGTGGGAAGTGGGGAGGCGGCGCGGAGCAGCGGGAGGAGGCGATTTCGGAGGCTCAGCATCGGCACCGCAGCGGAGGAGCGGCGCCGGCGCAAGCAAAGGTCTCTCCGCCGCCGCCGCCGCCGCGTGTGGAAGAAAACAAAGGGAGACGGACGCTGCGTGCAAGGCCGGAAAACTCCATTCCACCCTCCCAGCCCATTTGATGCGTAAAGCTGGCAGACACCCGGGCCGTATTCCAATTCTGAACAAAGGCAGCCCACCTGCCACGTTGCCGGTGCCGGCGGTCAAACGCCACTGCCGACTGGGCATGACAACATTGTGAGTCCGTATAGGAGTGTTTCTTGTAACACGCCTAAGGTCTGTTGGCAGGAACTCTGCAGGTCTCGCTTACAAGAGAGTAAGTCTGTCGTTTACTAACTATACACAGGTAAGTATAACAATAACATGGCGACCTTCAGAGAACAAACTTTGTAGCCCCTCATGGCTACTTAAGAGCCAATCACCCTGAAGACCGGCATTGAGATATGAAGCAATGGGGAAACAGAGAAGTAATGGAATGCAGGTTCCGTTCTAAATTCGGTTGGACTTCAAAGGCATCTTTACGTTGTCAAGAAGAAAGAAAGAGTTCTTGTTTCAAGAGCCTTTGGAGTGTTAGAAATCCTCCGGCACTTTTGTTTAGCCATCATATTTCAGTTTGCACTAACTTTCGTCTACGAAGAACATGCTTAAATCCAGCTTTACTAGTGATGATGATATGAGTAAAGGCCTTATCTCAAAGGTGTATGGATGTTCTTTTTGCAGGTGCACGAGTCCTCCATAACAGTTTGCAATTTGCTATGCTTCACATTTGGTACTGTCGACATACGCTATTCAGTGTTTCTGCACCAATAAATAATCAGTATTCAGTAGCCGTCAAATTTATTCAGATTAGGTCCTTCTTTCCTCCATGCAGCAATTGATCAGTTTTTCTCCAGCTGCGTCAACTTCATTGATGTATATTGCTTTGTTTCTCGGTTGTGGACTGTGGATAGTTTTGCAACATTCTTCTTTAGAACCACATCCAATGGCTTATGCAAATAGTTGGTTCATGCAAATGGTAGACCTCACCCCTACGAATACTTTGAATTGCTGGTTTGCATCCTAAATGTTTTTACAACTATGAATTGCTGAAGCCAATAGATGGGTTCATTTTTGTTATGCTGTTCTTGCAAGTTGCAAAGGGAATCATTTTCTATCATGAATTTTTGATCTCCCTGGTCCAATGATGGATGAGAAACTAAACTAAGATGCAGTAAGTTAATTTTCCTTATTCTTCACTTCCAGACCACCACATGGAAATTTTTGGCATGTCATGGATTATTTTTTGCCCTGAACTGCGAGAATCACTTGTCATCAGGTTATCTAGTACTCCTACTTATCTACCATTGATTAGTCCATGTGGCTATATGCAGATATCATTGATTATGCAGTAAGGTACCAGACAGATTATGTTCCTTTCCATAACAGCTTTGTGCAGTACAGAGAATTATATCTCAGTTCGAGTTGTACTACGTACATTTGGGCTGAGCTATGTGACTCTGAATCTCTGATCTTTCAGCCTTCATCATGCTTTTGCACTTGCACTCAGTAAGCAATTCTTCCATCATTTCAAGCAGCTCAAAATATTGGGCCCAGTGGTTACGTCAGCCTATGATCCTGCTTAGCAAAGACTCATCAATGGTGTAAACCCATCATGTGTGGTGCTGTAAACCCATCATGTGTGGTGCTGTAAACCCAGAACGCATAGTATGACATCTTGGAAGAAAAGACTTATAAATAGCATCAGGGCTCATACATACACAGGTTATAAGATAAAAATATTTCTGAGAGGAAATCCTACTTCTTAGCATTAAACTAAACAACATGGTAACAAAACAAGTTTGAGAATTCAATGCAAACCTCTCAAGGCTCAATGAGGAGAGCTCTGCATCTTCATACCAAGAGATGAAAAGATCAAATGCAAGCCTATCGCCAGCCCCGGTTATATAGATAATAATAATAAAGACTGACCACCTAGATACATATGACACTAACTCATTCAGACCCTTTTGTCTACCATCTAACATAGGAGCATAGGCAGGACTCATCTTGAATCTCTCGCAGGACCGTAGTCGCACAAGGCCAGAAGCCATAAAAAACAAAATGGTTGTGGTGCTTCGAAATTGTCTAAGTGACAAAAAAAAAAAAATTTAGGCGACAAAAACAAAGAGAAAATGCCTTTACACGTTGGCTTCTGGACCCACTTGGCTGCAAGGCAGCCCCAATCCTGGTCCTGAGCTCCTGATGCAACGTGCAGTAAGACAATCTGTTACAGCACCATTGCCCAGACATGAAGAGAGAAGCCTAGGTAGCCAAGTCAAGATGCCAGTATAGAAGCAATATATTATGTTCAAAAAAATAATAATGAAAGAACAACAAATTTGTACTGTCATGTGAAGTCGTCTCCCTGACAACATGCCATTTATTTTCATATTAGCATATCGTTCCTTTACAGGCCAAACAGACAACCATCTTTGGTTCATGGCATCCAAAACATATCTTAGAAATCAATAATATTTAGTTGTTCTTGCAACATTGGCATTACCAAATTGCATCACAGAGAGTTTCTTAAGTAGCGATTTCAGCCACTACAAGAAATGTTCAATCTTATAGAATGCAAATATTAATAACCCATTCAGCTAGTGACAGCTATGTAAAAGATCTGTTGTAACAAAACATACTGATAAAAATGATTAACATAAAAGGAAAAGCAACACTCCATATCCCAATAAGCTTATTAAGTTATATAACAAGGGAACATATCCTGTGCAAACCAGGATTTCGTGAAAACCCATGCAAACCATGACAAAAAGGTCATCTAAATTCACCAAAAAAATCACACATATAGATGACATGATGATGCACAGCCTTGTAAAATATCATGTCCACACTCGACTTCGTTTGTGAGATATAAAAATAACAAATTTCTAACAAATCATCTGGACAAACCATCAGAGAAGGAAAACTAAGTCAAGTATAACATTCAGCCATGTCCTGACTTCTAAGCAGAAGAAGAAACAAACAAGCTTGAACATTAAGGCTGTAGAATAAGTTTCACTCAGCTCCTTCGTAGACTACTTAAGTACTTATAACTTGAAATTTTAAATATACATGAGTATTGACTAGTGGTTCTCTTGAAGAAATCAAAATAAAAAATGTGTGTACAGTGGATAGCTGCTAATGAGCATGAGTTACAGTTCCACCATGTACCTAAAACACAAAAGGAGATGCTAAAATTAGACTTTAGAAGGCACAATACCAGCACGAACTGCGGCATAAGCATCTGCAAGGCCAGGAACAGAGTCCTTGTGAGAGTGGATGAACTTCAATTTAAAAGTCTCCTCTCCACTATAAACTAATTTGGAAATGCTCATATTACTATCCAGCAATCCCTTTTTCTGCAGGATCTTCATTACATAATGTCGGGGCACAAGCCGCTTCTCCAGGCTGTATGTGAGCAAAACAGGCCTTTCCACAATGCACCGTGGCTTCATCGCAGCCACATTGACTAGGAACTCAATCTTGTGGAGAAGAATTTTGTCAGACAATCCTAATATAGCTGGCACCTGACACACTGCAGTTGAAACCTCAGATTCAGAACAACCAAGAGAACTCTTGAAGAACTCAAGCTTGGCAGCAACCTTTTCTTTAGAATTACAGGCAACCGCAGCCACTGCTTGCTTGAATAGCCCAGAAGTAGGAGGCACCCCAAGTTGTTCCGCCCGTAGCAAAATTCTTTCATCCGTTCCGGGTTGAAGCTAAGCACTCGAGGGACGTTAGAACATAGATGGGCAATTTCTCCATCTCGAAGACCCCACTGACGCAACAACGCGATGTTAGGCTCCACTGAATTCTCAAGGCTTGAGATGAGGAGGTTCCCGTTCCTCTTTGCAGCCACCAGGACCTTCTCAAACGAGCCGTAGAAGGAGATGAAGTACTCTAGTCGGGGACGACGTCGCCCTTGCGGAGAGCGGGTGAGGCGACGAGGAGGAAGCGAACGATTTGGTGAGTAGAAAGACCGACGCAGTCGCGGAGAGCACGAAGGCGGGGACCGATGTTCTTCACCGAAGCGCGGAGGAGTAGCGGGTCCGCGGAGATGACAGCGGCGATGTCGGTGCGGGAGAGGCCGGCGCCGGCGAGCAGGGCGAGGATGGCATCGGGATTGGAGGCGGAGACGAGGCGGCAGTAGGAGAGCTCCTCCAATGGTCTCCTGGATTCTCTCTGGATAGATTCTTGAATGCCTTCGTGGACACCTCGCGAGCTTGGGCGGGTGCGAGGCCGCAGGCGGCGACGAGGTAGTCCTCGAGGGAGAAGGGTGCGGAGACGGTGGCTGTGGAGGTGGTGGTGGAGGTGGAGAGGAGGCCGCAAACGCGGGAGTGGATGGGGAGGGAAGCGGGGAGGCGGCGCGGAGCAGCGGGAGAAGACGATTTCGGAGGCGCAACATCGCCGCAGCGGGGAGCGGCGCCGCCGCGTGTGGAAGAAAAGGAATGGAAGACCTCCTGCGACGACCAGCCCAGCTAAAGCATTGTGAGATGCTGCGTACGAGGCCGGAAGAAGGGGGAAAATGTAATTTGGCCCACTGAAAGTATGCGGCCCACGAAGAGAGAGCGGCTTTAGGACATCCGACACCTATCATCGTCATCGCCTTATCGGCTGCGCTTCGCAAACCTTTCCTCCCCGCGCAGCTGGAGTTAGTGCGGTGGAGCGCCGACGGGCCGACGGCCACGCCCTCCATACTGCGGCGAGGACTTGCTCGGTCTGTATTTTTACCCCCAGTTCTCGCGCTCTACTTATTATACCTAAGTTATCTTAGTATCGATGAGTTCGGCCTTGTGGAGGGCCTTGTGGATTAGGCCGATGTGGTTCTGTCCTAGACCGAGTTCCCGAGATCGACTGGTGCACCTGATTAGTTGGCGCACTCCTGGTGCGCTAGATGATTTTGGTTACCTTGATTGGTCTGGCCCTTCGGGTAGAGGGCCGTCAAGGAATCGTTTTTTTTTTTTTTTGACATCATCGTCAAGGAATCGTTGTTTTTGTTCTGATCTAGGACAGATCAGCAAGGGATTGTGTGGAGAAATTAGCTCTAACCCTGTCCAACAGTGGGTGCGTGTTATAGTTTCTAAATTTGTTGAATCACGGGGAACATGGTTGAGCGCCATGGCAATGTCTCAGGTACAGCATGCCCGTTGATTCCTAGTAGTTCCTAAAAATGATGTAAGATTGTATAAGGTTGTTTAGGTTATTATGTTGAATTGCTGTTAAAAAGCTTAGAAGAAAGAATTACTCCTATCTTCTTATTCTTGGTGCATACAGATGTACATTTTCATTACAGTGTGTCTTTATCGGGATTTGGGACCTAGCATTAGAGTGCTTTGGAGAAACTTTTTTTTTTTGGGAGTTAATGTAGTACTGCATTTTTTTTTCCTTTGCAGCAAGCAGTAATGGAGGAAGAAGAGCAACCCCATCTTCCACTAGACATCATCTACAAGATCCCAGAATACATATCCGATCCAGTCTCACTAGCACGTGTTGCTTCATCCTCCAAGTTATGGCACTCTATCATAAAGGAGACTGCCTTTCTTGATGGCCTCATGGCACGGCACCTCGACCATGATTTCACCTCGTCCCTCCTCCTTGGCTTCCTCTACCAGGACAATGCTGAGGCTCCCGACCACTTGTGGCAGCATCATAAGGACAAAAGTCGCTGCTTGGCACCGAGCTTCATGCCCACGTCTGAATTGTTACCATTAGTTGGCTGCAAAGAGGGTTACAATCCAACAAGTCCACTGTCCCTTGGCAACTTCATTCAGGGTATTACTTCGAGCCTCAATTTTTTATGAGCCTGTTGCATCCCAAGACAGCTTCCTGGTCCTCTGCCATCACTCAAAAGACGCCGGCGGTGATCCCAAGCCAGATGTGGTATGCGTATGCAATCCTCTCACCGGTGAAGTGTTTCATCTTCCTGGCCTTCCGTATGCTCCACCACACCACTATGCTTTGCTTGTCACCGATGATATCAACCTCAATGGGCAGATGGCCCAATCCTTCCGACTGGTTGCCATTTGGAACATAGGAAAGAAGTTTGTCTATGTGTACTACTGTTCAAAGAGTGGAGCATGGTGGAGGCCTGCAGGTTTCCCTGATCTAATGGCTGGCCTATTCCTAGTGTCATCATCCCCAGCTGCTGCTTCCCATGGTGCCATCCATTGATCTGCGGGTGCTGGAAAAGCATGGCGCCCAGTCATGTTGTGACGCTACGTGTTGATGGGGAAGAGCTGTTATACTTGAGCTCCCATCTGAAGCAAAGCGCAACAAGACACCATTGCTGGCAAATTCTGTGGATGGGGGCCTTCTGTTGCTGCTCATGAAGGGTCTTCACATGTCGGTGTGGAAGCATAAAGGTACTGGTACTGGCAATTGGGTTCGTTCTGAGACGATTGATATGACAAGTTCCTTGCCGATGCGGTGCTTAAGATGCATGCAGCTGCAAAGATCAGATTGAGATTTTTCGAGGAAAGAGTGGTGTGGTGGTGCTATGGATCGATGGGGAAGGTCTCTTCATGTTCAGCCTTGGCGATCGGTCAATGAGGAAGATTGACAACGAGCATGTTACAAAGAAGTACCGGTTCTGCCCATATGAGATCGATTGGCTATCCTGTCTTGCAGTCACAAACCTCGCCAGTGATGGCTCGCTGTGGCTTGACACACAAAGGGAGGAAAATGCACAATGCAGATGGAGGTCTTTGGTGGCAAACAATATTCCAAAAAGCAGATGGCCGTATAAAGTCAAGGTATGAGTTACATACGGTCTGTCTCAGTGGCATGTCAATGATGGCTTGTGAATTACATTTCTAGTTACAAGACAAGAGTCCACTGATTGGAGAACAAGATGGGGTTACATTTATCATATGATGTGTGAAAAAAGAGATCGCTGCAATGGTTGATGTATTTGTAGGTATACTAGCGGGTGTGGTCACTTTGTTCTGGTAGTGGGCTTAGTTTTGTGCTGTTCCTTTTAGTTTTATACCAATATGTCAGCTCGAAGCTTTGTAAAATTAAAGGCTGTTATAGTTGATAGCTGGTGGTAGGTTGGTTTGTTCTGCTCGTGCGCTAAGGCCTAGTGCTCTGTGACTTTCAGTTTCCAACTAAATTAAAACAGGTGGTGACATTTGTAAATCTGTTGCAACTAAGTAATGATGAAATCCGTTTTACTTGTCCAGACAATTACGATTGCAGTTTGTCACGATTGTTTACCACCAACTGTTTGAAACTTTAATCTAGGGTTATGTGCTGTGCTGCATCATCGTTATGCTTGGTTATCTCTTGACTCTGCATCTTGGTTTATGATGTAAAGCCTTTGGTTACATGGCCTGTTGTCAATGGCATGTCAATGGTGGTTTCTAAATTATGAAGGCCCTGTTTGCTTGAACTTATCATGTCAGCTTATCAGCCATGGTCCATAAGCCGGCTTGGGCAGAAACGAAGGCAAAACAGTTCCATCTGAGTATCCCACCGGCACCGGCCGGTCCCCCCGAGTTGCACTCGCAGGAGGCGACGCATAACATTAGCCAAGGCCGCACCTCCGTAGGGATGAAAGTGGTATGGATAATCCTCCGCACCGATCCGTTCCGAATCCGAATTTTAAGGATATGGAGAAGTGTTTTTAATATCCGTGCGGATGCGGATAATCCAATCCGACTATATGCGGATGTGGCGTAGGATATGGTATTAGCAAAATCCGGCGGATATGGATTATCCGATAATTAAACGCGGATTATCCGATCGCGCGTATAATAGGATATCCGAATATTTTAAGCCCCAAACACAACAATAATTTAACTATCTTTTGCTATATATAGAATGGTATTATAGTGATTGCATATTTGCTTAATTTAGGTGTTATTAGGCAACGGAGACGACCCATATCGTACTCACGCACCGACGAGTAAGTTCCTCTCCGTCTTTGTATTATTCTTGATCCATGTATCCATGAGACACACCCAGTCGACTTTTGCATTGCCGCTTGTATTAATTTTATATTGATGGTGATTATTTTGAATTGCATTGCCGTCGTATGATTTTGGTTAAAAATTGTTTCTCATTATAAAAAATAACATGTATAAGCATATATAATCCGATTTCTAAAAGTCCGCTTCGCTCCGACACGGTCCCGAACCCGCACCATTTCCGACATCTAAAAATCCGTATTCGCATCCGAATCCGTCTAATATCCGATCCGCCCGAATCCGATTAAAAAAGAGGATTAAGATATGGGAGAGCCATTATCCGCCCGATCCGATCCGTTTTCATCCCTACACCTCCGGCTCCGCTCCGCCTCTGCCTGTCTCCGCCGAACCGCCGCCTGAGGACCCGGGTTGGGCCTCTCCTCACCTCTCCTGTTTTGGATAGCTCTGAGTCTGAGCAGAGATCTAATTCGGACACTGCTGCGTGGGGCCACTTCACGGTCTTGAGTCTTGACCTAGACCCTGCCCGCCTCCGCCTCCTTCGCTTGGCAGCCTCGACCTCGGTCAACAAAACATACAAGAGGGACACATCTCTCCCCACCTCGCTTCGCTTCGCACCTCTCTCGAGCCGCCGCCTGCTCCTTCTTGGCCGGCGTCGACGATGGGCGACTATGGCCACGGCGGGGGGCAGATGCGGGGCAACCCGGACTCCCGCCCCAGGGGCCAGGGCCAGCGCCCTAACGTCCAGCAGCTCAAGCTCGTAAGCTACTGATCCCCTCCTCTATCTCCCCCCACTAAACCCTAACCCTAGCTCCCTGATTCGTCTCTGATCCGAGGTTTGATTTCGCTTCGCTCGCAGATGGGGCAGATCCACCCGACGGGGCTCACGCCCAACCTGCTCAAGCTCTTTGAACCGCGGCCGCCGCTCGAGTACAAGCCCCCGCTGGAGAAGCGCAAATTGCCGCCCTACACCGGTGAGTCGACGGATCTTGGGATTGTCTATGTTTTCAAGGGTTTTCTGACTGACTGACTGATTTGGATGCAGGGATGGCACAGTTTGTGTCGCACTTTGCTGACCGAGATGATCCAGAGTATGCTGTGCCGGTGCCTAAGTGTGAGACCAGGGTATGTTTTTGTCTATATATGCAGCATAGGTGTGCCTGCTTTCATATTTGTACAGTTTTCTCTAATCATACTCATGTATTTGTTATAAAGAATTGCATCCTTGTTGAAACAGTAGCTTCTGAAACTGTAGCACATGATATCTACTGAGCACATGATATCTACTGAGCACATGATATTTTGGGCATTATAAAGAACTGCATCCTTGTTGAAACAGTAGCTTCTGAAACTGTAGCACATGATATCTACTGAGCACATGATATTTTGGGCATTACTGGTCAAAAACTTTGGTAGTTGCTTCTGCTACAAAAGCATGCATGATCGGATTATGTTCTAGATATTGTGATGTTTTGACTTTTGAGATTTTATCATGCGTCCAACTGTGTGAAGGCATCGTCACACTTCTTTCTGCTGAGATTACATTGGCCCAAATCATTCTTCAACTGCACAAATTCTGGCTTAATAATGCTTTGGATAATGTCTTTCTCCATTTTGGCCCTTTGGGGCATATCATGACATTGTTCTACCCTTTTACTTTTTTTATATATTTTGTACCTGATTATTATGTATGTTTTGTATACAGGCTGAGAAGAAGGCTAGGATTCGCAATAGTAAGCTCGAGCAAGGTGCAGCTAAGGTTGCTGAAGAGCTTCAGAAGTGTAAGTTGTTAAGGCATGGTGGCTCCCCGATTCTTTTTAAAATGATTAGATGGATGTAACAACAACATTGTTCTGATTTGGTTCTATGCAGATGACCCACAAAGTGACCCCAATGCTACTGGAGACCCATACAAAAACGCTCTTTGTTGCTAGACTTGTAAGTATTCTTTTTCCTTGAAATCATTCACACATTCCTTAGTCCATACTCATGAAAATTAGATGGCAAGTTATCTTTATATCACAAAGCTAATTGGCTTTGCCATTGTTGCAGAACTATGAGACATCTGAGCAGAGGATCAAACGGGAGTTTGAAGGTTATGGTCCTATTAAAAGGGTAAGTGATATGGTAAATTCCTGTGCAGGTGAAGTCATTGCACTTTGGTAAGGTTTTTTGGTTACTCTAAAATGCAAACAATCACTGGCCTAAACTGTGGAAAGGTTGCCTCATTAGTTTATGGCTTCTTTTTTAAGCTTTACGACAAGTGTTTGCGAATAATCGCTCTGTTGCTCAATTTCATATGTAGAGTCAAAAGTTGCACTTCATTTTCTTTCTGGTGTATGAAAACTTCCTTGGATATGCTTTCAAGAAATTGGGAACTCCGTTTCAATTTTTCGTAGTCCTTTTTGGTCAACTTAGCATCACCATTTTCATTGAATTTTAGTTTTTGTAGCCCATAACTCATTTGCTCTCTTTCATGCACAGATATGTAGTGTTTGCTCTTGAATGTATTCCATGACAACTTTTTTATGGTTTTTGAGCTGTGAATTTGATCATTTCTCTGTACTCAGTTTCCTTGAATACTTAATTATGATGTAAAATGTTAGTTAAATTTAAACACCAGACAAGAAAATTTTCGTGGGGAGGGTGTGTGTCTTGTCAGTTGTATTGTGCTAAACTAATGAAATATCAATAGTCTCTGAGCACAGGAGGTCCACAACACGATACAGTCTCTCTTTCAAGTAATCTTTATACCTTTTGGGGCTTAGATGGAATATATTTCAAATGAAAAATTATATAGGGTTCAGGCATATGTATGCTCGCTGGTAATTTTGGTTAGTCTTTTTCTCTGAGTAGCAAAACCGTTTTAATATGTGCATGGTTGGTACAACCAATTAATCACAAGGCATCTCTGGGAACACAAATATGTAAAACAGGTAAATATGGCTGCTCCTGTCTGGCCCAGGTTCTCTATTTCCTAGTACTTTTTGTTGTCATCAAGAAATTTCTTGACAAGAGCAAATTGCTTCTAACAAAAGGTAGTAAACGGTTGGTTTGTTCTCTCATTCCACAAATTTGCATCTACCATTTGTCAACTGGGGTAAACAAGCTTGAAAAAAATGCTGACAGTGGCACAAATTCGCATAGATTATTTTGGTTTTGTTTTTTCAAAAGAAGTTTGTCTACAGGGATTTTCCATGGTATGTAGGCTTAATTGGGTAGGTTTGCTGGTGAGTATAGTTGTTTATAGTTCCTTCTACCAGATTCTGGTTTTATGGAGCTATCGACAACCTGAAACAGTACTAATTGCATCTCTCAACTCCTAGAGTCGAAGATCTATCAATTTTGTGCATAAGGGGGTATACATCATTCACTTGGTATTTATCACCTTTCTGTTAACTTTGTAATCACTCTTTTGTTTGGAAAACGAAGGCTGAACACATTTCACCGATGGAGGGCAACTTGGTATAGTATTTAGTTCTATCGTACACCCTTTATCTTTAGTAAAATAAAATTCCCTGGTAAGGGGGTATCCAATTTATTTCCCAACGTATGCCAATCGGCCAGACAGTGTTTTTCCTCCAACTGTGTTGATCTGTGCTGGATTTCACTCTTCGTGGGAAGCTCTACATGTGCAAGGTTAGCACGGCTGTTTTAGGCTTTATGCCTGTCTGTCGTGCAGCATAAAATATGCTAAAAATTAAAGAACAGCAAACACAATTACAACTAATATTATATCATATTCTTAAATTCAGTGGAACTTTCTTTTTTTGAATATTATTTGATTACTTTGATCTTTGCAGGTTCGCCTTGTAACTGAGAAAGATACAAGTAAACCTAGAGGATATGCATTCATAGAGTATGTGCACACACGTGACATGAAAAGTAAGGTTCTCGTTTGTTGTTGCAAATTTCCCATTTGGTTTCTTTTTTGACTCCTAATAACTTACATTTTCTCTGCTAACTTGGGTTCGCACCAGATGCGTACAAGCAAGCAGATGGGAGAAAAGTGGACAACAGGAGGGTATTAGTTGATGTTGAGCGTGGTAGAACTGTTCCAAATTGGCGTCCCAGGAGATTGGGTGGTGGGTTGGGATCAAGCAGGATGGGTGGTGCTGATACTGACAAAAAAAGGATTCCACTAGGTACATCTGTTTTCTCATTTTGATCACCTGTAAAAGGTTATTGCTTTTTAGAAAGAGGCACTGTAGTCAAACCTGTCACCAATGCTTATACTGGTCATATGTGTTTGCTTTACTCCTACATGTTTTTGTTCCATTTGCCTTTTATATGCTTTTCTGTATGAGGCCTTATGTACCATCTGATACATTGACATGTCATTGTTGATGTTGAAAGTTTTGATGTCCACCTTTGTGTATTACTTGTGCTATATTTTTGTTGGCATTATGTTATCTGGTTGTTAACACTTCTGCGTATCTTATTATCAGGGGAGCAACAACAGCATCGCCCTAGATCAGAAGAGCCTAGGAGGGATGATCGTCGTGCTGATAGGTAAGCCATGTCAAATTAAAGGGATTGTTGCGTTGATGCTTTTGATGCTTATTAATTGCTTCTTTCTGTAATTATTTTCACTCAAAGGGATCGTGAAAAATCTCGTGAAAGGGTACGTGAAAGAGAACGTGAAGAGAGGCCCCGTGAACGTTCACATGACCGGATTCGTGATAGAGATTTACGAGATGAGAAGCATCACCATAGAGACCGTGAGAGGACTCGGGACAGGGAGAGAGGAAAGGACCGTGAAAGAGACCATGGCCGTGACCGCGACCGTGATCGTCGTGACAGGGACAGGGATCGTGGTCGGGACTATGATAGAGAAAGGAACGTGCTCGTTCTCATGATCGCCATCGTGAGAGAGGCAGGGACCGTGGGTGAAAGAGATTATGAGCGCACAAGTCATGAACGTGACCGTGGTCACATGCATGAGAGGGATGCAGACTATGGCAACGGTGGGACAAAGCATGACAAAAATATGTCTAGTTATGGGCAGGATTATGGCTATGGTCAGTATGAGCAACACAAAGGTCATGACGGATATGGTTATGGTCAAGATGGACGCGGCATGAAGCTGAACATTCAAAGCGGCATGAACACGAGTATTATCGTGTTGACTCTTATGGTAAAATGGAAGCCAACTATCAGATGCAGCCAAACAATGCTGAACCAGAAGGCCCTGAGGAAGGTGAGGCATATGAGGAAGGCGACTACCAGTATAACCGGGCTGGTGAATCACATGAATGAAGCTTGATTGCAGTGGTGAGATTTGCCTGCAGCTTTATACTGATATAATACAATGATGATTTCAAAGTTGGTTCGGTTTCAGCTGCATAGCGCCTGTTATCATGTTCATCCTTGCCGAAAATTCTCAAAAGAAAGCAAAGCATGCCCAAATGCGTGGGTTTTGTAATTTGAAGCCTGTGGCTGCCAATTTCTTGTGGAATAAGTTTAGTGTAATCTTGTTGTGGAGATCCATATCACTTGCCCTCATCCTTTGTACTCTTCTGTTAGCTATTAAAAGTTTTGTATGACAGATCCTTTGAATGATTTTTTTTTTCCAACTTTTTACAGAACTGTAATGCTGTTTTCTATCATTGGGGCAAGAATAAGATTCCATTTAAGTTTTCCAACAAAATGGCACATAATGTATCGATCATTGGGGAAGAATAAGATTCCATTTCGTTTTCTAACAAAATGGCACATAATGTGTCAATCATCAGGGCATGTACAGTCTGGTACATAATGTTTCATTTCGTCTTCTAACAACTGCTGCAACCTTTGTTCCCTATTGTGGCTATCCTGTAGCACATAGATCAATAAAATTATTATACTCTAGGTCTCATCTATAAAATGTACTTTCTGACTTTTTGTTGGTTTAATACATTGTTTCTACTAAACATAATGTATGTCTAAGTGAAAACCTATGTATCTCAACCGCGGAGGGATGCCAATGCCAATCTTCATCAAGATGATGATAGCAGAAGCAGAACCATCACTCTTGATGTCCACGATAGAGATACCATCAATGCCTCACGTTTGATGGCAAAGCAGCTGATGGACAGATGCTCTTTGGCTGATTACAACATTGGCAGGGAATCCTGGTAAAAAAAACATTGGCAGGGAATCAACCATCTGTCTGACACGGATCAATCAATGCAGAAATTAAGCAACATGGAGGACTCTGTAGTTTAGCCGATTACAACAATGAGAACCAATCAACTCTGCACCTTGATCTCAACTTTCAGGGAGGCACGCCGATGGCACACATTTACGCTGGCTGATTACCACGTTAGGAACGAATCAAAAATTTGAACTTGAAGATCACTTGGGAACAGGGATGCATTTTTTTTTTTTTTTTTTGTGAAAACTCTCGCCGGCGAGATCTCGATGCCTCTCAAAGTGGAGGCATTTGACACAATCAGTGTAATCAAGGCAAAGATTCAATTTCATCATGTTCGCATGTGGAGTTTTAACAGTTTTACTCCTCTTGTGCAAAATTGAGGTATGAGGATAACGGGCGTGTATGGTGAGATGGCTTTATTCGCTTAGATCGCAGCTTAAGTCCGTGATATATCTCTGTTTAGAATGATGATCCTATATGGTGCAATTTATGGTTTTTTTCAAGGTTTCTTGTCTCCCATCATCAATGGAGGTAGAGTAGTTTGGTTTATTTTTGAATGAGAGGATATAATTTGCTTTAATATCAATGGAATTTTTCTTGTCGCAAAAAAAAAAAAAATGGGCAAAGATTCAATATCAGCAGCGTCTTGTAGCAAAAATCCAATAAATCCCAGCTTATTTGTGAATAAAAGTTACGTTCGAGGCCGAACCCAGCTAAGCGAAAATTGTTGGGCTCGAGCTTCCGAAGGATGGGCCCATGAATAAAGTGATTGTTCGAGGGGAAAAAGGAGAACAAACGATGAGGGAAATTGTTTTTGGGCAAGATTCAAGAAGCACCTGTTAACCGCCGTCTTCTCTTCCGCCTCTCTCCGGCGCGGCGATTTCCTTCCATGTGCGGACGCCCGAGGTGATCTCACGGGACGCGGAGATCACCTCCGTCCTCTACTACTTCCGCCCAGGTATCTCTTTACTCCGGTGATCCTCCCCAAACCCAAAGTGTAGTGCGCACCCATCTTACTAGTTAGGGTTGATAATCCTTCGTCATAAAATCTTCGTCGATTAGGACTGACACTGAATGCTTTTGTTTTCTAACCTCTGTTAGCGTAGACCCTGGTTGAGATTGGATTTTGCTCAGCCCTAGCACTGATGACCAGTCCTGGATTAGTTTAGGGTTGTGCACCTTGTGTTTTTGGGTTAATAACATGACTGTTCCTTCTTATATAGTTGTAACAAAAACGCTGTTATTTAGCCAAGTACGAGTGTGGTTTTTTATCAGTTGAAGTGCATATTTATATAAAGAGCATGTCTGTAATGTTGCAGTATATTTATTTATTTATTTATTTATTTTGGGGTGAATCCGAATCATTGTTTGACCGTGCTGCTAGAGTTTATGCTGAAAATAAATTACTTTCGAGGGAAACTACGGGAATCAGCTGTCTGAACTTTGAATTCATTTGAGTAGGTTTTCGTAAGTGAGATTGGCTCATGAAATTAGTAGATAGATGATTAATCATAGCAGTGAGTACAAAGTATATTTATAGGAAACACTCGCTAAGGTTAGGCTTATGGCATCAGAAAGAACACTAGGATCATTGTGGAATATAGACCAACAATGATCAAACCTACTGTGCGCATGTGGGCACAAGTCCGGCAACAGCAAAACTGTGCAGGCCTAAAGTGAGCCCAAGATAACAGACAGTCTTCTTTTAGTGGGGTTGTAAACCAAACTGACTGCCATCTTTTCTTTGCAGGAGATCATGGAGAATGGTGGGATGCTGCAGCTTCCGACAGAAATGACCGACAAGATCCTGTCTCATATCACTGATCCTGCCTCCCTAGCCCGCCTTGCTTCAACATCCAAGTTTTGGCGTAATACCATAAAGGACAAAACCTTCCTTGATCGCCTAATGAGGCGTCGCCATGACCATGGTTTTACTCCGTCCCTGCTTCTTGGCTTCTTCTACCAGGACAGCACTGAGCCTCCTCAATTTTTGCAGCATAACAAGGGCAATTGGCGAAGTCTGGCACCAAGCTTCATGCCCATGTCTGAATTGTCAAAATCCATCGGCAGCAAAGTCAGTTGCAATGCACTCACACCAGCTAAGCTTTGTACTTTCATTCGGGGTCTCGGTTGTGACCACAACTTATAATGAGCCCCGTTGCATCACAAGGCAGCTTCTTGGCCCTCCGCCGCAAATGTACTAGTGACCAATCCCAACCGACAAATTATGTGTCTGCAATCCTCTCACTGGAGAAATCTTCCACATACCTTCGATTCCAATTACATCACCTGACATGTATACCTTACTTGTCACCGATGATGTCGACCATTGGAAGTGCGTATCTCAGTCCTTCCAGCTGGTAGCCATTTGGATCAAACAAGGGGTTCGTTATTTGGAGGATCCTGGTGCCCAGAGGTCAAACTTTGGAAGTGGTTTTCAGAAATTCCTGTGCTAATGCCTGGCCTCTATGTGTTGCAATCACCTGCGGCCACTTCTCATGGCACCATCCACTTTCTCTGCGGCAGCTTTACTAACTGGACCATCACTCACATTGCCACGCTGCATATCGACATACATCCAACATTGTCATACGTAGAGCTTCCTCTCCATGCTAAACGCAGCAAGGCGCCATTGCTAGCAAGTTCTGCAGATGGGGGGCTTCTGTTACTCTTATTGAATGGCCTAGAGATGTCACTGTGGAAGCATGACAGTGGCGCCAGTAGCTGGGTCCTCTCTGTAACAATTAACCTGGCAAGTTCCTTGCCGACAAGGGTGGTCCAAATGCAGGCCAGAGCAAAGATCAAGTTGGAGTTGTTCCAAGGGAAGAGCGGCACGGTAGTGCTTTGGGTTGATGGTGAAGGCCTCTTTCTTTTCAGCCTTAGCGATGGGTCAATGAGGAAGATTGGTAATGAGCGTGCTACAAAGAAGTATAACTTGTGCCCGTATGAGATCGATTGGCTCTCCTGTCTCTCAATCATGAACCTTGTCGTCGATGGCTCCTTGCTTCTTGATACTGGAAGGAAAACGATGCAACACAGATGGAGGAAAATAGTGGTAAGACATATATGAAATAGAATAAAGAACATACTGAGGTCATGACATGGCTTCTGCTCGGTCTGTTGGGGACGGGGAAGCCATGAAGGCATGAAGTTTACAGTTTAACCTATCGTGCGCACACTTGTGATTGTTATTATGATTTATGATTGCTATTTGTTCCTTTTTTTTTTTTTTTTTGAAAAAGAGTTGGTACCATGTTGTGGTAATATTCACTTTGGATGTCTGAGTTGCACTTAATCCATAGACTTTCTGAGTTGTTTCTACATTTTCATGGGATTGGCGCAAGTAATGCCTGTGAACCCTGCCCAGGTTGTCAGGTTGGCTAAATCAGGCATCAATTCGTTCAATTTCTTTTCATCCATATTTTTAAGCTTGCTCACTTAACTTTACGTTGCACGCAAACTGACACGGAGGTGACAACGGAGTTAAAATTATAGGGACGTCTTATTTAAAATTTTTGTATAAATATTATTTATTTTGTTACGACATATCTTATCACTAGAGATATTTTTATAATGATTTATTTATTTTCTAATTTGTATAATTTTTTTTTAATAAGACGAACCGGTCAAACACACAATATTTGAAAAACCTAAACCGACGCTTTTTTTAGGACGGAGGGAGTACAACATATTATATGTATATATAATTATATGTAAAGCGAGAATTGATTGATGGAGGAATCAGTTCCTTCCTTCTTTCTAATCAGGGCCGTACAGAGTACATAGCCAAGGGGGAGCTCCAAAAGGGTTTTGTTTCCTGACGCCTCGACCCGGCGGCGACCCACCGAAACTGAGACCCTGCCGCGGCTCGACTTGACTCGAACAAGACCGGACCAAGCAACCAAACCCTCCAGTCTCATCGGCTAGCTCGAACCAAACCAAACCCTCCACACAGTACCGTGTCGTTTGCCCCCGCACCCAGCAGCCATGGCGCCGGTCGATCCCCACTCCTACACCGACGGCGCGCACCCGGTGGTCTCGCGCGCTGCGCTCGCCTTCTACCTCGACTTCGCCACCTCCACCATCCACGCCTCCGCGCTGCTCACCCCTCTCCGCGCCGCACTCCGGGGACCTCCTCCTCGACACCCGCGCCCTCGCCGTCCACTCCGCCTCCACCGACGCCGACACGCCGGAGCTCATCCCCTTCTCCCCTCGCCGCCTCCCCCGACCCGGTCCTCGGCACGGCGCTCACCCTCACCCTGCCCCCGACACCGCCTCCTTCCGTCTCACCTTCTCCACCTCCCCCGCCGCCTCCGCGCTCCAGTGGCTGGCCCCGCCGCAGACCGCCTCCGCGCAGCCCTTCGTCTTCTCGCAGTGCCAGTCCATCCACGCCCGCTCCATCTTCCCCTGCCACGACACCCCCGCCGCGCGCATCACCTTCTCGCTCCTCCTCAACGTCCCCGAGCAGCTCTCCGCCGTCGCCTCCGCGCGCCACGTCGCGCGACGGGACCCGCTGCCCTCCGACCACCGCGGGGCGTGCGATGACGAGCTGTGGTGCGCGCCCGGCCGCATCGTCGAGGAGTTCCAGATGGAGCAGTCCGTGCCGCCCTACCTCTTCGCGTTCGCCGCCGGCGGGATCGGGTCCAGGGACCTTGGCCCCAGGACGCGGGTGTACGCGGAGGGAGGGGACAAGGTTCTCGACGAGGCGGCCAGGGAGTTCGCGGGGGTGGAGGAGATGGTCAAGGTTGGGGAGGGGCTCTTTGGGCCGTACGAGTGGGAGAGGTTCGATCTGCTCGTGCTGCCACCCAGCTTCCCCTACGGAGGCATGGAGAACCCCAGGATGGTGTTCCTCACTCCCACGGTCATCAAAGGGGATGCTGCAGGGGCTCAGGTTGTGGCACATGAGCTCGCACATAGCTGGACTGGCAATCTGATTACTAACAAGACCAATGAAGATTTCTGGCTAAATGAGGTGAGCCAACTCACGTTGTTGTTGTCACTGTCAGCCTTTACTTTGCAAGCAGTAGTTTTCCTCAAAATTCAATGTAGTAGTTTATGGTATATTCCACACGTTTCCTATATTCCATGTTATATGGAATATGTGACCTTTCTATTAGCTTAGTCTCCCATGGCATTGAATATTTGTGTGAGTCAAGTTTAGCCAGTAGCTTATGTATGATTTCAATTATAGATCTGAAGCGTAAGAACCCTAGTTTAGATTAGGAGAATTTTACTGCTCTTTTACCAATATAGACAGATAATAATATATGCTTCTTTATATCAGTATACATTTTCTGCTAGATTGGTTGAGCTCCAGTAACCGGGGTCTCGTTCTACACTTGATACCGCGTCACCTTGACTCCGACAAAGATCTTCTAATGCTTTTACCATTTCTCTGACCATTGTGTGAAATATTAGGTGGGAGATGCTAGAGCATATTTTTCTGAAACTATGTGAAAGATCTTATGATTTCCCCTCTTCTAATACAGTTGCATTTTTGCTGCTACTTAGAATAGTTTTACACATTTGCCATTAAAATGTGGAGCTGCAAACTTGCCTTCATCAGAATGGAATGGACTGGACCCTACCATTCTTGCCACTGGACTGACGGATTTGACTACTGTTAGTTTTTTTGCACAAATGCCCCTAGATTTCCATAGTCACAGAAAAACAGGGTCGAAGGCGGTGTTCCTTGACTTGGGCACATCGTCCCCTCCCTGGGTATGTGGGACCCTTTTCGGCTCTACCTTGTAAAAATCTCTTGCAAGTAGTGTACCATGTTCCTTGACCCCATTGACCTGGGATGGTGACTTTCACATTTCCACACAAGAAGGTTGTCGCTACTCCTGGACTGATACCACCATGCCTCTACTGACAAACCGAGGTCCATCGCCATTTCGCTCCGCCTCTGCATCCTGGACCTTGTGGCCACCACCATGTCGACGCCCTCTTCCTCACTCCCTCTGCCCTTTTTGTGAACCATGCAGCATGGGCAATGCGTTGCTCTAAGATCCAAATGAAGATCACATCATCAAACCTAGTGTCCACCAACCAAATCCAACCTGCAGGTGATCCCTATCTCCTTGCTGCTGCCACCGCATTGCTCATCGTCCACTCCGCCAGTAATTTGCTTGAAGAATCTGCACAGCGATCATCTCTGAGGGTGATGCTATTCTCCTCTGCCTTTCCTGTGCATGTCACCATCCATTGCAGCCACTGGCTCCATGGGTAGCAGGGAGGCAGCAACAGGACTAAAAGGTTATCAGTTGGGTAGGGGAAGATACACCATGGGGAGTAGCAGGAGGGATGGCAAGGAGTTGCGTTTGAGCGAGCATGGGCCAGTGATGGGAGAGCTGCTAGGCAGGCAGGTGAAGATGGAGACATAAGAGAAGGGGCAGTTTTGTCTTTAATGCTCATGTAGTGTTTTCCTTTGCCTTTTTTTTTTTGCAAAGATACAAAATAGGGAGTAACGATGGAGTTAAAGCAGTGTCAAATCAGAGTTTTGATGTTTCAGTGGCAAATTTGAACTTGGACCTTTTGAGGGCAAATTTGCAGTTGGGGTGTGTGGAAACAGAGGTACATATGCAATGCAACTTTCCTAGGCTATATGATGATGCTGGTTATCATGCCTAAGTGCCTAACAACTTAATATAGATATATTATATACTTGTATATTGACATTTCAGTCTCGTATTGTTGTCACTTGATACAGGGGTTCACAACATATGCTGAGCGGAGGATTGTTGAGGTTGTGCAAGGGGAGGAGCGGGCAGCCTTAAACATGGAGGGGTTTGAACAGGATGATGGAGAGGTTTAAGGATAACATGGAGTTCACCAAGTTGAAGCCGAAGATGGCAGGGATTGACCCTGATGATGTGTACTCTGAAGTGCCCTATGAGAAAGGTTTCCAGTTTCTTTGGAGAATCGAGCGTGAGGTGGGTGGGAGTATGAAACATTGCAACTCTTGTACTTTACCTTCCAACATTCTTTGGGTAAAATTACTGCAATATTGGTCTAATTTCTAATGTGTGATGTCTTATGTGTGTTGCTTGTATCAGATTGGCAGGCCTGCTTTTGACGAAGTTCTTAAAGAAGTACATTGCAACCTTCAAGTTCCAATCAATAGATACAGAGACATTTCTTGAATTCCTCAAAACCAATGTACCTGGGATAGAAAACCATATTGATCTTGACCTGTGGGTTGAAGGGACTGGTATCCCTCCGGATGCCATGGAACCAGATTCAGCTACTTACAAAAAGATCTGCTCCTTAGCTGCAGAATTCAAATCTGGAAAACTTCCAAGTGAAGATGAGGTGGCAAACTGGAGTGGGCAAGAATGGGAACTTTACTTAGAAAATCTACCAACAGATGTTGAAGCCTCACAGGTATGAGTTCTTATCAAATACCACTGTTATTGGTACATCTGAAAGTTACCTTGGGGCTTGTGATGATTCTATTTAGAATATGATAACTGCCATAGTACAAACTGTTAGGCTTTTGGCATGTGTGTTTCAGGTCTATCATCGGCTGTTGAGCACTGCAGAGTATTGCATCACCTGTTCAAGTCAATCAGAATCCCTCCATTTATAGCATCTTTGTTCTATCTATTCCAATCGAATTGCATAATTTACTTTGCAAGACAACATCCATGTTTTATTGATAAATCGCTATTTAAGTGGGAATTGTACTGCACTGGATTATACATGAACGACTGGCAAAGCAAAAGCATGTAGACCTAACACAACTTTCTTGGGACTTAGTGGCTTTGTTGTGGTTGTAGAAGCATATAGCCTCGAATGAGTCTGTTTAGATTAGTTAGGCACAAGCACAACACTATAAACGCATTATGCTTGTTAGATGTTGTTGATTTATTTTAGCTTTGTCAGTTAGAGCAAGCCCAGCACAATGGATGTTGCCTTTAGAAAAGTGACAGCACATGTAGATGGAGTTCTGAAACTACTATCCTTCCATCACAACCCCTGTTCCGCTAGGCGCCGCCTAGGCGGGATTCCTCCCGACTTGGCGCTAGGCGAAGGCCCACCGTGGCGCCTATGGGGGTAGTCGGACCCCTAGGCGGGCGCAGCTCGCCCGCCCGGCGCCGGGCGGGGGTGGAGGAGAGCGTCTGCGGAGGTCGCCGGTGGCGGTAGCAGGCGCGTGGGGCGGCGGCAGGAGCAGGCGGAGAGGCGGCGGCGGCGGGCAGAGGCGCAAGCGCTGGGAGAGGCGGCGGCAGCGGCAAGCGTAGGCGGGAGGAGGATGCTGGCTGCGGGCAGAGGTGGCGGCGGATGCGTCGGGAGGAGGCGAGAGAGAGATGACGCGAGATGAGGAGCCGGACAGAGCAGAGGATAGAGGGTTAGGGTTATGTGCTGATTGGGCCTTCGAATGGGCCTCAAAATAGGCCTTTTCCCTTTCTCTCCCTCATCTCCTCTCTTTTTTTTTTTTCTTTTAAGTATTTATACATGATTATTCACCGATTAGAAAAACGCCTAGCAACGCCTAGGCACGATTACTCCCGACTAGTTGCTAGGCGGAGGGTTGCCGAGGAAAATCCGCCTAGCGCCTAGCGAAACAGGGATCACAACCTAACGCTAAGCCCTGGCCTGTCCAAAAACTTAATTTTGCTCTGCAGTGCACCTCCCTGACCTTTTTCTGCACGTTCTCTCCACCTGAGATTCGCATGGTCCTCGACTCCCAGGTTCTCCATCGCACGCTTGTGCAGTAGCTTCTGCTATCTGTCAGAACAAGCACTAGGTGCCCTTGCAAGTCACTCTGAGGCTCGGCAGGGTTACTGTTCAAGTTCATCTGGACATTCAATGCAGCATGAAGCTTGAAACTCCCCACAGCGTGGAGTGTTAGGGCTGGCCTTAGGTAGCTGAAAGATCAAATATCAGTTATGTGGAGATTGTACTTCGGCCTTTTATTCTGTTTATGACCTTAACTTGAATTATGAGCTCTGGTTTTCTGTTACTCTTTTGTAGAAACTATGTAGGAAATTTACATCGTCCTACCTTTCAAAAAAAAAAAAAAAAGATTACATCATCCTCCCCAGTTTCCCCACTTTTTGGATGGTGGGTTGGTGTTTTTTTTTGGAGATTTTATGCCAGAATACCATTTAGTCATGAAACAATATCTGTAACTAGATCCTTTGTTTCTTTCTTTAGCAAACTAAACATGGTCATATCTATATTAACCTTTTTTGTTCATTTCTTACTGGCAAATACCGACACATAGCTGCTTTTCGTACCTGAGCATCCCATAACATATAGCTGATTGAAGAAATTTTAAAGTTAGCTTGTTCTTCACTATAATGACATAGTACAAAAGAAACGTGGGGCTGTCCAATGTCCATCACTTTATATGGCGTGTTGTTAGTTGTTACATAGCATGTTATTGCTGTGTACCAGATCTTCTCGTTCTAACACAACTTATACATCACAACTGACCACATGACTGTCTGTATGCAGGTCACTGCTCTTGACGAGCGGTACAAGCTGTCTGAAAGCCGTGACTATGAGGTCAAAGTTGCGTTCCTCCAGCTGGCGATCCCCACTGGTTGCAAGTGCTACTTCAACGAGGTTGAGAAATGCTTGAAGCAGGTGGGAAGGATGAAGTACCTCCGCCCGCTCTACAGCTCACTGGCCAAGTGCTCCAGTGAGGAGAAGATGCTGGCCCAGAGGATCTTCTCGGAAGCTCAAGAGTTCTATCACCCAATAGCTCGTAGCGTCGCGGAATCCATTTTGTCGAAGCATAGCTAAGCAGACCAAGACTCTTGTTAGCAAATCCATCTGCCACGGCCTCACCCGAGTCACTGTTGGGAGCAACTGAGATCTGGTGATTGCTCAGTTGCTTCTTTCGCATAAAATTATCGTCTGCCCTGGATCTAACTTAGGAAAAACTTGGGACACGTACTGCATCTCGATGATATAATATGTGGAGACTCAACCGTAGTACCTGAGTAATGTATGTTCTGGGATTTTGCTTATATTCTTAAATGTTCTTGTGAATGTTGTGATCCACTCTGCAATGCTGCACCTTTTAGACCAGAAAAAGTATCTTTTGGATATGTTTGTAAAAGCGGCGTGTTGTATTCAGGCTAGAAACCAAAAAACACAAAAAAATTCCGTTGCCGGGACTCGAACCCGGGTCTCTCGGGTGAGAGCCGAGTATCCTAACCAGCTAGACTACAACGGATGTTGATGCAGGGTGCCACGTAATTTTATATAAACAAATAAAACAAAATGTGACAGCTTGATAGTCACCAGCACTCGAAGCAGAGTATGGAAGTTTCAATCCGTTGAAACGTTGTCGCCGCAGGTCAGACGGTGCAGACACCACGGATTCGTCGGCTGGGCGAGACATGGCACGTGCTAGTTTCTTCAGAGAAAAATACGGCGACAAGGTAGGGTGCCTTCCTAAATTCACGTACAACCACATCATGAAATAGCAGCTGCGACTGTAAAATAGCAAATTTTGCCTTGCCCAGAAGCCTGGAGTCAATTAATCCGTACACATAAATCTCTTTCCAATCCGTTGTTGTTCGCCATTGCCGAGGCCGTTTCGTCAAAGGAAGCTCTTCCTGGTCACCAGCAACCTCGTCGAGACTTGAGAGGAGCTGAGGAGCTAGGCGGCATGGGTGGCGGGAAAGACAGCCACGATCCCTCGAGCGCGGACAAGGGATTCCACGGCGGAGGGTACCCCGCGCCCGGTGGATACGGCCAGTACCCCGCAGGCTACCCTGCTCCTCCACCGGGCGGCGCATACCCTCCCGGCCCCGGACAAGGGTACCCAGTGCCACCTGGTGGGTACCCGCCTCCGGGTGGCTACCCTCAGCCTGGCGGGTATCCGCCGTCGCACGGCGGTGCGTACCCTCCTGGTGCAGCCGCTTATCCTCCCAGCGGATACCCTCATCAACCGGCCTACCCTCAGGCTGGTTATCCTGGTCAAGGTCCACCGATGGCTGGTAATGTCCATTGATTAATCTCTTTATTGTTATTAGTAATTAATTAACTTGGTTCTTTAGGCTTTTGGCATTGTTTTTACTTGTTAGTAAGAGACGTTGGATATAGCAAATTCATTAGTTTTAGTACAAGTTGTTTATCTGCTACTGGCCGGGGGTTATTATATGATAATTCTAAACATTCACAACAAAATTTGGCAGGTCATGGTGCTATGTATGGAGGAGGCCACGGTGCAGGGGGTTCTGGAGGCTTTGGGGCGATGTTGGCGGGAGGTGCTGCCGCCGCAGCGGCGGCGTATGGAGCTCACAAGGTGTCCCACGGAGGCGGTCACGGGATGTATGGCCACGGCGGCTACGGCCACGGCAAGTTCAAGCATGGCAAGTTCAAGCACGGCAAGTTTGGCAAGCACAAGAACAAGAAGATGTTCGGCCGCAAGTGGAAGTGATGGATGAAACTAGTAGTATATATAAATTAACCACAGCTACCGCAATTGATGGCTTGATTAGATTCTTGACCGGCAAACATATATTGAAGCCCTGCCGGTTATGCCTTTTGATGTGAATACGGGAAGTGATTCCCTAATCTTTGTACGGATGTTGGTCGTCTGAATTTAAGCATCAAGTGTGTGTTTGGTGTCTTCCTTCGCCCTGGCAGCAGACTAGCAGAAAGATCGATCAGCATTGTAGGCTGTAGCAACTTCGGTGCTACTAAACGGCCATGCATTGAACTCATGGTTTAGATCATTGCATTGGTACTAGAGCGTATATTGTGAGAGGTGCTTTTGATTAGCGTGAGAGGTTTAGCCACGGCCTTAATCCAATAATTATCAAATACGATAGAGTATATTTGGGAGATGTTATTGATTAAATAGAAAGACTGTTCAGGTTGTTTTTTTTTTTTTTTTTAATGTATAGTATAGTAATAGTACATGGAGGCATACCAATCACATTTTGCGTGTCTGTGGAAGTACTTTGGCATGCCTTCGGAGCTGGCGTGGATTGCTGCATCAATGACGTCGTAAAAAAGGATTTTGTAAACCATGTATATGTACAGTATAACAAAATAGATGGGCTTCACTCGGGAGAAAAAATGTTGAAAAATAACTAATTCATTGCCGCACTGTATGTTTTAGTACGTTTTCATATAAGCCCACAGGAAAATGTGATTGGTAAATAATTCGCAACAAGAATGACATAGTATTAATTTTTTAGCAGCCATGGCAGGTGCCCTGCCCTTCCATTATACTGTATATAAGAAAGCAGAGAACAGTTTATATACAGTTCCAACAAGGAAACTAACGAAACCAACCTAGAAAACAGACAGTGCTAGATACTAATTGACAAATACAATGTTTAGCAAGAGATGCATGCACTCTGCAAAGCATCCATCTCTCAATTCATAGAGAAGGCGTCCACTTGTACAACTTAATTCTACACTTATACGGCTTATCAAAATACCCATCCTAGAACAAAATAATGCATCTACCGTCACACTTCTAAGATCTGTGGCATTTGCAAGCACGAACTGCAATAAGTGGAGTTCGCTGCCAGTTCAGTCACTTCCCTAAAATCTGTTCTGCGGAGGTTAGCTAAAGAGATATTGCTCGACTCCCAGTGAACTAGATGATTACAGGTGAAAATTGAGTCTACATCATCTTTCGAGTAATATTCATCCTGTTGCAACATGGAGATCGATATGCATGGTTTAATGAGATGGAAACACTTGATAAAACTACTCCGATCCATGCATCTCACGATTCATGGAGAGGCGTCCACTGATACGACTGGTCATAATCACCCTGGCAGACAGTCCACGTTCCATCTTTGAGCAACATATGCAGAAAATAACGCATCCTGCTGTCTTGTAGATTGTAGTTGTTGCTGAAGTTTACGGTGACCCTTTCAAGACCTATGGCGCTTTTGAGCACCATCTGCAAGAACCGAAGCTCACAACCAGTTCCTGTAAGCCCCCTGAAACAAGCTTCTCGGAGGTTGCCCAAGGAGATGTCACTTGAATTTGATTCCCAGTGGTCTGCATGATTGCAGATGAAAACTAAGTCTCCATCAGCATCTTCTGAGTAATATTCATCTCCATCAGCATCTTCTGAGTAATATTCGTCTCCATCAGCATCTTCTGAGTAATAATATTGGTCTCCATCAACATCTTCTGAGTAATATTCGTCCTGTAGCATGTAGCATGGTTTAGTGCGATGAATTATATTGAAGACACTAAGACTACAGGCTTGTTTGAAGTTATTTAGGATAATTTGCTGCTCACCATCTTTGCGCGCCCAAAGTGGTCTAGCTGTAAACTGAGAAAATCGAGATTTTTGAATCTTGTGAGGAGACTTGCGACACCATCTCCAAATGAGTGACGCTGACATGTAACAGCAATGCTAACCCACAAAGATGTGATGTTAGGAAGCTGTGGTATTTTATCTTTGATCAAGTCAACATGCCGCTCTTCTTCCTGACGATCAAATCAAGGGTCAGAAGAAAACAAAACAGATGCAAAGATAACAAATAGAAAGATTGTGAAACAAACAGCACAATGTCGCAATATCACAAGATATATATGTACCAATGGAACGTAGAGATGCACGAGCAGGCATCTGACTGATGAACAACACTTCAGGAGGCAGATACTACTGCTATTTTCATCATCTTTGTCGTCGTCCTCCTCTTCCTCCTCCATATGGGTGATCAAATCAATCTTTAAGCGCCACACACACGGCAAGGGGCCACGGACGAGGCCTCCAGGTCTGTTAAAGGAATAAGTGAGCTCCTTGAGTCCTGGGGCTGAGACAGTGAGGGACTTGAGATCCATGCACCCCTTGATCTTAAGATATAGGAGCTTCGGGGTCCTCAGTTCTAGCAACACCATATCAGAGACACTCTCCATGGACAGCTCCAAGAGCTTGCCGCATCAAGCACCAGCTCCTTGGTTCCAGCGCTGTCGAAGTTGACATGCATCATCTGCAGCTTTTGCAAGGTTGGGCAGCACACCGATGACGAAAGGCGAGCAAGAAGGTGGCCACTGCCAGCTGCTAACTTGACGAATTCGAGCGTGAGTTCCTTGAGTGATGTGAACACTGCGGTGCGGGGGAATCGAACTGCTGAGCACATTAACCCCAAAACGCATACGCTCCAGCCTTGGGGAGCTAGGAAGAAGCTCATCGAGATCCTTTACACGCGGCCGATCATATCCTGGCAGCACATTTAGGTTGAACCAGAAGCCCTTCACTTGGTGATGCATGGCGTACCAAATCCATGCCTCAGCTGCTTTCACGGCCGCCGTCAGGAGTTGCCATCTTTGGCCGTACAGGGCGTGCACGTCCAATAACAGAGGAATGTTCACTTCGTCGATGCGGGCTTCCGATGTCGCACCCGCACGCTGCTGCAGTACGTCGTTGACGATGGCGATGTACTGTGAGACGTCGCCGGCCGACTTGAGCTTCGGCCACCCGAAGAAGTCCAGGACGGGTACTCGCTTCCAGAGGCCGCGCCACCGCTTGGACAGCACGCTCGTGCGCACCAGGTCCCTCACGTTGAGGTTCCTGAGGATGTGCCCGCGCAAGTCGTCGCCCAGGGCGCTGATGCGATCGTCGCCGGAGCTGTCTGGGTCAGCGGTTGGGCTTGGCGGCGCCGGCGCTTGCTTCGCCTTCTTCAATATCATGGACTCCATCGCCGCTAGCTAGATGGGGAAGCAACAGGCAGGAAGTCAATGGGACCAAGGCGAATTAGATACGGGATGCGGCGATGGAACGACCATGGGTGAAGAATGGAGCGGTCAATGCTACCTACCGTAGTTTCGGTAGAGAGAGCGGAGCCAGCGTGGAGGTCTGGAGCAGGTCCACGCGCCCGCGCGCAGGCCGAGATCGGAGTATCGGCGGCGAGCGGCGGCCGGCGGCCCCCTAAACCCCTACCCTAATCGGGGAAAGGAAGAAGCAGAGCGGCGAGTCTGCTTGGTGCGGTGGGGGTTACTGGGTTAGGTTACATGGAAAGGCTGGGCCGCCTTTCGAGGCTGGGCTGGTCTGTGCTGGGCTGGCATTCGTTATTGGACCTCCCGGTTTTCAAGCGCCCGACGCAGTTCCTTCTTCCCGCCGCTGGCAGTCAGGTTGCCGCCGCTGGCCGGCGCTAGCCTAACCATGCTGTTCTGTCTGGGTCAGCAGACCAGTTGTTCTGCCAGGCGCACGGTGCGTCCGACGGCCAAGGTGAAACCAGCTTCATTTTCGTTGGGAAGTGATTCTGATATGAATACGGCAAGTACATGGAGGCATACCCAAACACATTTTGCGTGTCAGTGAACTACTTTGGCATGCCTTAATTCGGAGCTGGCGTGGATTGCTTCATCAATTACGTTGTAAAATGGAATTTTGTAAACCTTGTACTTGTATAGTATAGCAAAAGAGATGGACTTGCCACTCGTTAAAACAAAAAAAAAAGATTAGCAGTACAATAAAACAAATGCTGAAAAAAAAATTCATTACCCACTGTATGATTTAGTTTTCATAGAAGGCCATAGGAAAATATTGCAATATAATTCGCAACAAGAGAAATGGACGAAACCAACCAAGAAAAACAGAAAGTACTAGATACTAACAGACAAATGCAAAGTTTAGCAAGAGATGCATGCACTCTGCAACGCAACCATCTCTCAATTCATAGAGAAGGCGTCCACTTAAACAACTTAGTTCCACACTTATACTTCTTATTATCATCAAAATCCTCATCCTCGCTGGTAGTCCACATTCCACCTCCAAGTAGCGTATGCAGAAAATAATGCATCCTGCCATCTTGTACTTCTTTTTCAATGAAGTACAAGTTGAAGCTTACGGTGACACTTTGAAGATCTGTGGCATTTGCAAGCACGAACTGCAAGAAGCGGAGTTCGCAGCCAGTTCCAGTCATTCCCCTAAAATTTGCTTTGCGGAGGTTAGCTAAAGAGATATTGCTTGATTCCCAGAGGTCTCGATGATTACACGTGAAAGTTGAGTATACATCGCCTTTTGAGTAATATTCATCCTGTTGCAACATGGAGATCGATATGCACGGTTTAGTGAGATGGAAACACCGGATAAACTAATATGTAAGGCTGCAGCTTTGTTTAATTTGGAGTTAGGATAATGTGCTGCTCACCACCTTCTTAGAGCACATATATGGTGAATCATCAAGCCGTAGACTGAGATATTCAAGATTTTTGAATTTTGTGAGGAGACTTGCAACGCCATCTCCAAATGAATGGCGCTCACAAAAAGCAATCAATGCAAACCAACAAAGATGTGACATTAGGAAGCTGTGGTATCTTATCTTTGACCAAGTCAACATGCCGCTCTTCTTTCTGACAATCAAATCAAGGGTCAGAAGAAAAAAAAAACATATGCAAAGATAACAAATAGAAAGATTGTGAAATAAACAATATAATGTCAAAGTATCACAAGATATGTACGTACCAATGGAACGCAGAGATCCACGAGCAGGCATCTGAGTGATGAACTGCACTTCAGGAGGCAGATACTACTGCTATTTTTATCATCTTCGTCGTCGTCGTCCTCCTCCTCCTCCTCCTCCATATGGGTGATCAAAAAAATATTTAAGCGCCACACACACGGAAGGGGCCATGGACGACGGGACCTCCAGCTCTGATCGAGTGATAAGTGAGCTCCTTAAGTCCCGGGCTGAGACAATGAGCGACTCAAGAGCGAAACACCTCCTGATCTCAAGACATAGGAGCTTCGGGGTCCTCAGTTCCAGCAACACCATATCATAGACATACCTCATGGATAACTCCAAGAGCTTGCCGGCATCGAGCACCAGCTCCTCGGTCCTGGCACGCTCGAACTGGACGTACATCATGCACAGCTTCTGCAAGCTTGGGCAGCACACCGATGACAAGAGACGAGCAAGAAGGTGGCCACTGCCAGCTGCTAACTTGACGAATTCGAGCGTGAGTTCCTTGAGTGATGTGAACACCGCGGTGCGGGGGAATCGAACTGCTGTGTAGCTTAACCCCAAGCACATACACTCCAGCCTTGGGGAGCTAGTAAGAAGCTCATCGAGATCCATTACAGGCTTATTCCATTGTGGCGGCAGGTTTAACTTGAACCAGAAGCCCTTCACTTGGTGATGCATGGCGTACCGAATCCACGCCCCAACTGCTTCCATGGCCGGTGTCAGGAGTTGCTGGCTTTGGTCGCGGAGGGAGCGCACGTTCATTGACAGAGGAATGTTCACTTCGTCGATGCGGGCTTCCGATGTCGCACCCGCACGCTGCTCCAGTACGTCGTTGACGACGGCGATGTACTGTGAGGCATCGTCGGCCGACTTGAGCTCCGGCCACCCGGAGAAGTCCAGGACGGGTACTCGCTTCCAGAGGCTGCGCCACCGCTTCGACAGCACGCTCGTGCGCACCAACTCCCTCATGTCAAGGTGCGCCAACCTGAGGATGAGCTCGCACAAGTCGTCGTCCAGCGCGCTGATTCGGTCGACGCCGCCGCCGTCTTCGTCAGTGGTTGGGCTGTGCGGCGGCTGTGTTGGATTCGCCTCCTGCTTCTTCGTGGACTCCATGGCCGCCGGCTAGGGATGCAAGCGGGGAATCGGTGGGACCAGGCCGGTGGCTATCGCTCTCTTGCGGGAGGGCTGCGGCAGTGGAACGGCGATGGCTGAAGAATGGAGGGGTCGATGAGGTTGCGTGTGGGTCAGGTGGTGGTTGTTGGCTACAGCATATACTAGTCCACTGTACAGAGAGCGGAGCCAGCGTGGAGGTTAGGAGCAGCTCCACGCACCCGGGAGGTCGACATCGGAGTAGCGGTGGCGGCCGGCGGCGTGGGGTCGAGGAAGTGGCTCGATTTGGAAATCGGGTTGGGGAACGAAGAGAACGACGATTGCTGTGGGTTAGGGTTACATGGAAATTGGGCTGGCTGGGCCGTCATTCATTAATGGGCCCCTTTTATAGCATTTCGGCTTTCAAGCCACGCAATTTGGACGTGGTAAAACGCGGTCCAATGACTTCGATGTGATTTATAAAGAGGAAAAGTCCACTTTCCCTTCCCCAACTATCACCAAAGTTCACTTTTCCTCCCCAACTCAAAAACCCGCCAAATCGCCTCCCTCAACTTTCCAAACCATGCAAATTACCTCCCTCGAGCGGTTTTGAAGGCGGATTTGCTACAGTAACCACGGTTTGCTACAGTGGCAGCGGGTTTGCCGTAGTAACAGTAACTTTGCCTTTTTCTTTTTTAAAAAATCGGTTGAATCTTTGAAAAATCATAGTAAATCATAGAAAAATCATAAAATAAAAAAAAAAATCTAATTTTGTTAGACTCCACATGATTAGATCTACACATTGAATATATAATATGATATACTTTAGTATAAAGTTTTTGCTACTGAAGGTTTTATCTTATTTATTTATTTATTTGGTGAATCTTTGAAAAATCATAGTAAATCATAGAAAAATCATAAAATAGAAAATTCAATTTTGTTAGACTCCACATGAGTAGATCTACACATTGAATATATAATATGGTATGCTTTAGTCCAACAAAATAATTATAGAAGTTGACGCTACGAATTATTTCAATTAATTACACAAAAAGCATAGATCTAAAAGCTACAACAAAAATTTTGTACTAAAGCATACCATATTATATATTCACTGTGTAGACATACGCATGTGGAGTCTAACAAAATTAGATTTTCTATTTTATGATTTTTCTATGATTTACTATGATTTTTTAAAGATTTAGCCAAATAAATATAAAAGAAAAAGACAAAACATTCAGAGGCAAAAACTTTTGTACTAAAGCTATCATATTATATAGTCACCGTGTAGATCTAATCATGTGGAGTCCAACAAAATTGATTTTTTATTTTATGATTTTTCTGCGATTTATCACTGGCACTTTTAAACCGAGAACCGAACCCGAATCGAACCGAACCGAAACCGAGCCAATTGTCGGTTTTTCGGTTTTTCGGTTCGGTTTCGGTTTTCAATTCCAGGAACTTCGGTTGTCGGTTCGGTGGTCGGTTTTTACTTCTAACGTAACCGAGAAACCGATGGAACCGAAATTTTGTCGAACACCGCACGCCGCCGGATGTGCACCTCACCCCTTGTTTGTGGCCCGTAGGCCTCCGTATCCCCTTCCCCCCTCGCCTCGATGGCCCGCGCCCCAGCCCACGACACCTCATTGACGCGCCCTACGGTGACCCCAAACCCTAATCGACGCATCGGCACAAGCGCGGAGCGGAGGGCGGAGTGTGGCGCGGCGAAGGGCGGCTTAAAGGAGCGGCGCCGCGGCGGCGGCGCTGAAGCGCCGAGTAAAGCAATCACGGCGCCAGCGGCACCTCTGTGGGAGTACGGCGCGCGGGCGGCGGGCGCCGAAAGGGGAGCACGGCGGCGCGGCGGCGGCGGCGCTGAAGCGCGGAGCGTAGCGCAGCGGGCGCGGGCGCCGAGCGCATAGCAGGGTGCGGCGGGCGGCGGCAAAAGCGGGTTCCGGGGCCAAGAAAGTGGCGCGGGCGGCGGCGCCGCAGCACGGAGCATGGCGAAGCGCTGGCGGCGAGCGGCCCCGAGCAAGGACGCGCGAGGGAGACGTCTAGCCGGCGAGCCGGGTTTAAACCGAAAACCGATGGAAAAAAACCGGACCGAATTGTCGGTTCGACATTTTGGAAAACCGACGGCTCTTCAAATCTGGGAACCGGTTTTAGAAAACCGAACCGAACCGAAAATTCGGTTCGGTTTAAACCGAACGCCCGGCCGAGTGATTTAATATGATTTTTCAAAGATTCAACCGAATTTTTTAAAAAAAGAAAAGGCAAAGTTACTGTTACTGCAGCAAAAACCCGCTGACACTGTAGCAACCGCGGTTATCTGTAGCAAATCCGCCTTCAAAATCGCCGAGGGAGGTAATTTGCATGGTTTGGAAAGTTGAGGGAGGCGATTTGACCCGGTTTTGAGTTGAGGGAGGAAAAGTGAACTTTGGTGATAGTTGGGGAGGGAATGTGGACTTTTTCCTTTATAAAGACCACTGATTTCTGAAAAAAAAAGTTGAAACAAGAACACGGGCCAAACGCGGCCCGGTGCGTAGTGAATAGGATGAACAACGATAAGTTTCACGGGAGAAGGGACCATACACATGTCAAGTCTCACGTGATTTTAACAACGTGATGCATGTGTTCTATCTATATATGAAATTAGATGTACACTCCATGCATCTCACAATTCATGGACAGGCTTCCATTGATACGACTGATCATAATCACCCTTGCAGACAGTCCATGTTCCATCTTCGAGCAACGTATGCAGAAAATAGTGTACCCTGTTGTCTTGTAGATTGTAGTTGTCGTTGAAGCTTACAAAGACCCTTTTAAGACCTGTGGCGCCTGCAAGCACCGTCTGCAAGAACCGGAGCTCGCAGCCAGTTCCTGTCATCCCCTGAAACAAGCTTCACGGAGATAGGCCAAAGAGATGTCGCCTGAATCTGATTCCCAGTGGTCTGCATGATCACAGATGAAAACTGAGTCTTCACCATCATCATCTGAGTAATATTCATCCTGTTGCATGTAGTAGCATGGTTTAGTGCGCGCGATAAATTTGTATTGAAAATGCTGGATTAAAAAGAGTAATATAATTAAGGCTGCAGGCTTGTTTGGAGTTATTTAGGATAATTTGTTGCTCACCATCTTTGTGTACCGAACACCACAATCGTCTAGCTGTAGACTGAGATATTCGAGATTGTTGAATCTCGTGAGGAGACCCGCGACGCCGTCTCCAAAGGAATGGCGCTCGACGATAGGATGAAGATTAACTTGCAAAGATGTCACGTTAGGAAGCCGTGGTATCTTGTTTTGATCAAGTCAACGTGCCGCTCTACTTCCTGATCAAAAATCAAAACCACATATATAATGGGTTGTCAGAGAAACAATGCATTTTTTTCTAAAAAATTCTAAAAACATCAACTTTAGACGCCATATATTATAAGAAAAAGAGAAAAGAAATGAACACGCACACATATATTTGCTCTGTTTCAAAATATAAGACATAATTTTCTTGAAGAGTAGAAAATTCTCAAGTTTAACCAAATTTATATATAAAAAATATAAAGATTTATGCCATCAAATAGACGCCGCTTATGAAAATACAATTAAATAATTAATAAAAAATCTAATGTTTGGTATCATAATTGTTATTGTTTTATTATAATAAATACAAATTTGGTTAAATTTAAGATGTTTTCTGCGTAATTTAGGACCGAGGGATGAGTACATACCAATGGAACTTGAAGGTAGAATAGCATGCTTGTGGCCGACGAGCTACAACGCTTGATGAGGCAGATCCTAGCATCATTAAAGACGTGATCGTTCCACCAATGGGTGACCAAGTCAGTCTTGAGGCGCCACACGCACGGGAAGTCCCCGTGGATGGCAATGGCCCTGTTCCGGTTGTGCTGGAAAGTGAGCTGCGCCAGCGCCGGGGCCGAGACCGCGAGCGACCTGATCTCATCGCAATTCGTGATCTCAAGACACAGGAGGTTCGGGGTCCTCAGCTCCAGCGACGTCATCCCGTCCATGCCGTCCATGGACAGCTCCGACAGCTCGCCGGCGTCGAGCACCAGGTCCTTGGTCCCGGCGCGCTTGAAGAGGACTTGCGCCATGTGCAGCCGCTGCAAGCTCGGGCAGCACGCCGACGACAAGAGGCGCGAGAGAAGGTGGCCGCTGCCCGGTGCTAGCTCCACGGATTGGAGCGTGAGTTTCTTGAGTGACGCGAACACCGCGGTGGAGGGGAGTCGGACTCTTGCGCAGCCTAACCACAAATACATATTTTCCAGCTTTGTCGAGCTGGGAAGCTCGTCGAGATCGATTACAGGTTTGTCTTCGTCGTCTTCTTCTTCTTGGTTTCCTTGGTCACCGTCACTTTGGTCCTTATGTGCCTCCTCCTCCTCGTCGTCAGGAGCCTCCTTCTCGTCTTCCTCCTCTTCACCATCTTGTTGTTCATCTGCCTCATGCTCCTCCTCATCAGGATCATCATGATCATGTTGTTCATCGCTGTCGTGATGGACTTGTGTCGCCTCAAACGGCAGGCGAAATTCCAAGCAGAAATACCTCACGTGGTGCTGCACGGCGTACCAGATCCACGCCTGTACCGCTTCCACGCCCGGCGGCTCGAACTTGTGCCGTTGGCCCTCGAGACATTCCACGACCAAGAACAGCGACACCAACAGTGAGTCGAGGCTGGCCTCCGACCGCGCACGCTGCGCGAGGACGCTGTTGACGAAGGCAACGTACGGTCCGACGACGTCGCCGGCGGAGGACACGAGCTCTTCCGGCCATGGAGACATGAAGTGCAGTCTGGGGACGCGCGTCCAGAGGCCGCGCCACCGCCGCGAGAGCACGCCCGTGCGCACCAGCTCCCTCGAGTAGATGCCTGCCAACCCGAGGATGCGCACGAGCACGTCATCGCACAGGCCGCTGATCCGATCGTCGCCTTGGTCCGCGGGTGGGCTTGGCGGTTGCGCCGGCGTTTGTTTCGCCTCGTTCGCGTTCGCGTTCTCGTCGATGGACGCCATGAGCGCTGGATGGATCGATGTAGGATGGAGCCCTCGATCTATCTCTATCACTAAATATATATAGACAGGGTTGTTCGGCAAAGTTGGAACTGGGATCAAACACGTACGCGTGTCTGTTTTCCAAGGATGTTCACGGTAGGTACACCAGAGTCCAGGGTCCAGACTCCAGACGACGACCAACCAGTTGTCGGTTGGGTTTGGGTTTGTAAAGACGGGGGTGCATTTGTGCAGACTCCAGACTATTCCCATGGTTGTGCCATTTGTGCAGGACTGCACGCAGAGAGAGAGAGCGTGGGTCACCTAGCTCGAGGATGTGCACGAGCACGTCGTCGTTGCCAAGGCCACTGGCGTGGTCGGCAGGTGCGCCTGGTTTTCGCTGTTGCTTTGCCTCGTCCAGTAAAGACGGGGGTGGGTGGTCTATCGATCCGAGCTCTGCATGCTATGGGGAGTCTCTGGAACAAATATTGTGCCCTTGGAACTGGTGGAACCGCATGTCCCCAACATGAATGGAATGAGACAGAGTGTCCGCTTCGAATTGGGCCTGGTAACCAGGCACCGCCAGCGTCCAAATGAAATCAAACCAAAGAGCACATCAGTTTCATCATCAAATTCAAATGGGAACTAAAAACAAAGCTATAAGACTGATCAGAAACCGGCGGCAGGCTAAGCATCACCGAACCTATCACAAACATTTCGACCGAGACCCACTAAGGTCACTGCAACTCTGCCAGCCATACTTCGGTAAGATCAGACAGCATCAATTAGAACAAACTTGGTAGTTGGTACTAGTTTCTAATCCACTACGATCCATGTGTTTTTAGTACAAAAGTTTAAGTGTACCTTAGGTTTGTATCCAAGTCTAACAAGAAGTTAACTAAAGAAACTAACCAAGAAAACAGACATAAGACTAAATACTAATTGACAAATATAATGTTTAGCAAGAGATGCATGCGCTCTCTGCAATTACACGTCCGTCCGTCTCTCAGTTCATGGAGACGGTGTCCACTTATACAACTTACTACAATTATTCGGCTCATCAGAATTCTGATCCTTATTCTCGCAGGTAGTCCACGTGCCATGTCCGAGCAGCGTATGCACAAAATAATGAATCCTGTTGTCCTGTTTCTCTTCCTCTTCCTCCTCTTCTTCTTCCTCCTCTTCCTCTTCCTCTTCCTCTTCTTCTTCCTCCTCTTCCTCTTCCTCTTCCTCTTCTTCCTCGTCCTCTTCTTCTTCTTCTTCTCCCTCTTCTTCTAAGAAGTACAAGTTGAAGCTCACAGTCACACTTTGAAGATCTGTAGCGCTTGCGAGCACGAACTGCAAGAAGCGGAGTTCGCAGCCAGTTCCTGTCATTCCCCTAAAATCTGCTTCACGGAGGTTAGCTAAAGTGATATTGCTTGATTTCCAGTGGTCTGGATGATTGCAGGTGAAAGCTGAGTCTACATCATCTTCTGAGTAATATTCATCCTATTGCAACATGGAGATTGATATGCATGGTTTAGTGGGAAGGAAACACTGTAAAAAAAAACTAATATACCAGGTCGCAGGTGTGGAGTTAGGACAATGTGATGCTCACCCTTTTATGGCAGATATTTGGTGAATCGTCTAGCTGTAGACTGAGATATTTGAGATTTTTGAATTCTGTGAGGAGACTTGCGACCCCATCTCCAAAGGAATGGCGCTCGCAAAAGACATCAATGCTAACTGATAAAGACGTGACCATAGGAAGCTGTGGTATCTTATCTTTGATCAAGTCAATGCGCCGCTCTTCTTTCTGATGATCAAATCAAGGGCCAGAAAAAAAAAGATGAAACTAAGCAATTGGAAAAGAATATTGTCAACAATAGATAAAATTTGAATTTTAAATCTTGCAAAGCCAACAAATAGTGCCAAAAAAATGCTGCAGTCTCACAAGATATATGCGTACCATTAGAACATGAAGATACACGAGCAGGCATCTGACTGATGAGCTACAATGCTTCAGGAGACAGATATTTCTGTCATTTGGGTCTTCGTCGATGCCCTCGTCTATATGGGAGAACAAGTCAATCTTTAAGCGCCACACACACGGCAAAGGGCCTTGCATGAAGGTTGTGTTATTATCCAAATAAGTGAGCTCCTTGAGCCCCGGAGACGAGAGACTGAGTGACTCGAGATGCTCGCACTCGTTGATCTCAAGATAGAGGAGCTTCGGAGTCCTTAGTTCCAGCAACTCCATCTCATTCACACCCTCCATGGACAGCTCCAAGAGCTCACCCGCGTCGAGCACCAGCTCCTTGTTGGTCCAGCCAAAGTTGATGCGCATCATGCGCAGCTTCTGCAAGCTTGGGCAGCACGCCGACGACAAGAGGCGAGCAAGAAGCTGGCCATGGCCTGCTTCTAGCTTCATGGATTCGAGAGTGAGCACCTTGAGTGGCGTGAACACAGCGGTGCGTGGCAGTTGGACTTTTGTTTGGCTTAACCCCAAATGCATATACTCCAACTTTGGGGAGCTCGGAAGAAGCTTATCGAGATCCATTACAGGCTTCTTAAGCTTCCTGCGCTCCCTTTGGAGTCGTGGCGGCAGTCGAAGGTTCAACTGTAAACCCTTCACTTGGTGATGCATAGCGTACCGAATCCACGCCTCAGCTGCTTCCATGGCCGGTGTCAAGAGTCGTTGCCTTTGGTTATGGAGAGAGGACGCGTCCAATAACAGCGGGATCTTCACTTCGTCGATGCGGGCTTCTGATGTCGCACCCGCACGCTGCTCCAGTACGTCGTTGACGACGGCGATGTACTGTAAGACATGGTCGGCCGACCTGAGCTCCGGCCACCCAAAGAAGTCCAGGACGGGAACTCGCTTCCAGAGGCCGCGCCACCGCTTCGACAGCACGCTAGTGCGCACCAGCTCCCTCACGTTTAGGTGCGCCAACCCGAGGATGAGCTCGCGCAAGTCGTCGTCCAGGGCGCTGATCCGATCGCCGCCGGAGCTGTCTGGGTCAGCGGCTGGGCTTGGCAGCGCGGGCGCTTGCTTCACCTTCTTCTTCATGGACTCCATGGCCTCCGGATAGGGTAGCAGCTAGGAAATGGATGGAATCAGCCCGGCGGGTGGCTGCGGCAGTGGAACGACGATGGGTGGAGAATGGAGCGGTCGATGATAGGTCAGGTGGCGAGGTTGCCCACTATAGAGAGAGTGGAGCCAGCGTGGAGGTCTGGAGCATATTCACGCGCCCGCGCGGAGGCCGGCATCGGAGTAGCGGTGGTACGACGGCGACCGGCGGCAGGCGGGCGAGGGGGTTGAGTGGCTCGATTTGGAAGTTGGGGAAAACGAACGATGAGTGCGGCGGCTGAAGGTGAGGTGGAGTCTGGTGCGGTGGCTATACTGGGTTAGGGCTACATGGAAACTGGGCTGGGCTGACATTTGTTATCGGGCCACTTTGTAACAGTTTGGTTTCCAGTCATGAGCGCCTCAGGAGGCAGAGACATTACAACGATTTGGGTCTTTTTATGGGTGATCAAGTCAATCTTTAAACGCCATACGCACGGCAAAGGGCCGTCGACGAAGACTGTGTTAAGAAAATAAGTGAGCTCCTTCAGCCCCAGTGCCGAGACTCTGAGTAACTCGAGATTTTTGCAGTCGTCTGAAGCAAAAATTATGCACTTGGAACTTCTTTTATTGTTTTGAGCAAATATGCACTTGGAATCAACGGAACTGCATGTTGTTGCAACCAATGGAATGAATGAGACACAGTCCGCTTCGAGATAGCTGAATGGGGCCTGATAATCAGCCACCGTCAGGGTCCAAAAGAAACCAAACGAAAGAGCACATCAGTTTCATCATCATATTCAAAAGGGATCTAAAAACAAACCACCACAAACATTTCGACCGAGACCCACAAAGGTCACTGCCACTCTGCCAGCCATACTTGGTAAGATCAGACAGCATCAATTAGAACAAACTTGGTAGTTGGTACTATCACTACGATGTTACCATTGTACTGCTGCTGCATGCTACACCTGGAGACTGCTTAAACCGGCGAGGTGGATTGCAGGAATGCCGGCATCGACCTCTGCAGCAGGATGCCGCAGAAGGGGCAGAGTGCGACAGAGGCTGCTGACAGATCAAGCGATCCTTCATCATGGATGGTGGACGCCTGCATGGTGAAGAACGACTCCGGCAACAGCTTGTCGACCGTGCCTCCGCAGCACACGCAGTGCCACACTGGCTGCACAATGGAGCACAGGATCATCGATGCCCTGCACCTCGACAGCGTGTGCCTTTCTCCGCAGATTGCTACATCAGGCGACTCGAAATGGACCGCAAAGAGCAGTAGGGACAGCTTTCTACATCAGAGTATCCATCGATCCTGCAGGAGGGAACAGTTAGGTTCCGTTCCCAATCATGATAGTGAACTGGTATCTCGTTTCACAGATGAAACTGGCTGACAGATGATTGATCAATTCAGATTGAGATAGAAAATGCACCTGCTTCCTAGATCTTTGATCTTCGATCTGATAGAATGCAGCTGGCCATGCACTTTTTCGTAATTCATGGACACCCAAGAATCCATCTGGGCAACCCCAACAGGAAACCAGCAATTTTCAGTAGACGTACCATCAAACAAATATGCTGTCCGTTTCAGGACTGCAGCAAAGGTGAAACCCACCAGCCTCTCTCGCAATTCTGTTTCACTCCTCACCAAAAGAGTGTTCCAGAAATCGGTTGTTTCCTCGTTACCGTTTTCAGCACCAGGATCATGCTGTGCATGATTGCTGAGCATTACTTTTCTGCAAATTATGTTCAGTAAGTGTAGCTTCCGCGAGCTGACATGGGGCATCATGTCATGCACTGAACATGACGGGGCATTGATAGAAACACGCTGTGGGTCGCCCAGAAATAAAGCTGAGACCCAACTATGCACAAAAGTCTCCAGAAAGGTGGGTGCAGATTTCTTCAACTCTTGCAGCGCAGCTACAACATCCCATAACACAAGCCTCTTTTCAACATTTTCGTATTTCTTCAGCGACCACAAAATGTTGGATCCCCACCACATAAGGTTACTTGATAAGTCTGCAGACTGTGGACTGCAAATATTAATGCTCCTGTCAAGTGGAATACCAACAGATTGGCCACCAATCCAGATGAACTCAACCACTGCCTTTTGTGTCCTGTTATTTTGATTACAAAAATTAATTATAAATGCTATATTAAAGCAAGGAGGATTTGTAGCACAAGAACCCAGTACTTTTCACAACGCATAAGCAAAATTACCTGACTTGATACATCTGGTTCAAAAGGTTCAGATCCAAACTGCGGACCTGAAAAAAAGAACCATCAATTGCAGCTTATGCATATCCCTTCACTGACAGCAACAGTTCAGTTGAACAAAAGGATGTCGGATACAAAAGCCTAAGGCATACCACAGCAATCATCTGTTCTCCAGGTGCTAGTGTAAGACCATAGCATCGATCAGAGACTTCTGATAGCTGCATGCATATTGAAAACCCAGTTATATGGGAATAAATTGGACATCAAGGGTAACAGACATTTAAGTATCTACTAGTTTTACATCTGCCGACTCCCTTAGCTCTGAAAATTTGAATGGAAAAAAAATTTCTTCAAGGTGGTTTTCATGAGAGATCCAACAACGTGCAGAATTGTCCTGAAAGGTGCAACTTTCAAAATCAGAGTGATACAACTTCTCAGGAGGAAGAACAGAGTGAATTGTATAGCACATTAAGTTGAGTTAGTAAATTAATCAACAATCAAGAAAGATTTCAGCTTTTAAATTTATCATAGGTTATGAAAATGAAAAGAAAAAAAAAAAATGCCACGGAGAATACATCAAGCAACCAGAACCTGCCAGCACCTGGGTTAAAGCTCGCATGGGCAGCCTATCAACTGGATGTTCTACCAACCATGCTGCACCTTGGCTCTCAATTTGTTACAGGTTATATTGAACCGAATGAAATGAAACCGACCATCAGATAGTGCAATAGTAAAAGAGGCTCATAAAGTTTCAGTAGTTAAACAAAGAGTAGTGCACCATCAGTCCTTGAACTTGGCTGAGGGTGCCATATAGGCCCCCAAACTTTGAAAATACACACCAAAATCTCTAAACTTACCAAGCATGTCATGTGAGGTCCAAGTCACCATATCTTGAGTTGAGTTAATCTGCCTATGTAACACACTGACTGTATGATGACATGAAACATGTGTGGGCCCACATGCAAGTCACATCTCTTCCCTCCCAAGCATGTTAGCCCCACACGATGGTGCTATGCCATCGTGAAGTCAATGTGCTATGCAGGCGGATTACCTCAAGTTATGGTGATTTGGACCTAATGTGACACAATTAGTAAGTTTAGGGACCTAGATGACACCCAAACCAAGTCTGAGGACCCATGGTGCACTTTACTCTTAAAACAAATAAACACGACAAGTATTTAGCCTTTTCATATGTGTGGGTAGGAGGTGGAGGTAATCGTGATCCTGGATGGGAGTGGGAGGAGGTTGTTCACCTAAACGCCCTATGTTGGGAGAATGGGAAGGGTAGAGGTAGAAAATGGAGATAGAAGGTTCATGTATTGCTTAACCTTACACAGGTACATCTTATAAGCATACTATATGCCAGCAATAACTCTCCTAATCTTATGCACTCACTAACAAATACAACCTATCAAAAACAAACTTCCTAAGAAACTGAAAGTCTGAAGCGATTAAGCGAAGCCTAACATACAGAATGGGCCATTGGCATGTTTGCCCTCTTGGCACACCTATAGAGTACTGCTTGCCTCACATAGCATCATACCAAAATGGTACTAGTTAATTTTCAACACTACGCTTTTAATCTTCTTTACTCACAATATACAGAGCATTGAAAGGTGTATTGGAAACAACGTTAATGTCAAGACTACAGAACAATTGTCTAAAAAGAGCTTAATACGCTCATTACCCTGGTGGCCTGGGAAATTTGGAAGCAGTGAGTGTCTTTAATGGTGCAAGTCCAAGCATCACAATATTACTGCAGACAATCATAAATGAATTTATGAATGTGTCCTATGGTGCTCTGCTGGTGCAGAAGGACTCCAGGAGCTGCTGGCTGGATCAATTACTGTTGGGTTAAATTTTGCTAAGTTTCTGTTGGTGCTCTCTGTCACTTAGCCTGTACTAGACTAGTTTCTTTGGCCCAGTGTCTCACAATCACAGGTCATGTTAGCTGCACAAGGCTATTTGCTCTGGTCTAGCCCTCCTTTTTACTGTTCCTCCTTTTCTCTCTCTTAAAGAAATGATGAGCAATTCTCTTCCATGTTCGAGAAAAAAAAACGGTTGTATAACAAGAAAAAGAGAATGGAAAGAATATGAAAGAAACAAAGGTAGTGATCCGTGGTTGAGCATAGCAGGCTAAGTCAACTCATACTTCATCTCAAAGTGGTTTTCACCACACATCCCACATCTCTATTCAATGTTTTATTTAGACTCTCAAACTTTCAACAATCCAATGGCTTCAATCAACCCAATATTCGAACAAGTTCTCATGCTAAAACACAATATACAATCAAGGCAGCAATCAAATAGGTGACATGAAAAAAAAAAAAGTCAACAAACCTGGCTGCAGCTGAATAAACAATAGCCATCCATAGCCCATTGTAAACCTGTCACCTATGGTAATGTTAGACATTTTTCTTTTTCTTTTTATTTTTCTGAAAATTTCCTCAACTAACGTGAAGCATTACCACTTGATCATGTGCATGCCATGTACTGGAAATCTCAACGTTGTTGCTAGATGCATTCCATATCCATATTTCTAGTGACCCGGATACTCTTCCAATTGCCAAACTAACCTCATGTTGAGACCGGGCAGGTATGGTTAATGAGATTGACGACACTGGAGCTGATAAATCAGTGGCGACCTGACCAAATAAACATTTAGAATGAAAATTTTAGTCAGAAGAACATCAGAGTTCAGAAGGACGAAATTTGAAGGTACAAAAGCATGCTACATTGATTTGATGTTGTGCAATCTAAAAACACACATAGATTGTACATGTCAAGTGTGAACTCTACTACGTACATATTGCATACCTCAGCAACTAACACAAATGGCACTTCTTCTCCACTTGCACATTGATTTAACCCTTCAATATTCCCTAACCATATCTTAACACTGCAAAAACAAAACCAAATCTTCAAAAATGAGATATGTAACGCTTTACAGAAAACTATTGATAATTATCCAAAGGTAATTGATAACGATAGGAATAACCAAAGTTTATAAATTATGAGGCAAAGACCAATGAGAATCTTTTAAGGCGTATTGGTAAAGTATTTTCACCACCGCTGTCATGTGGGGCAGCCAGTCCCCGGCTGCATGCCACCAGGAACCAGTAGTACAGGCACATGCAGCTGTGGTCAATTGCAGTTAGTAGATAGTTGGGGATTAGTAGTTTATGGCTGCAGCAATAGAGGTGCATGCAGCTGCTGCCGGAGCCCAAGGAGGCCTAGGCGGCTGTGATCAAAAGCATTTAGGAGTCAGTTGGGAATTGAGGATGTGTGCCTCTATTTATATCCTGTAATCTGTTTTGAATGGGAAAAGCAATGAACAACAAACAATCCAACCCCCCAATATTCTAGTCTCCCTCCACACCAACTTTGCCTGGCCTTCCTCTTGGCAATGGTTATCCTCCCTATCCCCCATATGAACAAGGTTCATAACAACCGCCCAGATATCTCGTGGTGCATGATTGTTTAACATCAAGCACATCAATTAGAAAAAATAAATGGGGATGTGGTGCATGACAAGCTCATTGCATGCCTATAGCAAAAACTTTGCCTATGATTATCCCCATATATCACTTTTGCCATGTCATGAGTAAAGAAGATCTCACAAAATTCATGTAAGCAAACAAGAAACAATACATAGTAGGGCTGAAGAAGCACATCACCATTTACAGACAATATAGATAGATCACAATTACCTTCCATCAGAGCATCCAGTAGCTAAAAGCAATGAGGATCTTGAAGAGCCAACAGAAAGAACTTGCCAAGTCATGACACTGACCCATGATTTGTGAGCTTGCATAACCCCGATGAGCATTGGTTCACTGGTAACCACGCCAACATCTATTGTGTAATATTCTGGCTTACATAGTTTCCAAAATGAAAGATTTCCGGATTTAGAGCCAACAGCAAGAATGCACCAATGCCTCAACAAACAAGAAGTTTTATCACTTGATGACACAACTGGAGACCATGAAACTACAAGGGAAGACAAATGCGCAGCACGACAAGCATACTGTTTTGCCGTGATAAGAGGAAGAGATTTGTTTTCTCCATTGGAGGACAATGATGCTTTAGTATTTCCTGTGCTGTTTCGTTCATTTACAGCAATTGCTTCATGCCTGGGTTTTACAGTCTGGAATCACAAACACAGTAATGTTAAATAGAAAACACAAACAGTCATGTACTATGCTACTAAAACATCTTTAGCATGATACTCCCTCCATTTTTAAACACATGACACCATTTAAATTTTTTTTTTTCTCAGACTTTGACCAGCAATATTTATTCAAATACTTAGCAGCTAAGGAAAATGAAAAGAGTGTCACTTGATCTGTCATCCAAAGCACTTTAAGGGTCCGTTTGGCAAAGTTGTGCTCCCTGATTCTTTGGTAAAGTATTCTATAGCTGAAAGTGATTCTCTTTGATTCTTCAGCATAAACTCTCAAAATCAGGATGGAGAATCACTTCACAGAATCAGGAGAAGTTTTTTCAGCTCTCAGCCTCTTAGTTCATTTTAGAGAACCACTTCACAGAAAAAAATGTGTTTGGCAGCTAGGGAGTGATTCTTCTTCAGAATCCGCCCCGTGGAGTGCTCCCAAACGGACCCTAAGCATGCCTTGTATGTTTGTCTATTTGTACAAATATTTAAAGGAAAGACGAATACTCCAAAAGTCAAACGGATGTAAAAAAGTCAACGGTGCCATTTAAAAAACGGAGGGAATAAATGGTTCTTCCTTTTTTTTAAGAAACAACTAGGTTTCTCATTTATTACAAAAGTAAAAGAATAAACCGAAAACTTGAGCATATAAATGTGTAAAAATCACTACCTTTTTCAATGATTTCTTCTTTGATTTAGAGCATGGTTCCATCAAGAAGTTTGGATCCTTTGAAGCATCCAAATCAACTTCATTGCCGCCATAAATAAAACCATCAACTCTATATATTCAATAAAAACTCAGTGAAAACAAATTCAGGTACAGTATATGGATATTAGAAAGATTGCTAAGAATGTTGCCTTCTTGCAACAAAATAAATTAAAAGGAAAGATTTGTGACGTCCACAGATGAATTCGCATAAAAGTGTGTGCATATCAGCACTTGACATCCTACATGATGGCTAAATGGTGCTTCCTTTGATCATCTCATTATTTCAAATGCGAAACTTTTCTCAATGAAAAAGTTATGATGTCGAAACAGAAAATATAATTCACCTTGGTGTCTTTATTTTTCTCTGTCCAGGACCCCTCAAGCCAAGAGATTCTTGCAATTCACAAGTAGATCCTAAAACCTCTCTCTCCCCTGTATTTGTATTATTCTGACCCATATTTGTATTATTCTGATTATAAAAATCATACGTTTAGCCACATATTCAGATAAAAGTATGATTACATGCTAGAGTAGAAGTTAGCATACCGGAGAAGTCAAATGAGAACCATTATCCTCTCCGAAGTTTATAGTTTTATAGTAGTTAAACAGCAACTGTGATATATCTGCGACCTAGGCCAGGTGAAATGTTAATAAGCACCAAAACATCCAAGACCTAGAACAGGTTATCACTGATCATTCCCAGCAAACAAATGCAATGAAAGATGAAAGCTTAGTCTAGAAATTAATAACGGGCAACTAAGAGCAAACAAAGGCTAGTCCTTGAACCAAGGAGTCAAGAACGAACTTAAATTGCAAGTTCTATTCTGACTAGAAGCTGAAACAGGAATAAGAAAGTGGTACAGAATGAAATTTTGGCAGAAAACTAGGTTATGCAGTTCTATTCATCTGATTCTCCTAGTAATAAAAAAAGTTATATTACTCATATGCATTATGCATGGATCATGGGAACAATGGCCCTAACCAAATCTGGCACAAGAGTTACTGTAGCAGGCATTTGGTTGGTATCCAAACTAACTTCTTAGTCAACCATTACATCATAAATTAAAAGTTGCTTAAATAACACAGAAAATGCTCACTTCAACCCATTCATCACATAACTCCCAAATTGGTGATCGGTAAAGCTTCACATGACCATCCACAGTGCAAGCAGCCAGCAAACACCTATATTGGCCAACCATATTATAAGCATTTGTAAGTACAATAGGATGAACAGATGAGCTTGTACATAAAATTTACACCTAGAGCATATCATTTAGAATGTCAAAGGTATCTACCCAGAGTTAGGTGCAAATCCTTGTTGAGACCATGAAATCGATCGGGCACATGGTTCAGTTTCACGTGCTAAGGAAGTGGGCAATAAACATGGCTCCAAAAGATCTGCAAATTTTGATAAATTGAAAATTTTAGATCAAACAGAATTAATACACCTAGATGGTCACATTGGGATTCCTGCTTTTTTTTCCACTTTTGGTGAAATGGGCAAATTGTAGTGGAAAACTTTATACTCCCTGTGTCACAATATAAGGTGTGGTTTAACTTGGCAAGTACTTTGACAGCTAATTTCTCTCATCATATATCATGTGTGGCAACAAAAAAATGATCATTATAAAGTATCTCTAAATACAAATCCAATGTAACCACTTTTTGTTGTTGGTCAAAGTTTGAATCTCAAAATGCATCTTGCCTTATACTTTGGAACAGATGGAGCACTAGGCTATTATATAAATATAAAAATGCAATGACATTTGTTCAGGAGGTTGAACATGCACTCATCATAGTACTTCCTACTTCGAATGAATTTCACAAGGTACAAGTATAATATGACTAGTAAAACCTAAGATTACATAGGGAGGTGTTTATGTTGTAGTAACCCACTAGCTGCATATCAGGAGATGTAACTCTGCTCTGGCTGTGTGAATGAACCCATGGTGAAATCAAGCAGAGGGTGGGTACAATCAAGCAACAGGATGCCATGATGTAAGCACAGTGGAATCACACACCCAACAAACAATTTTGCAATCCTGACCTCACCAACAGGGATCCACCTCATGCTTAAGAGCATGTAGACGAGCGTTTAATGATGTTTCCTTTGAACAGTTTATTCATTATAGTTCCAAAAGTTCCATGTTATTTTCTACAGCACCACACATTCACATTACAAAACTGATGTCAAGCCAACAAATTTCTGGATACAAGTCTTCATTCATTGTACCAAATACTATAGTTAACACAAATGTCCAAGTTAAGCAAGCCCTCTGGGAGATGACTAATGCAAAGACCAGTTTTACCTTCTCTCTTAACCACTCCTATAGGAAAAGGGTCACTGCGACGAAGTCCAACCAATCCACGGGTCCATCAAGCGCAGCTGGGTTCTTGAATATGAAAACATGGGCATGGTTAGTGCAAGGTTAGGCTTACCTAATGTCTATATTCCATACATAAACTATCATGCCCCTGAGAATATGACATATATATGTGATTATCTCAGAGTGATTAGATTGCACTTACCAGAATAGTTACAATGTGACCAGATGCGACAGCCACAAGATTGTCACTTGACCAAGCAATGGCGTTTGGGTAAGACGGAGAGGCAATCAAGGTCGCAGCTTGGTAATGAGGGAGCCATGGCACTATCGCCCAAGCATATCTAGCATTATATTTAATATAGAACTCTGCAAAAGCAAGGGCGACAGTTGACTCATTTGGTGCTTCAAATGTAAATAGGATCTATCATAACCATGAAATATCAAAGTTGCAGTTATCAGTGTGGAGGAAGTATCAGGTTCGATTAGAACAACAGCTTAGATCATTGCTTAAATTTAATTGACAGAAAATAATTGTTGAGAAAACATCAGACAGCAATAAGAGCCAGAACATGCATTGGAAACATCATAGTATCAAAAAAATAAGGGGAGGTAAGAAAATATAAAAACAACAATTTCATTCAAAATCACACCTTAACAGGCACAACAAATACTACTCTTCAATTCCGCCAATAGTCATGGAATTGTAATTTTTTCTCGAACACGCAGGAGAGCTGCGCATCTTTGTATTAAGAAGAAAAAGGGGCAAGAGCCCTTACAACACACACCCCCACACTCCTAAGTTTTTAGACAACCACACGCGCCTTTTACTACTACAGGGAAAACGACTTCACCACCACATAAAGGTGTTGCGCCTGTGCACCTTGGTTGGAGAGGCGAGTCTGCACTAACAAAATTTGTCACGACTTTCTATGTTTTCCTATTTTAGTTTGATGTACAGGAATTCGAGGAGCGGAGCTCACCTTCGTCGCGCTTGGACGCGCGCCGCCCGGCCCCCCGCCCGCGGCCGCAAGACCTCCGCCCAGGACGCGCCGAGAGAGCTCGGCCCGAGCTCGTACCGCCGTCTCACCCCGAGCGGAGGGCGGCAGGCTCGGACCTCTGCCCCGAGAGGAGAGCCCGCGGGAGGAGCTCGCGCCGGCGTCGCCTTGCTGCAGACCGGAGCTCACCCTCGCGCGCTGGCGGCGCCTCCGCTTGCCGAGGCCGGAAAGGAAGGGCCCGGGCGTGCTTCTGTCAACCGCGCGCAAGGGAGGCAGGTCATGGGCCCGAGCGGCGGAACCTGGCTCCTACTTTGGGCCAGTCCGCGTCCATGCGAGGAAGCCCAGGTGCTGGAGGGCTGGGCCGAAAGCCGTCCTGCCTCTTTGCCGGTCAAATAGAGATCCAAAAACGCTTTTGTGTATTATAAAGCATATTCGAGGAATATCTGTGGGGCATTTGTGTAATTAGGTCAGGGCATGTCCGTGCATCTATAAAGAGGAGGCCCGCCTGACGTACAGGGACGGGAGATGGAATCGTTAATGAAACCCTAGTTTTGTTTACATCATTCTTGCCTCGCTCAACGTCATCGCTTCGCCTGAGACACCGCTCAAGTGAGGCTTACTCTCGTGTTGGAACCCCGAACCCAACATAAGGTTCCTACTGGTTATCTAAAGCTCAAGAGAAGGGCAGGAGCTTCCCTGAGCCATTGCAAGATTCCAGTAGCGTTGTTCCTTACTCGCGACTCGCGAGCAACAATACTCCAGCCAAGTTAGGAGGAGTACCGTCAAAGACACATCGATGATAAGTGAGTTGAGTCTTTTTTTTTATGTGAACCATCCATTCTAGATTATGCTTTGGCCCACCATTCATCAAAAGATGAATCATTTTGTTGTGGCGAAAGGGTGCCATGGCCTTGTAATTGTAGGTCTAGATTGTAAAACTGTGGTATTAGATTACTAGTTTTGTTCCAGTGGCTATGTTATGTGATTGTCCTTGTTTTAGTGGTTTCAAGGTTTTGCCCCCATATTTAATAAAATTTTAGCTATATCTGGTAATGTCGGCGCTTCGAGGAACGGTGGGTGCCTCGGTGCCGGCAATAAAGAATTTATAAGCCGTGTGCCCCTCCCTCAATGGCGAGCTGAGATGGACACGGACGCATTTTATCCTCGGTTCAGCCAACGGGCCCTACGCCCGGGGGTGTGTCCCGCTCGTGTTACCTCGCTCAAAGGTGAGCCCGGTAGGGGTTACAGCGTCGCCGCGAGGAGAGACGCTGGTCTCAAGCCCCACGATCGTGGTTATGGTGGTGGTGGTGTGTGGTTTCTCCGTGTGAATCGGAGTTGAGTTGAAAAATCGAATCCCCTCTAATGAGGCATTACTCCCCCTTTATAGGAGAAGGAGAGAGATAACGTTTATATACAGTGGACGCCTAGGTGGCTAATTCCCCGAGGCTGCACCGGTTGCATGTGCGCCGCCGAGGGGTTGGGCCGCTTGGATGTTGCTTGACGAAGACACGCTGGCCCGGATCCGATGGTGGACGTGTGTGATCCCCGTGGAGGCGTCCCTCACAATCCGCATGGCGAGGCCGGTCCCGTTCGCCGGCTATGCGTGTCAAGTGCCCGAGGGTCCGCCCAACGTGGCGCTTTGGCGGTGCTCGGGAAATGAACAAGATCATCCCGGTTTCCCCGCGTCGCCGTGGCGTAACACGCCACCGGTTTCAAATTTTCCCCATCACGGATTGGGGAGACGATTCGGCGGCTCGATTTGATGCGGACGATGGCACCGGGCGCTGGCCGCGGAATCGCATTGAATGCGGCTTCCTCGGACGGAACCTCCCACGCCAGGGTCGGCGACCCTATAATGGAGAGCTGGTCTCCTCGGGCGAGGCGGAGTTTTTGCCCGAGGGTGGTGAGCTAGGCCACCCCTCGGACAGCGGAGATTTCTCCCCGGCCGGTGACTAGGCCAAACGAAACGGAGATGCGTGGTCGAGTCCGAGCCATGGTTTAGCCGGCCGGCGTGGACGCCATGGTTCGTTGTTTTCTAGAGGTCCTTGACCTTGTCCCGTGATAATAAGCTCTTTCGGCGTCGTGATGACTCCATTTGGGCCGCTTTGTGGGCCGGCCGGTCGGCCGGCGATTTCGAAGCGTCGTGGCCAATGGCATCGTCCGTCGGGCCGCCCCCCTCCGGGATGATAGCGAGCTTAGGTTTTCTTGGGCCTTAGCGGCCGGATTCCCATAGTTTGGAGAATGTCTCGGGGCCCAATATTTAGGTCCCCGGCGGTAAGCTAAATATTCATCTCACCGTGATAAAAACTAGGATATCGTGGACTGAACTCAACATAAAATTCTGGGAGCGAAAAAGCTGAAAACTACATATATATAAAAGAAGCTACTCCCTCTGCCTCCTAATAAATCAACTTCTAGAATCCGTGTAAGTTTGAATAACTTTATAAAAAAGAGTAACAACATCTATGACATAAAATGCACATATTATGAAAATATAATATATAAATTCAGTCAAAGTTTAAAAAGTTTGACTCAAGACAACTCTAGGAAGCTATTTATTCAGAAATAGGGGAGTATTATAAAAAAAAGTTTACAAACCAAGTTCTTCAACTACATGCTTGTGCCATACAATAGCTAAGAACATAACGTGGAACCTTACAATAATAAATAACAATAAATAACTAGTGACGCTTTGATGCATTTGCATCTTCAGTGTCCTCGTCAATAACTCCTAAATTTTAGTAGTTTTTCAATCTAATTGAGTATTGAGTATATATACAACTATACACTCTAGAAAGGGTTGGAATTTGGAAAGTTAGAACTAGAAATTAGGATAGAATTAGACAAATACCTGTCAGATGGATTCTGGTCCTGCCGACTGCACTCGGGAGTCGGGGTCTATGTGGCCGCGCCCGCCGGGGCGGTCGGCGTGGTGGAGGACGACGGCGTGGTGGGCGCGGCAGCGGCTACGGGCGGCGGCGCGGCCAAGTGGGTTGACGATTGCAGCCTTTGCGGTCCTAGCGGCGCAGCCAGCAGCGTCGGTCCCCGGTCTCCGACCGAAAGTGGCGGGCGCCCGGCGCTGCACTACAACGCGTTGTTGGCGGCGGCGGCAGAACAGAGAATGAGGGCGCGTTTGCGTGGGTGGCTCAGGGTGGCCCCCGCGCCGTCTGGTGCAGGTTCTTTGTGTTTGTGAACTTGGCCGCCGCGCTCCCGCTCCGGGAACCAAAAACGACGCCGCGGCCCGGGCCCGAAGAATCGTCAATTTCTGCGTTTCTTTCGAGCCCGCCGGGTTGAAGCACATCGTCGCGCCGTGGGCTCCTAGGGCGACTCGCGTCACCTTCTAACTCCTCGCTCCATGGTCGGAAGGCGAGCTCACGCCACGCCATGGCTAGGGATGGGGCGGGCGCGCCATGGCGGAGCAATCAACTCCGCCTGCGCCGCCATGGCTGGAAGGCTGAGCTTGCCTTGCACCGCCATGGCAAGGCCCGCCACTGCTCGCTTTGACCACCCGCGCGCACGAGGCACTCTCCTGGCGGCTTCTAGGGCATGGCCTTCCGGCGACGCTGCGTGAGGCGCCGTGCTACCATGCCGGAGGGTCGGGGGCGAAGGCCACCCCATACCATAGCCGGAGATCACCCGCGACGCCATTCGTCTTCTTGGCCGTCTTGCCGAGCACCGCCATCGCAGAAGCTCGATCATCCCTCGCCGGGCCGTGTGGCCTCGCGTCCCCCACTCCCCATGGTGTCTTTGCTTCCTCTTGTGTCTACAATGGTGCCGGCAGTCGTGGGTGCAGATGGGCGGCAAAGAACTTCTTGGCTTTGGTGGATGACTCCGTGTTTCCCATGCCGCCGCCGCCCACATGTTCGATGAAATGACAATGTCAATCTGTGGGGGGTAATGTTACCATGTTCGAGTCTAGGGTCATTGCATCCATTTGAGCATTCTTAGACAAACATGATCTCAATCGGCTCGGCTCTGTTGGACCATGTTGACAAACATGAACACTTGCACCATTTAAACCGGGCTGGGTACACCCTCGCAAACGCACAGATGCCAGATGGAGATTATTCGGATTCGTGGGTCGAACAAAAACGGGACAATGGCACAATGGGCCGGCCTGCAGTGTGTGCCTCAATCCCAAGCAGTCGCCAAGGCGCCGCCGCTTCCCAGCGCCGTCGCTCAGCGGCCTCCGTCGACCTCTGGGCTCCGACGACCAGATTCGCTCCGATCAAATGGAGCCGCCGCCTATCCCTCATCCTCCACCGCCACCTCCTGCTCTCACGTCCGCCCTCGCCCACCTACGCTCCGTCCTCTCCGCCGCATCCTCTGCCCTCGCCGCTCTACCCTCCCCTCTCCAACCTCACCCAACCACCCCCATCGCCAGTATCCCCTCACCTCAGTCTACCACCACAAAACCTCCACTCCCGCCGCCGGTCACCGCTATCAACCTTCCGCTCCCGACCGCCCCAGCTCCCTACTCCGATTGCCCCGCCGTCGTCCATATGAGCCCCTCCCAAACCCCCGCGGCCACCTCCCTTCCCGCCTTCCTCGCTGGCGTGTGCGCAGATTTCTCCTCTTCCACTACCGCCCGGAGCCCCTCTCATCTGCCCCGCATCCTGCCGTCGGAGCTCAGCCTCCTGCGCCGGGAGTTGGACTCCTGGGTTGCGGGGGGCCACCACCTCCCGGGATCATACTCCTATGCTGTAACCAGGGTAGTGGCCACGTTCTGCTTGGGTGTGACGCCACGGTGGGAGGCCGAGCTGCGGCAGTGGGTGCTTGAGAGCTCACCGAGGTACGGGGTCAAGGTCAATGTCACGGATGTGGACCATATCTTGGTGCTACTAAGGCTCCTGCTGAAGGCGATGGCAGTGGAGGCCAGGTACTTGCTGGAGGGAATGCAGAATGGCGATAACGAGGGGCTAGGCTTTGATCCCAGGGCAATGAGGTTTGAGTGCCCGAGGCTGGTCGAGGGCCTCTCATGGTTAGGCGCACAGCTTGGGGTTCTGTATGGAGAAAGCAACGGGAAACTATTTGCACTTGTATCTGTGAAGGAGGCAGTGCTACAGATGGCGTATTGTTTGGCTGTTTGTGTAGGAGATGGTGCTGCAGGTGTAGGAGAGGACAAGGTTGGAGCTGGTGAGGAAGGAAGTGGTGCTGGAGATGTCATGGCAGCCCCTGTTTTTCTTTCCCAGGTTGCTGCTTCCATTGTGGCATTGTATGAGAGGTTCTACTTGGAGGAGAAGACCAAGGCGCTGCAAGCTCAACACTTGTCAAAATATCAGCTGTATGCTTTCTTAAAATTTTACTTATTTCTGCATTGCATATTGTCATCGTAATTTCTTATGCTAATAATTATACAAGAAAGGTTGACAGCATACGTAGGTCCTAATGCTTAGAGGAATTTGTTTACGAAAGGAGGGAATTATCATTAAACGTCAACTTTGACACCCAAAGCAAATTTTGGAGCAGAGATGCAATATCACTAGATCTGCTTCTATTTGCATGCCCTCCTGTAGTTGACTGATGTTTTATGCAATATGTGTCGCCTACACAGTTGAGATATATAATACCTTATTGTGTAATGATGCAAATCAGTCCATGTAGAGGACATAAAACTACCACCATCTTATTGTGTAAGGATGGCAAGAATTCCATAATAGAGGACATATATTTAGTTTCATGTGTTCTGCACTGATATATTTTGTTGCTTCAATTTGAGTAGATACATATATAAATACAATACAATGGAAAAAAAAGAAAACATATACATACAATTCACACTTTATAACTACACCTCATATGCTGTATCCATAGCACAATGTTATTATCTTATTCTTCTCCATGGAAGAAGGGGATGCACTATCTTTCATTGTTTTGTGCATAACTGCATATTCACATTCACATAAAACGTAGTATCATAGTCAGCAAGTGATGCCTAAAAAACTTGGCATACATGCTTACCAAGATACTATGCAGCTTCTATGTACAAGTCTCTGAGGTGCAGTTAATGGATCCCCTTGCCACGGTGGAAGTAGCATGGATGCCTGCAATCTGAATCAGCACTGGACCAAGCGTCCCAAAGTTTTGATCAATATCTCATGTGAATTGTAGTGTTAGGCACTTGTAGTTGGCAAATAAAATATATAGCTAGAGTATGCTGTGCATGTAATGGATGGATGAGTGCCTAAACAATCTCCTAGATTTATCAAAATGTTCACATTGTAGATTGGGATTCTTGTATAGATTGGTGATGTAGCAGTTTCTCTCTTTCTTTAAGCATCTCTACAAGCTTTTTTTTTTGTATTCTACATGCCTTTTGGATATCAGATTGTTGATCATGTATAAGCAGCATGTCGCACACCATTTCATATGCAAATAAAGCTTAATCTCTGTTGATGATAACAATTCGTGGATGTTTTGTTTTCTGTTCAAGTTGTGGTTAATTTTTCTTTGTTTGGTAAAACTCTTGCCTTGATAAATGCATGTAATTATCTTATAGATTACTTGGGTATTCACAAGCACTGGAGCGAGGGATTTTGGAGCGATCAAACAGACCAAACTACAGGGCTGTTCTGGAGTATGATGGAGTTCTGTCACGGCGAGTTTCGAACAAGGTACGGGCATGCAATGCATCCAATCTTTTGAAAAGAACTGTCCTAATCTAGATACTGCACAGATGTCTCTACATTTAGCCTATTATGGATATACTTTGTTCAAAATAAGCATCTAACCTGCATAATTAGGGTCCATAATATGCGAATTGTGTCAGATTTGCACATATGAGAAAGGTCTGTCATCAGTAGCATATCTTGTCTATCTAGCTAATAAAAGCAAGAATGTTGTGCTTCTTAGGTATTTGTGCAGGACATATATATGTTTGGGTGTGGGTAGTAGTATTAAGGATAGTACTTATCGTAAATTCTGTTAGTCATGACAGTTCATTTGCAAATATAGATGCTTCATGGAGCTGTTGAACTGTAGTTTCTGTGAATCTTAATTGTTCTGTAGCCATTATTTTTATTTGACATACCTATTCTCTTACTGTTTAATTAATAGAGAAGCACTTTCTCATACACATAAAGTATAGTCTCAAAGTTGACTGCCAAAATGTGTACACTTACTCACTAGAGATATATTTGCAAATAAAATAAAACTTGAATTTCATATGTTTTTGCTACCACATAATTTACTGATCCCCATACAGTATGCTATTCATTTTTAACATATGGTGCATTTTTTTTTTTTCCTTTTGAAAAAGGAATCAGCTAGAGCCAAGACAAGGGAGGAGCTTTTAGCTGAAGAACGAGATTATAAACGAAGAAGAACATCTTACCGAGGGAAGAAAGTGAATCGAAACCCTACAGAGGTGCATGTCAAAGTTCTAGATAATTTCAGCTGTTCTGATTATTGTACACATTTCAAACAATTACTTTTTTTGCCTAGTTTTAGCTTCTTGTTTGATATTAGATCTAACATTGGAAATAGGACAACCTTTCATGTCATGTCAGGAGGCTAGAGTAATTTCTTATCAGTATCTGATCTCGTTTCTATATTGTAACTAATTATCCAGTTTAAAGTTGTTTCACTAAATGTCCTATACTGTTCATTTTGATATCATTTCTACTGCCAATGGAACAAGTAAAAAGCTTCTGTATATTGTACTGCCTCTTGTTCTTTTGATTTTTGGAAGTTACTTGCCTTGATCAAGATATGAATCTGATGTCTTCTTTTCTCTATGAAGATACTAAGAGACATAATTGATGAGCATATGGATGAAATCAAACAGGCAGGAGGTATTGGTTATGTTGTGGAAGCTCCTGCTGATACTGCTTGGAATGAGTTTAAGAGCAACAGCGGTGCATATCATGGAAGTTATGATTTTGCAAGCAGCTCCTCATGATGAGGAAGCTTTGGCATCTCGGTCATCGAGCTGTGACAACCCACATTCGTGCTGATTCTTTGGGAAGATTTTCATCAAGGAGCAGTGCCACAAGAGATTCATACAATAACTCAAGGTGTCAAACTCATGGAAACTGTTACCAGTATATATCTGAGAAGGAAATGGGTTGAATATAGGATCAGAAAGTGAAATATATCAAATTTATCCTTACCAGCAAGAGAACCATAGACACACCTATGACAATAGGAGTTCTGGCTATAAAGGATGTTTCAAACCACCGTCCTGAATCAAATGATTGTACAACATGGCCAATACAGTCAGCTGTATCCTTTTACGTATCCTTGTGCAGCTTTATAATGCCCCTTGCATTCCGAGTTATCTTCCTCAGGATCTGTTAGCTGTTAAAATTTTCTCTTGCTTTACAAATTCATTTACACTGATATATCCAGGTTCTTGCTGTGCTGATATTTTAATCATTTCACTGCTAATGTTTTGGAAACACTTTCAGCTAGTATTCAAATTTTGTTTTTTTTTTAAAAAAGTATATTCTGGATTTTTACCCAGTATGAGCTGAAAAAGAAATTTCAGCTGTCTGTGTGCTTTGATAGAGCACAGAGAGTTATATTTTCTGCATCTCTATTTCTTTTTTTATTTGTTCAAGTTTACCCTCACATGTGTTGACCTGCTTTGTCAATCAAGGCGCACACCCCTCACACACACACTATAGAGGGGAGGTCACTGGCAGGTGGGCAACCAGTTTCCTACATTTGGTTGAAGCAAGGTGAGAATTCGGGCCGCTGGGGTATAAATATCCTGATTACATCAGCTAACGACTCACTTAATCTCAAGCAACCTTAAAAAAAAATCTGAAACCAATCTAATGGATAAAAAACATCTGTCCATGCACATGCACGTGGACTCCTGTGCTGGCCTTAGCCACGGACCTGTCACTGATAAGCTTTGCCAAAAATATGTTGGGGATGTTTGGTTCCAGAGCGGGGTTCACTTTGCCCTGCTTGAACAGTCCACACGAAGCTTGCTATGCCCGACAAGCTGATTTGGCTTGCTCGTCCCGGCAAGGAAATCTGCTAAAGAAATCTTGCGATCACAAGCCCCTAAATTGCTAGCGAATCAACCAAACATATTGCTTTGTTTTTTAGGCAGGTTTTGATGAGGAAACCAAATGTGCCCCTCCCCTCCTTCGGGAAGGGGTCGTCCTTAAGCTGGCTGCCAAATTTCTCCGATTAAGAGTATCTCCAAGAGTACCCAAAACAATCATCAAACAAGATTTTTGGCAAGATTTAAAAAAACTATCTCCAAAAAGAAGCTCAATTGTCATGGGGCTTTTAACCAGAATCCCAGATCAGGTGGATGGGGCTTTCTGCTGCAGGGCTATGATGGTGGAGTAATCAAACTCTGGTTATGGTAAGCTGGAGAATGAAGGGGATGCTTTTCATGCAAAAACTATCACCTGCTTACAAGTTGTGCAGAAGCCAGCCGATCTGGATGTCCAGAAGGTGATCGTAGCCACTCATGCTTCCGTGGTAGTCCAATCAGTGAACTCATCAGAGTTTGATCGTTCCTCTGCAGGCGGGGTCTCATTTGGGAACAAGGATCTCTTGGTTAGCAATTTTACGTCGTGGTCGGTAGCTCGTAATCCCTGTTCTTGTAACTTAGCTGCTCACAGTCTTGCTGTCCTAGGGGCATGTTTGAGTCCGGGTGCTGACCTGATTCTGGACAGCATTCCAAGTTGTATTCGTTCTCTGGTTGCCAAAGATTTGACATCAGTTTATGAGTAATGGAGAGCTCATGTTAAAAAAAAAAAAAAACTCACCTCAACTCTCTCAAACTCACCTCCATGTGCGTAAAGTTATGTGCGCATATCGTCGTGCCAATCAGGAGGTGGAAGGACGTGGGGAAGAAAAAATGTAGGGTTTCTTATTACGAGATAAATAAAGCATCAAAATGGTTAGTGTGATTTAGAAAAAGTTTAGAATCTCTTATGTAAATTGTCTTTCTATCTTGCTTGAGATATTGGAAACTACTGGAGCAGTAGCTTTTTTTTGTCTCCCAATATATTTTTGCAAAGGTTGCAAAATTGTTTTTGGGGGTATTTTTTAGATACTGTCGGAGATGCAAAAATTTGAGCTTTCAAACAGTCGGATGATCCTAGTATAAGACTCATTTATTCTTGTAAAAAAAAAGACTCATTTATTTATCGGAATATCTGAGTCTTAGAGTAGGACTCATATCTATCGGATTTTTTCAGTACCATATTTATATACATTCATATTCAAGATAATCCATATCCGCACAAATATCAGAACTCTTTTCAGTTCGGGACAAGAGAAGTTATCCCCCCTACATGATGTATGAGTTCAAATTTCTGGATGTCTTTCTCGAAGGCATTATATATTTTTCATCAGTTTCCGGACACCACATACACGCCCCTCACTCTTGAAGACAGCAATGCAGTGCCATTCTTACTTATATTAATTACAGGCTTACAGCACAGAGGAAAAAGCAGAGTCACCCATTCTTGATCATAACAGAAACAGATGGAAGCGCTCAACAAGCACCAAACAAGATCGCATTCACCTCGCATGGCGCCAACCACAGCAAACAAGGAGAGGAGAGGATCACAAGCCGACCACAGGAAAAAACCAAAGCCGCATTCAAGTGCCATGCCATGCCAGGACACGGACACACGGTGGACGCATGCTGGTCGAGGGAGACACACCAGCGCAGGCTCACAGTCTCGCGCTGGCCCAGCCCCAGCGTGCTCTGGCCGCGGACGGTGCCCCCACACGCGTCACGCGTGCCTGTGCGTACGTGCACCTCTCCCTACCAGCCACGGCCAATCGGAACGGATCCGAGGCTTATAGCTTTGGTTTTCGGGCCTCCTTTCCTTGTCCTCCTCCCCGCTTCAGGCGGCTATCGCCGGCGGCGCCGCCCAGAGCTGGGCGTTCTTCACCTTGGACACGCTGTTGAGCACGCCCAGCGGCGTCACGTCGCCGACCACCGTCACCTTCTTCGCCGCGAAGTCGATGTTGAACGACGTCACGCCTGCTTTGCATTCACAGAACCATTAGTTGTGTGATCTTGTTGTTGTCTTTTAACTCTGAACAAAAGTTTCAGATCCTGAAGAAATACAAGTAGCTTTGTCAGGCTCACCTTCCATCTTGGAGAGGTGCTTCTTCACTTTCCCAGCGCATGCTTTGCAGTGCAGGGATACCTTAAGCACAACCACCTGATAAGATAAGATGCCAATGCTGGAGCTCAGTTCATAGAAACATGTATGTTTTCTTCTTAAGCGAATCTAGCAACGCATATGTTGGCTTCGCAGATTTTGAACTAATAAACGAGACAAAAAACGTAAGCTTGAAACCTAAGATGTGCCTTTGTTTATACTAATCCAGTACGCCATAAAGCTGCAGACTGCAGTCATTGAGCAAATTTTATATGCATCTCTCTTCGCAATACAGAATCTTTAGCCAACTTTTCACAAAAAGCCTATCTGCCTGTAATCATGGTATTTGGATAACTTCACCTGGAAGTTGAAGATATCAAATGAGAAAACATTGTATAACCCTCAAAGCCCCCACACTGAAATGATTGTTGCTACTGATCACATAATCTCACTTCTGATATCCTATCATTTTCTAATCAAGAAGAGTAGGGCCAAATGATTAATAAAAGAAAAAGAAAACACACAAGTAACGCATGCTAGTCAGTGTTCAGTAATGGTCCACAGTAGTTAAGTGAAGGAGGATTGTTTCCTCACCTGCTCTTGCGCCGGCGCCGGCGCCGGCGCGCTCTTAGCATCAGCAGCTTCACTTGCCTCCTCCCGCTTGGCATCGACGGCCAGGGCCGGGGCCGGGGCCGGGGCAGACTCCACCACCTCCTGGATCTCCTCGGTGACGGTGGCGGCGAAGCGGCCGCTGCTCAGCAAGTACCTGGACGAGGTGGCCGGGCTGACGAGGCCACCGGCGTTTGGCACGACGACAGCCTTGTGCTGCTGCTGCTGCTGATGCTGATGCTGCCCTTTCTTGCCGTCGTGCCGGTGTGTCTTGGGCTCGGAAGGAACGTGAGCCAAGGGGCTGGGACTGGCAATGGCCTTGTGTGACCGTACCATCGGCTGCCGCTCCAGGCTCGGGCATATCGCCGTGGACGCCGGAGACGAGCACGAGAGCCCCTTCATCTCCCTGAACAGCAGAGGAGCCATGGCGTGGTGCTGCAGCCGACTAGCTAGTGAGCTGCTGCTGCTGCTGCTGCTGCTGCTTGCGTGCTTTGGCTGTGTTGCTGAAAATGGTGGTGGACTGGAATGGACTACGGGCTTTATATATATAAGAGAACACCACTTTGCTTTACATGACAGTAAAGAGTAAACTCTTCTCAAATCAAAAAATCAAATCCATCCAAAAAGTGATGGCATGAGGGGTGAAAAAAAGCTCTTCTCAAAAGTGGTGCTGCTGTTTTTTCTCCCTGAAGAAATTCACAGATGTCATTGTAGTATCAAACAAAATAGTTCAGGGATGGTCTGCAACAAACTGATTTTTTTTGGGGCAAAACTACATGTTTCTTTTGTTCTTTTGTGCACAGGAAAGACAGTAGAGTTAGGAACAATACAATTTGAAGGGGATCTCCGTGATCTTTTCACCCAGAAGTAGTAGAGGTGTCACGATAATAAGTTATCTTAGAGGAAACGACACATTTTTTTAAACTGTATCATTTGCTGCCAGTGCCAGGCCACCGTGAAAGTCGTGACGTGTTTCAGATTTTCCGCCCACGTTGCTGTATATGGTTCAGACGTCTGTATTTGCACCACACAAAGGCCTTTCAGGAAATTAATATTGTAGTTAACGTTGATGTAACACGCGGTACTGAATTGCTGATACGATGACAGCCGTGATAGAATTTGTGCGACTAGACGAGTAATTTCCATCAGGTTTGATGAGTACTGAACTGCCAGCAGCCACGGCTATGATTCGGCTGATTTCGACTAGTGGAAAAGCCGGCTGGTTCCGGCTAATTATTTCTGTAAGAAAAAATAAGTTGATTTTTTAGTTCATGCATCGTTGATCTTTGTATCTCTGTCATCAGGAGGAATTCTGTACGAGAAGATAAGCCGATTCTGTTGATGTTTGAGTTCAAGCATCATTGATCTCTTTCATCAGGAGGAACAGATACGTAAAAGTATGAAACGATTCCGTCTCTTTTTCGTCCCGAAATAAAGAGATGAACCTGCGAACGTAATATAATAAACAAAGTCCGAATAATCCAGGGAATCTTGAAAAACCAATAGGGATGGTCCAGATAACGTTCACGTTTCAGAATACCTCCATGAGCGTTGTCCTGATCGACGGAAGAACGCCACCACACCATTCCTATCTCTATCATATCATCCGTGTCCGTTTCCTTAGTAGTCAAGACTGAAAAGTCCACAGCCGCCAATTTTCCACAGGTTTCACTGACACAAGTGCAAGAACTGGAACTGCAGCGTTCGAGTTCTTTCCATTGCTGTTTTTTTCCCCGAACGAATGGACACACCGACGCACGTAACCCCGTGACGTGCCGAGCGACCCCCCACGAGACCTGCACGATTCAGGGCAAAACCGAGGGTCCGTTCTTCAGTTCCATGAATCCATCCACGTTGTAGGCTTGTAGCGTGTGCGTGTCCAGCGGTCCATCCAAGCAGTAGAAACGACGCGAAGAGGAGACCGCAGCTCGCCCGGCGGGAAAACAGCAGGGTTTTGGTTTGTTTTCCCATGGAGTCGTCACACGTCCGTTGCCAAGTTGCAATCCACGCATCCACCGGCGTCCGCCCGGCGCGTACCGGCAAGCAGAACCCGGCCGGCTCTTGCTCCGTCTTCTTTCGATGCCCCATGCAGAAACAGTTGGCGCGTCGCGTCGGCGTCGCGGACTCCGCGGCGAGGCACGCCGGGAACTGATCAGGATCGCTGTAACCGCTCTCCTATTCAGCTGCCATGATGGTGCTGTTCCGATCCGAAAGCACGTAATCCCGTGCGCGCACCGGCAGTGGCACGGGCGCGAGTTGGTTTTGATGGCCGCCGCCGCGAGCCAGGCCGGCTGGACCTGGACGCGACCGTTGCCGCCCGCGCTCTCTCGGCGTCCGCCTCCGTGGACCGCGGGGCGGGGAGGCGAATATACCGAGCAAATCGGCGCGGCCGCATGCAGTCACCAGTCCGCTGCAGCTGCAGACGCACATATGGCAAGGTGCCGTTGCGTGTGTCAGCGTGCGGCCGCGGTGGGCAAATTGCAATGCCAGGGATAGGCGAGCACAGCAGCAGCGTGCACGTGACGAGCGTCGTCGTCTTGTGTGATGAAGAGGGCCGGTCTGACAGCCTGTTCACCGAACAGGGCTAGGGCCATGCGGGCCGCGCCGTGCCGCGCCGGGCGCCGGCACTGGTTGGTGGTCACGCTGCTGCTGGTTTTTGGCCGCTGCTGGCTTGCTGGCTCGTTCAGAACTTGAGATCGTCGTCGTACACGCGCGCCAACGGACGTTTCTTGTGGGCTCCTGGGGAGCTGGAGGTCCCCGGTCCCAACGGCGTCCTGCCAAGAAATGCCTGTGCAGACCAGACCAGGCCAGGCGAAGCTAGACGTTAGACTCACGTACGTACGAGTAGAAGCGATCTGTGATCTCGACCGAATGATGGAATCCATTCTGTTACTCGTGAGTTCGCCGGGCGTTACAGGTAAGGGGGGGTCCTCCGTCCTCTTGCTGAGCTCCAGCACGTAGTTTATTCATGCTGCTGATTAGTGTGGTTACTACCAACTATTGAAACAACTAAAATCACCCGACGTATTGATCAGCAAAACCATATGTTTAAGATGCTTGAATGTTTCTGTTGTTATTCATGTAATTTTGTCGTTATCCGACAGTACAAAAAAAATGAATTATCTTTTAATTGTACTAGTTGATTATCTAAAATTGCTAGACATATAAAAATTCATGCACTTAATAATAGTCCAAAAAGATAGCAAATGCAATAGCTACTGCCTATGTACAGGCTTGGGAGTTGGGACACACCCTGCACAAAGTGCTGAATTTTATGAATGCCCTTCCGATCAGCGTGTGGTTGCAAATGGAGTAATCTTTTATGATTTGTTTATTTTTTTGCATAAATGATTGAACAAATAAAAGACTTGCAGGAATATACTCCTCCTGCCAACAAGAACTTTAACAGAGCATTTTCTGCAATATTTTTGTTCAGACCAACATTTTTTTTTTTTTTTTTTTTTTGTAAAAACAAATACGAAATGGGAAAATGTAAAGCCCACGCCCATGTCTGTTAGTATAAAGTTCTGTTAGAGATAAGCCAGCTCAACCGGACGCACAGCGATCGCCTCGGCCGTCCCCTCCGTGTGCTCCATCGCCTCGATCCGCATTCTCACGCGTGTGCTCACCTGCCGCCCATCGCCTCTCGATCCGCATCCTCACGTGCGTGCTCACGTACTCCGTGCTCAGCTCCAAATTTTTAATCTGATTTGGTTCCTTTTTGTCCTCTCTAGTGACTCATTCAATTGTTTAGGGTTTGATTCAATGGAAAAATCTTCTTGATTGAGATGGAAAAATCTGCATCAAAAACTAAATCGAATATTAAAGATGGAAGAGAAAAAGGTGTGTGTTACACCATGACTATTCTTTTTGTCCATTTGATCCCATAGTTGTTCAAATTTTTTTACTTGGCAAAGAGACATAACATCTTTTTCATTAATATTTCTATTTGTAGAGAGTGTTTCATCTCATGGCTTATTACCTCAAGTTGGCATGGAATTCAGTAAATCTAAAATGAGGCATGGATGTTTTGGGTTAGTTATGGAGGTCAAAAAGGGCTTTGAGGTTAGAAAACCATACACAAACACAAGAAAAATCGGATGGAAAGGTTAGATCCCGCAGATATGTTTGTGCAAATGAGGGTCATAGAGTGGAAGATAAAAAAGAGAGCTGTGATAATCAAGTGTCCAAGAGTCAAACTCGAATCGATTGTCAAGTTCGCATGGGTCTTGTAATCGACCGAGAGAAGGGGAATTATAAAGTGACCGATTTGATTTTGGAACACAATCACATCCTTCAGCCTAGCCACAAACCTCACACTTGATGGTTTCTCAAAGAAAAAAATTTTTAGATTTACAAGGGTTTGAGATTGAGACAACCGATGATGCGGGAATTCGACCCAAATTGGCACATGAGTTGGCTACTATCCAAGTGGTGGCTCTACTAAATCTCGCTACACACTCACGAGATCACAAGAACTATTTACGAGGCAAGCTTTTACAACGGAGATGGCATATGGTCAAGCAGAAGCATGCTTATGTATTTTCGTGGAGAAAAATTGCTGAGAACCCGTCATTCCAATATGCATTGCAAATGGACCGAGAAGAACAAATAGCAAATATTTTCTGGCCGATGCTAAAAATGCTTACTGATTATGCATATTTTGGTGATGTTGTTAGTTTTGACACTACTTTTTGGAACAAACAGGAGAGTAGGCCTTTCGTGTATTTGTTGGGTTCAATCATTTTAGGGAAACAAAGTGGTTTTTGGTGCTACTCTAATGTATGATGAGACATTTGAGTCATTCAAGTGGTTATTTCTCGACCTTCTTGAAAGCACATAATGGAAAGCAACCAAAAACAATCTACACTCGATCAAGATTATGCAATGGGAAAAAGCAAAGCTAAGGAGGTGTTTTCGAAGCATGGCATGGTTTGTGTACATTCCACATTATGCACGTCAGCCAAACATCTCACGAACCCGACAAATGAAGAGTCAAGTGGTTCTCCTAAAAAAATATAGTTGATGGCAGCAAAGAAAAACAAGATCTTTTAGCCAAAAATGTAGATGAAGGCAGCAAGGAGCCTAGTATTCTCACAGTATTTTAGTGCATGTATGTTTGAGTATGAAGATGAGGCGACATTTGATCATGAATTTAATATGATGAGGACAAAAAACGAGCAAGCAATCTTGGTTGGATAGTATATATAAGTTGAAAGAAAAAAATAGGCCGAATGTTTCATGACTGGATGTCTTCACATTAGGCATGAGAAGCACTCAATTGAGTGAGAGTCTAAATAGCTACCTAAAAGAGACATTTCAAATCTGATTTTGATATAATTCGTTTCTTAAGCATTTTGAAAGGTTGGTAGAAGATAAAAAGAAATAATGAGTCTGCATTCTAATTCTCAATCAAGGAAAAATTACCTAGAATCAAAATGAGGACACCTATGCTAATCCAAGCTAGCAAGTCGCATACACACGCAAGAATATTCGAAGCTTTTCAAGGTGAATATGAAAGGTCCATGGCAAAGACGCACTCACGCACTAGAAGGT
>JADLZK010004642.1:0-96366 GCA_015847255.1 Hyparrhenia diplandra | reverse complement strand
GCTTTTCCATAGAAATACTCCCACGTCATTTTGGCAAACACCTTGTACGCAGGCTTTGCTTTGCTTGGATTGTTTTGGTAGTAACTGTACGTACCCTGGACACAAACAGTTTCATTCTGTCACCCTGTGTGAGATCTTCTTTCTGGCTGTTTTGAACTGATTTCTGTTTGATGCCGACATAAAGCTTGCTGTTCGATCCATCATTATGCATTGCGAAGAAATCGATTCAAGGCTTTTCAAGCTGTGCTAGCGTTAGATGATCCGAGGAAACGACGGTGCTGTTGCTGTCACTAGTAGATAGACTTGTGTAAGTGCCACCATTCTAGCTGATGAACTCTATCCGGAAGATATCAGTGGGAGTAAGGTGGAGAGCAAAATTTCCCTCGGGTTAATCAGAAGGCGCTATTAATCAAGATAATGAAACTGATCGTACTGTACGCGTGTTCGGCTGCCCTTGCTTTTTTTTTTTTTAAGGAACCACTACAGCTAGAGCTGCTAGTACACTCACTTCCCGGACGAACAGAGACGTGGCGAGCCCGACTCAAACTTTGGGCGGCCCATTCGCTCAGGCTCGAGGCCCAGACCAAAAACTAATTTTAACGTGAAGCCCAAAACTCCTCTAGTAACATCACACACGACTTCCGCAGTCGGGTCCGCCGAGAGAGAGCTCTTTTGCTCGCTCTGAGCCTCTGACTCGCCTTCTAGGGTTTTAAGAAATCCCAAAATTCCCCATTCGAATCGAACTCGAAATCTTCAATCGTCGTCATAGCCCTGCGCTCGCGCTCGCGCCGTCGACCACGGCGATCCCAAAATGCCCTAGGTGGTCGCCGGCGAAAACACTAGGACCTACGGCGTCCGGGCGGCGGCGTCGGGCAGATACGGCGGGTAGCGAGCAGTCCATAGGTTGAAGATGAATAGAGCTGTTGTCAAAAAAAAAAAAAAAAAAAGATGAATAGAGCCTGGGCGCTTTCGTTGTGGGCCGGCTTGCCAATGATAACAAGGCCCATTTTTTTGGCCCAATTCGGCCTTTAGGGCTAGGTGAAGGGGCACGGAAAAAAGTCTACTTTTTCGGTCTCATCTTTTGCGAAAAGTCAGATTTTTGGTCACCGATTCCAAAACCGGCCAAACAGGTCCCTCAACTTTTCAAACCGTGCAGATTTCGTCCCTCGGCGGTTTGGGCGGTGGTTTCACTCAATGTAACTCCGGTTTTGCTACAGTGACCGTGGTTTCGTTTTTTCTCTTTTCATATTTATTTAATTTGAATCTTTCAAAAATCGCATAGTAAATCACAGAAAATTCATAAAATAGAAAATCCAATTTTGTTGGACTCCACATAAAGTAGAGCTACGCAATGAATATATAATATGGTATACTTTAATATAAAATTTTTTGCTATGAAAGTTTTGCCTTTTTTTTTTATTTATTTCACTCAATATTTAAAAATCATAATAAATTATAAAAAATCATAAAATTGAAAAAACAATTTTGCTAGACTCCATATGAACATATTTACACAATAAAGATATATAGGTGTACTATTTAATTTATTGGCCAGGATCCATCGAGGGTTTTACAAAATACAGACGTGCGTCTGGTCGGACAAAGAAACCTAGCTAACCTAACCCAGCTTAAAGAGCCACACAAGAACTACGTACTGTGTTATTGCGCGCCTCATGCGGAGTCCAACAAAATTGAATTTCTTATTTTATAATTTTTCTGTAATTTACTATGATTTTTTAAAGATTGAGCTGAAATAAAAAAAAGGCAAAACCTTCTAGCAAAAACTTTGTACAAAAAAGTATACCATATTATATATTCATTGCGTAGCTCTACTCATGTGGAGTCCAACAAAATTGGATTTTCTATTTTATGAATTTTCTCGTGATTTATTATGATTTTTGAAAGATTCAAATTAAATAAATAAAAAAAAAAAAAAAACGAAAACCACGGCCACTGTAGCAAAACCGGAGTTATCAGAAGAAACCACCGCTCAAAACCGCCGAGGGACGAAATCTGCACGGTTTCAAAAGTTGAGGGACCCGCTTTGTCCTGCTTTTGGAGTTGAGGGACCAAAATCTGACTTTCGCAAAAGCTGAGGGACCGCACTTTTTCCAAGGGGCACGCAGCCACGCACCGGCACCGGTGCCGCCGCCGCCGCACTACGACTCCGGGCCCAACCCCGTCCCGCTTCCACCGCCTCCCGGTGAGGACCGCCAGTTGCCGAGTCCGCGCCCGGGGCGAGTGGTGGCGACGCCCGCCGCCCAGCCCAATCGGTCGGGCCTCCAAGCCTCCCCGTCCCTCGCCCTACCTCCCCTTGACCCCTTCCCCTTCCTTTCTTTCACTCTTTCGGCGGCCGGGCGCCGGGGCGGCGCAGGCGCCTGGCGGCGGGCGACGGGCAGCCAGGCAGCGGCGCCCGGGCAGCGAGCCGATGGATGGGGCACTTAGTGATCCGCCCTAACTCATTTCCTCGACCGGGGTCCGCCACCGGGTCGTCCGGTAAGCTCCTTTGCCGCCCCATTGCTTTGATTTCCCCTCGCATCCCCTCACACCTCCATTTCGCCGGTCCCCGCTTTTCTAGATTGCTCTTGGAATGGAAGGCTGCTCAGACGACGCCCCCCGGTGCCCGGCCCCCGACGACCCCTGGTGGAGATCCTCTCCCGCCTCTCTGGAGTCCGTCTGCCGGTTCAAGTGCGTGTCCAAGGGCTGGCGCGATCTCATCGCCGACCCTGACCGCCGTAAGAAGCTCCGCCAACCCATGCAAGGATTGTTCTTCCAGCCTTACAAGATCGAGGTTGACGACGACGGATCGGAGGTTGACGACGATGGATCGGAGGTTGACGACGATGGATCAGAGGTGGACGACGATGGATCGGTCGACGATAAATTGGACCGTATCAGTTTCATTGACCTGACAATGGGACCAGTGCCTCTGGAGATCGACCCTTATTGCTTCTCCTTCCTGACGGAAATGACGGGGATCGAGTCCTTCTTGTTGGATTCTTGCAACGGGCTTATCCTTTTCAGGCATCGTCAGGAGTCGTCTTACTTATTCGATGGCTATATCATCTGCAACCCGACCACAAGGCAATGGTCAGCTGTGCCCGTTTGTGGCTCTCGTGAAGCGTTAAGCCGTGCCTATTTGGCTTTCAATCCGGCCGAATCCTCTTATTTTCACTTGGTCCAGTTCCAGCTCCATGGGGATGTAATGTCGTTGCATGTTTACTCGTCTGAATCTAGGACCTGGAGTCAAAACCAAATTGATGAACAAAAGGAGCAAGGAGAATTGGAAGGGTGGCATCATCAGTTTGCACTAGATCCCATCAAACATCACTGTGCCTTCGTTAATGGCTTCCTACATTTGATAGTTTGGGGCAAAGATGATCGTACACAACACATACTTGTTGTAGATATACAAGGGAAGGCAAGAAGGACGATCACCGTGCCAGGTATGGCTGATGAGAGTAGCTATGTTTATTATTTAGGTCAATCCCAAGGGCATCTACATTGCGTGACACACGAGGATTTCAAACTATCCATTTGGGTTCTTCAGGATTATGATACACAAGAATGGGTGCTGAAGAACACTCTGAACTCTTTGGATGTGTTTGGAGAAACAATAGGCATGGCAGAATTTCATGTGGTTGACATTCATCAAGATCGAAATGTGGTTTTTCTTTGTAGGCAGTGCAGCAAGGAGCTGATAGCATACAACATCGATCATAAGGAAGTGAGTGTTATGGGCACTTTCAAATATATCAGTTTCCGATCCGAATTTGCTCGTTACATTCCCTATTTCTCAGAATCACCAGCTCTCACTAATAAGTACTGAAAGTGTGTGCTATTAGTATGAGCTAGCAACTTGGTTAAATTCCAGTAGACTTAGGTGAATACTCAGGTGAAATGCTTGGATGTATGCCTTAGTTAGTACTGCAAGCTTGTTGAGACATTGGATGGTATGCCTTTTCATGCTATTGATCTAATTAATGCTGCAAGCCTGTTGACTTATTTATGCAGTCATACTTTATGGATGCTAGTTATATTAATGAATGTTGCAGAAGTTTTATGAATTAGCATGCTTCTCTTGGCTGTATCGATGAACAATTATTTACTGTGAATTTAGTTTATTTAGTTGTGCATCAAATAAAAATTATGTTCCATATTTTTCTAATGTTATATGTATGGAATGGTTTCAAAACGAAGGCTCTTTGTATCAAAAAGTTTCAGATGCAGTATGTTCTGTCATGTGGACATTGCACATCTTATCTTTCTAATAGAACGTCGGTTGTAGTGTTGCTAAGGCATTCCAATGAACTCTATCCACCTGAATCTACTTGAAAGAATTGTATACTCTGGATCTGTCTAGAAGAAATGTTATTTCTCTCCAAGAGAAGTACAATGCTGGACCTACCTGATGTTGAAAGACAGCTATCTTGGCTATTTCTACACGATGACATGAAACCCTGAGAAAAACAGTGTTAACCGTTAGCTATAATCAGTTGTTTTGTTTGCAGCAATCTAGTCGAGCTTGTGCTTTCATGACAACTTATGTCATGTTTTATTTTCAAGTGGGTTTTGCATTTAAATATGTGTATTGAAGTAATTCTGAAAAATTTAGTGCGCCGGGAGCTGTAAGCTGCTCGCTGAAACCTTTAAATAATTGACTCCAATTGGTTGCTAGTTCTTTGAAAATAACTGCGTATATTCGCTGAGTTCAGCCGGGAACTTTCAGGAGCATGTCAAGAGCTTTCTACTCTAAACCCTTTGAAGCTGCCTCCAATTCAGATTGAGAAATAAAATATTCTGGCAGTAAATGAGAAGCAATTTAAAGTTCCATTGTTATTATTTTATAGTAATCATATTTAGAGATGTATTCTTTTTAGACAAAGGTAATAGGATCTTATATTGTCTCCTTCCAGCGGAGAAAGCTTTTAGGCGAGTTTCCTGCTGATGATCTCTCCTCACCTTTAGTGCTATTTTCTCAAGCATAGCAAATTTGGAATAAGTGCTAAAAAAAAAACGGGCACCGAACTTCATTCACTCCCTCCTTGCAAGATCTATTTTCGGTAGCTCAAAGTTTTAAAGTGGTCATCGCACTGGTTCGCCTGTAGTTTCAAGTTTTTTCGCTCCATTCGTAAATATGTGTCATCTTCAAATTTTGAGTCGCCAGTCCTTTTAATAATTGGACTGAAACCTCAATTTTGCAGGAATTAAAAATGTAGACAAAGAAAGGGTGAATGGGCATACAACTAAGGGATCCCTACAACTAAACCATTCCAAATCGATTTTTTCCTTAATTTAAAACAAAATGGAGATTTTACTCTCCATAGAAATGCCGCAGTAAAAAGTCAAACAAATTCAGGAGCAATTCATAGGCTTTTCCATAGAAATACTCCCACGTCATTTTGGCAAACACCTTGTACGCAGGCTTTGCTTTGCTTGGATTGTTTTGGTAGTAACTGTACGTACCCTGGACACAAACAGTTTCATTCTGTCACCCTGTGTGAGATCTTCTTTCTGGCTGTTTTGAACTGATTTCTGTTTGATGCCGACATAAAGCTTGCTGTTCGATCCATCATTATGCATTGCGAAGAAATCGATTCAAGGCTTTTCAAGCTGTGCTAGCGTTAGATGATCCGAGGAAACGACGGTGCTGTTGCTGTCACTAGTAGATAGATTTGTGTAAGTGCCCCCATTCTAGCTGATGAACTCTATCAGTAAGATATCAGTGGGAGTAAGGTGGAGAGCAAAATTTCCATCGGGTTAATCAGAAGGCGCTATTAATCAAGATCATGAAATTGATCGTACGCGTGTTCGGCTGCCCTTGCTTTTTTTTTTTTTTTTTTAAGAAACTACTACAGCTAGAGCTGCTAGTACACTCACTTCCCAGACGAACAGAAACGAGGTGAGCCCGACTCAAACTTTGGGCGGCCCATTCGGTCAGGCTCGAGGCCCAGACCAAAAACTAATTTTAACGTGAAGCCCAAAACACCTCTAGTAACATCACACACGACACGACTTCCGCAGTCCGCCGAGAGAGAGCTCTTTTGCTCGCTCTGAATCGCCTTCTAGGGTTTTTAGAAATCCCCAAATCCCCAATCGAATCGAACTCGAAATCTTCAATCGTCGGCACAGCCCTGCGCCGGCGCCGGCGCCGTCGACCACGGCGATCTCCGGTGTCTGGTATGCTCCGTTTGCCTCTCCCATTGCTGCATTTTCCCCCTCGCATCCCCCTCACACCTCCATTTCGTTCGGTCCCCGCTTTTCACAGATTGCTCTCGGAATGGAGGGCTGCTCCAAGACGAGCTCCCGCGCGGTGCCCGGCCTCCCTGACGACCCCCTGGTGGAAATCCTCTCCCGCGTTCCTGCCAAGTCCGTCTGCCGGTTCAAGTGCGTGTCCAAGGGCTGGCGCAATCTCATCGCTGACCCCGACCACCGTAAGAAGCTCCGCCAACCCATGCAAGGATTGTTCTTCCAGTCGTACCAGTCCAAGGTTGACGAGGATGGGTCGGACCGCCGTTTCAGTTTCAGTTTCATCAACCTGACAGTGGGGCCGGTGCCTCTGGAGATCGACACTTGCTTCTCCTTCCTGACGGAAATGACTGTGAACAAGTTCTTCTTGATGGATTCCTGCAATGGGCTTATCCTTTTCGGGCAGGGTCCGGAGTCGGCTTACTTATTGGATGGCTATATCATCTGCAACCCGACCACAAGGCAATGGTCAGTTGTGCCCGCTTGTGGCTCCTGTGAAGCGATAAGCCGCACCTATTTGGCTTTTGATCCGTCCGTATCCTCTCATTTTCACTTGATCCAGTTCCAGATGCCCGATTGGATCAGTAATGTAGTGTCGTTGCATGTTTACTCGTCCGAATCTAGGACCTGGAGTCAAAACCAAATTGATGAACAAAAGGAGCAAGGAGAATTGGAAGGGTGGCATCATCAGTTTAAACTAGATTCTATCGGATATCAGTGCGCCTTTGTTAATGGCTTCCTGCATTTGATAGTTTGCGGCTCAGATCGTGCACAGCACATACTTGCTGTAGATATACAAGGGAAGGCAAGAAGGATGATCACCGTGCCAGATATGGCTGATGAGAGGCGTTGGTATGTTTGGTATTTAGGTCAATCCCAAGGACAACTACATTGCGTGACAAAAGAGGCCACTTATAAAAAGGATTCCAAACTATCCATCTGGGTTCTTCAGGATTATGATACACAGGAATGGGTGTTGAAGAACACTGTGAACTCTTTGGATGTCTTTGGAAAAACAATAGACAGGGCAGGATTTGAAGTGGTTGACATTCATCAAGATCTTAATGTGGTTTTAGTTTTACTTTATAGTCAGTGCAGCAATGAGCTGATAGCATACAACATCGATCGTAAGGAAGTGAGTGTTATGGCCACTTTTGAAGAGGCCAAATTCGATCTGATTTTGCTCGTTACATTCCCTATTTCTTTGAATCACCAGCTCTCACTAATAAGTATTGAAAGTTTGTGCTATTAGTATGAGCTCTTGCTTGGATGTATGCCTTAGTTAGCACTGCATGCCTATTGAGACATTGGGTGGTATGCCTTCTCATGCTTTTGATCTATTTAGTGCTGCAAGCCTGTTGACTTATTTATGTAGTCATACTTTATGGATGCTAGTTCTATTAATGAATGTTGCACAAGTTGAACAATTTGGATTTTTGGTGATAAGTTTTATGATTAACATGTTCTCTTGGCTGTATCAATGAACAGTTATTTACTGTGAGTTTAGTTTATTTAGTTGTGCATCAAATAAAAATTATGTTCCATATTTTGCTAATGTTATATGTATGGAATGGTTTCAAATCGAAGGCTCTTTTTATCAAAATGTTTTAGATGCAACATGTTCTGTCATGTGGACATTCCACATCTTATCTTTCTAATAGAACATCGGTTGTAGTGTTGCTAAGGCATTCCAAGGAACATCAGTTGTAGTGTTGCTAGAGGCATTCCAATGAACTCTATCCACCTGAGTCTACTTGAAAGAATTGTATACTCCTGATCTGTCTGGAAGAAGGGTTATTTCTCTCCAAGAGAAGTACAATGTTGGACCTACCCGATGTTGAAAGACAACTATCTGGCTATTTGTACCTGATGACATGAAACCCTAAGAAAAACAGTGTTAACCGTTAGCTATAGTCAATTGTTTTGTTTGCAGCAATCTAGTCGAGCTTGTGCTTTCATGACAATTGACAACTTATGTCATGTTTTACTTCCAATTCCAAGTGGGATTTGCATTTAAATCTGTGTATTGAAGTAATTCTGAAAAATTTAGTGCGTCGGGAGCTGTCAGCTCCTCGCTGAAACCTTCAAATTGACTCCAATTGGTTGCTAGTTCTTCGAAAATAACTGCGTGTTTTCAGAAACATGTCAAGAGTTTTCTACTCTAAACCATTTGAAGCTGTCTCGAATCCAGATCGAGAAATAAAATATTCTGGCAGTAAATGAGTACCATTTTAAAATACCATTGTTAGTTTGTAGTAATCATATTTAGAGATATATTCTTTTTAGACGAAGGTAATAGGATCTTATATTGTCTCCTTCCTGCGGAGAATGCTTTTAGGCGAGTTTCCTGCTGATGATCTCTCCTCACCTTTAGTACTATTTTTTCTCATGCATAGCAGTTATTGAACTGCTAAAAAAATTGGCACCAAACTTCATTCACTCCCCCCTTGCATCTACTCTCTGGATCCAAATTGTGAGTCATTCTAAGAATTTTGGAGGGTCAAAGTCTTTAAACTTTTATCAAATTTATATGATAAAGTAATAACATTTAAAATACCAACTAAGTATCATTGGATCTTCGTTAACTATATTGTCATTGTATACATATTTGATATCTCAAATCTTTGTAATTATATCTATAGTTTTGGTCAAACCTAAGGTGCTTTGATTTTTCGATTGACTTACAATTTGAAATGGAGGGAGTATTTCGGTAGCTCAAAGTTTTTAAGTGGTAACCTGACAATAAAAAGGGCGAATGGCCATATAACTAAACAATTCCAAATCGAGTTTTTCCTTGAATGAAAAAAAAAAAAAAATGAAATCGAGCTTTTCCTCTCCATTGAAATGCCAAGGTAAAAAGTCAAACAAATTTAGGAGCAATCCATGAGCCTTTTTTTTATAGAAATGTTAGCTCAAATCGCGCGATGAATCTAATGAGCCTAATTAGGGTTTGATAAGACACTACTGCTACAATAACACTTGCTCTAATAACAGATTAATTAGATATAAAAATTCATCTCGTCCGTTTATAGACGAATTTATAATTTTACCCCTCCATTCCAAATTATAAGACGTTTTGACTTTTCTAGATACATTTCTTTTGCTATGTACCTAGTTATACACTATGTCTAGATACATAGTAAAAGAAATGTATCTATAAAAAGCCAAAACGCCTTATAATTTAGAATGGAGATAATATTTAACATTTCAAATGTGTAACGATATGTCTCGATGTAACACTTTACAACCCTTCAAAATAAGGGCATGTTTGGATGGAAGGACTAGAGACTAGAGACTAATAGGGACTAAAATTAGTCCCTAGCCCCTCCCAAGAGTCTAGTGAAATTGGGAATTAATTGAGACTAAAAAATTAGTCCCTAGTCCTTATGTTTGGTTTTTTAGGACTAAATGAGACTAAAAATTAGTCCCTATGTTCTAGTCTCATGGGAACCAAACATGCCCTAAAACTGAGGTTGTGTTTAGTACACTGAAAATTTTACTATAGTACTAAATTTAGCATTAGTATTTTTCGTTTTGTTTGTGGTAATATTGTCTCTATCATGGTCTAACTAGACTCAAAAAGATTTCTTCGTAAAATACATCCAAACTGTCCAATTAGATATGATCTATGCATGGGTCTAAAGTTTTGATGCGATGGAAAATTCAAAAGTTAGTGAAAACACAGCCTAAACATACGGGGAAGAAAAACGGGCGCCTGTCTTGGCCTCTGCCTCCCTCTTCATTGGCTGTTGGTCGACTCATTTCCAGAGCGCACGTTCAAATTCCCCATCTCCAGAGCCCCCCTTCCCTTCCCAATCCCGACCCGACCGTTGCGCCCCTCTCTCCCCATCCCAACTATGCAGAAGAACCTCGGAGCCAACTCGACGGCGCGGCGGCGCCCGCTCACCGTCCACCCGTCTACAAGGCGCGCCCGGCGTCGGAATCCCTGGTCGGCAAGCCCCCTCCTCCCGCCACCCCTGCCGCCCGGGCGACCACCGCCGAGGTCGCCCGCACCGACCACGCGGGCACCGTCTCCCAGGTCGACCCCGCTCTACTCGGAACCCTAGCTCTCTGTTCTTCATCTCCTTTGGGTACTTGGTGATTTGTCAAATTAGATGAACTATTCGCGGTTTGGGTTAGCGAATTCGTGGTGATTTGCTTGACTGTTTGTGTCCTCCTACTATATGCAGAAGAAGAGTCTCGGAGCCAACTCGAAGGCGGCGCAGCGGCGCCCATTCGCCGTCCTCTCCGGTAACAAGGCGCGCCCGGCGCTGGAATCCCTGATCGGCAAGCCCCATCCTCCCGCCACCCCTGCCGCCCAGGCGACCGCCGCCGAGGTCGACGCGGCTCTCGATTCCCTCTTCCCTCGCGCGCACCAACCTCGCGGGCATCGTCTCCCTAAGTTGACCCCACTCCACTGGTATTTGGAACCCTAGCTCTCTGCGTCCTTCAACAAAATGAATTGTTGATCGAACTCTCTGGTCAAATTAGATTGGTCTTGGGGTTTGCCTGCATTATTCATGATTTGAGTTGGCGAATTTGTGGCGGTGTGCTTGACTACTTGCTTACTACTAGTAGCTTCATATTAGCTTCATAAAGTTAGTGCTTAAGAAGCATGCTTCCTACTCTGTTGCTTTGGCTTTTTAGAGTTTATCTGTTTATTGAAATATCGCAGTTATAAAATATAAGGCGCAAAACATCTTTGTGTTTTCCTAAACTGGAATGTAATGCATTCGTTTGTGGCACAAATCAATTACTGGCTCACTGATACCAGAATCAGTTCTAGTATGATGGATATATATGCTCCAAAATTGTTTTAAGAAGTCAGATTTTCCGTTTCTGTAACATATAAACGTACCCTTCTACCGTGTTCACATTCTTTTTGTTTGTCAGGTTGATGAATTGATCTCTGATGCCCTAAAATGCGAAAACATGTCCAAAAGAGGAACACAAGAGATTGAATCCTTCAATGGCTTCTTAAGAGACACTGAGGCTTCCTTCAAGGTTTTTACTGTAATCAAATCATTATCCTCTATATAGGAGCCCCTGGTATTGCAGTTCTCTTTACCATAATGTTTTTCCTTTGCAAGCAGCAATGGTCTTCAAGACTGAAGCAAGTGCTAGAGACTGGTCCGGTGAAAGCTGAAGCTATCTCAATAAACACACCGGGAACATGCCTAAATATTGCTGCAAAAGGGAATGGCAAGTTGATCAGCAGCAGCAGCAAGCTACCTGATACAGATCCAGTAGAGTCACCTTGCAGCAACTTTCCTGAGGCCGACATGATTGTCTCACCTTCACCACTTGTCTCGTGGCACACTGGATCATGTATGGTCGAGGGAGGAAAGCAGTTGTTTAACTTGACACCATTGCCAGAAACAAAAGCATGCTCATCAAGGTGCACAACATCAAAAACCCAGATGAAGACAGCTTCTGACATCGACCAGTTGAAAAATCTTCTCGGACCTGTTTCAAAGCTAACCATTTCTGATGATAATCATCGTGGTCTAGAGCAAAGTGTGAAAGTAAAGGAATCACAGACTGGCAGCATGACACCTCATGTTACTCCAGCAAACAAGGCCTCACTGGAAGACAGGCTCTGTTGGCCTTGTACTTCCTCAATTCAGAAGAGCACAGCACTACCTAGATCATGCCTGAAGACAGCATTATCTAGCAAGCAGCAGTTGTTCTCTCCAATCCCAGAGGGCTCAAAGAAGGAAGATATTGAGAGCAATGGTCCAAGTAGCGATGACAAACCTTCTGGATCAACTGATGAAATCTTAAAGGATCTGTCATCACGGTATGACATTAATGAGGGCTCAAAGAAGGAAGATATTGAGAGGAATGGTCCAACTAGCGATGACAAATCTTCTGGATCAACTGATGAAATCTTAAAGGATCTGTCATCACGGTATGACATTAATGGGATCAATCGATCCACATCCACCAGACAAGCTGAAGAATGGTATGACATTTTTGGGATCAAACGATCCACATCCACCAGACAAGCTAATGAGTGGTTTCTGTCACCACTCAAGTCATCATCAGACGACAATCCACTTCCAACTCCAGGGATGAGTAACATGGATGGAAAACTGAATGTTCCAGATGACAAGCCCATCCAAACCCCTGCTGTGCATAGCAAGGCCTTGCTTGGCACCCCTGGAAAGGCATGGAAAGCACGAACCTGAAGGGAAGGATGGCTGGAGAAACTACTCTCAAGAAAGAACTGTGGACTCGATTTGAGGCGGCTTCAGACAATGAGCTGCACTTTGATAAGGCGTGCTTCCAGAAGATCGCAAAATGTTTTCTAGACATGCTTGAAGAAGAGGCATCGTGATTCGAAAATGTAGAGTGGCATGTTGGTTGGCATTTGGGTTAGGCTTTTTTGGTTGTAGCGAGATGCCTGCGGCTACACACAGCCGAACTTAACTGCCCAAATGTAACATCAGTGGCCAGTTGTTACTGCGGCACAGTGCCTTTGTCATGGTCAATCTGAGCTCTCGAAGCTTGTCCTGTAGGCCCTTATGTTTTTGTGTTCTATAAGCTGAAGATAAACTGATTATCTTTTGCGCCGTCTCGTGCTCAGTTTGTACTTACTCACACCTCAATGGTACCACGCTGTATAATCATGGCTGCTGTTAGTTGCCTTGCCGCATGCGGTAAACGCCCTACTAACACCTATCAGTATCTGCAGCTCTGCATGTCTGTGTTGCTATTCACATGTTTGCTTTCAACTCCCCATAGCTTTGGTTAGCTACAGCCATGGGACATTGTATACTCCTACTCCCTTTGTTTTTAAAGGTACAACTTTAGGACATGCTAATTAGTTCATTCATATATTTTTTAACTATAGGATGATTTACTCCATTTTCATACATGCTACCATTAACATGCACTAAACATTCTCTAGACATGCTGTTAGTTTATGGCTTGGTCTCCATCCAATAACTAACATGGGCACATGGAAATTTCTCTCTGAGATATAACTACGAGTTAAATAAACTACCCGTCTACCTCGGTTTCGAGCCCTACGGTTGGCGATTTCATACTATTTTTTTTTAAAAAAAAACTTTTATTATCAGTACAAATCTTATACTTTTTGGTAACCAGCGGCACGTTCTGGCTGCAGTGATTGTGACTGCGGCACGTCTACCATCTGTGGCGCAAATCTTTTAGCGCAGACTGGTCCACGGCTTCACACTGACGAGTACCTGCTGACCCGTGAGGCCGTGACTGTGTGACTGAGCACATACACCGAATCGCCGCCTGGCTCACCTGCCTGTGCGGGCCTCGTTGAGAAATTATGAAATTTGACCCGGTATTCGCACGCCTCCACAAATATGACCCGGAATTTGTAGGCCTTATGAAATATGATCCATGTGCTGCGAACTGTTATGAAATTTGACCTTTAGACGGTAAACGCGAACGGCGTGCGGTCGGGGCGGCAGTACTGATCTATCTCCCGTCACTAACATATGGAACCCACATGTCAGATCTTCCTTCAACCTCCGGTCAGCGCACATGCAGCAGCCGGACTCGTCCATCTGCCCCCCACGCATGCATCTCCAACGCCCGTGCCCTCGAAGCTCCAGGCCTAGGCGAAGCACGCGGCCAGCGCGCAGAGCAGCAACACGTGGGCTAGGAGGTCACGCGCACGCATGGCCGCCGCGTCTATATATAGCTTTTTTTTTTTTGAAGAAATTGAAGGGGGGCTATATATAGCTCGCCAGCTTGCTCGCGTGGCCAGGGTTGCTTGCCGCTCGCCTGCGCGCACGCGCCAATCCGGACTAGCTAGCAGCACTTGCCGAGCGGCGCACACGGCGGCAGCCATGGGCCAGTGGAGCAGCAGTGTGGGGGATCGATATTTGGGACACCAATAAACGAGCTCCCGACTTGCTATCAGCTAGCAAACACGGCTCCGGACTCCGACCACGCGAGAGACAAGACGCCCTACCGCGGAGCACGAAGTCTTCACAAGCACGAGCTCTCCGCGCAAAGAACAAGCCTCCGCCTCGCTCGAGCTCTCCCATAACGAGCTCCTCCGTATTCATCGCGCTAGACCTCACTCGGGGACCTCTTTCCGCCTCGCTCGAGCTCTCTTGCGACGGACCTCATGACGACCACCGAGAGCTCATCCGCCTGCCTTCTCGGAGAAGCCTGCACGTACAGGAGTTGGTCAACAACTCTCTGACAAGCTCAACAACTCCCTGACAGACACTGTGGCCACGACGGGCTGCGGTAGAGAAAAGAGCCGTCAAACAATCTCCTCGCCATGCCCGGTCGGCTCCAACAACTCCGCTTGGTGCCGTGCGGGTACATTCGGTGGTACACCTTCCCCATCCCTCGGTATGGGCCTCCCCATACCGAGAAGACGCCTTCCAACTACGATTAGGGACAGGGCGACGCCTGACCACCGCCCAAACCGCGATTCCCGCGTACGGCGACGACCAATTTCGACGCCCAAAGCACTCAGGAGCTTGAAGGGAGCTCTCGCTCGCGTCGGGAGCTCATCTGAGAGCTCTTCCACGCATCTACTCGCCCACAAGCATATGTTCTGTTTCTCCAAGTCATCAACCCGAGGAGAGCTCATGTTCCCCGCCCCCCTTGCGACTATAAAAGGGGAGGTAGGCCCCAGGTTGAGGCAAGAACAACAGTTCACTCTCAAAGAAAGACAACACCCACTCGATATTGGCACTAGCCTCAATCACGAGACTTGGGAGCCCTCTCCCTCTCTCGACCTACTTGTGCGAGCCCCTAGATGAGCGTTTGAGCTCGGATAGTGATCACGCCGGACTAGGGAGCACGATTTGCCCCGAACCGGATAAATCTTGTGTCATTGTCTCTAGAGCTAGCCATCTGAGCACGCGCGTGCCAAACATTACTGTGACGGTGGTATTAGACCACGACAAGCAGCGTGCCGGTACGCGCCGAGCTCGAGAAGGATGCTGCAGGTTGAAGGAAGAGCTGACATGTGGGTCCCACATGTCACTGACGGGAGAGATCAGTATTGCCGCCCCGACCACACGCCGTTCACGTTCACCGTCAAAAAGGTCAAATTTCATAACAGTTTGGAGCACATGGGTCATATTTCATAAGGCCTGCGAATTCCGGGTCATATTTGTGGAGGCGTGCGAATACCGGGTCAAATTTTATAATTTCTCCCTGGCGGCAACCTTTCGAACGAGTGGTACTTGTCCTACTTGCACAGTCTGTACAAAATAAAGGGCGCTGCGTAGGCATGGCGACGAGCGCAAAATAACTGGGCATGGTATCATTGGAATTGATCATAATATCAATGAACAAAATTGAATATTGGTCTGGCGCTGTTATGTACAACAATGATGAAGAAGAACTATGAACAAATTTCGCCGGGGCACGATTACAAGCCCCAGCCCTAATGGAACATTGTTTGTATTCCGGTACACGTTGTATAAGTGTCACTGTGTGGGAGTATGCAGACTCTGCTACTGAGGACAACTTGCGTCACATCGCACCCAAACCCCCGGCGACCACGGGTTTTGGGAGACGCCGTCGCGAGCTCGATTTCTTCTCCTTTTTCCGCTTCACCGAGGGCTTCTTCGACGGAGGAGCTTTCCTGCTACCTGCCCGGACTTTACGAGATGGTGGTGCGTCGGTCGCCGCCACCGCCGAAGGAGGCATCCTACCGGACGCAATCATCTGCTCCAGTAGCTCCCTGTGGTACCCCTGGTGGAATGTCAACAGGGGACAGATGTACTTGTGAGCTTAACATGTGCGACCGGTAGGGGTACACCCAAATTAAAAGGGCCACTTGGCTCTTAGTTTATTTGTGCACTAACTGTCAGGCAGCCGTGCAACGAAAAAAGGTAGGGGGAGGACCGATTGACATAATGGATCGTGGGTCAGCGGCAATACCTGAACGACAAAGTTTCGCCTTTCGCAGTCCATGAACATTTCGGGCATCCAGCCAACTTTAGCCCTGATTTTGTCCCGGACAGTGCTGAAGCTTATTTGGTCCCTGGAGGTGAAGCGGTCAACTTCATTGAACCATAGGCATGTGAAGAGGTTTGTGATGGGAATGTGTTCTCTGATGATCACACAGCCTTCAGGGACATCTGCATGCGCAAGCAAAAGGGGTTAGATTAGGATTGCAGCAAGAAACTGAAGTGTCATTACCATAATCTGACGAGATAACTGACCACTTGTGATGGGAAGCTTAGCAGGAGAATAATGTGTTAGGCCCTCATTTCTGTAAAACTCTATCTGGTAATCAATTGATGCGTTGTCATACTTTCCAGCGGCTTTATTAGCTTCTGCTTCTTCAAACACATCAAAGCGTTTGTAATGCCGAGATATTGCAAAAGTGGTATTCTTCCTCCACAGGAACCTAATAGGTAGAGCAAGAAATCAGATTATCATTATCACTTACAATAGTCCAACTTTCATGGAACAGTAAAAATAAATGCCATACTAAAATGATAAGATACAAATTACAACAAAACCCCGCCATAGATCAAATTTGCTGTAACCAGTTCATGATAGTATTGGTTATAAGAATTAAACAGATTTTCTTTTAAGAATGGAACCATCAAAATATAGGACATTACAAGTAAAGGTCTCTACATCAAGAATACCTTTCAAGAAGGAGATAGGGATCCGCAACAAGCTCAAGTTTTGCATCTATCCAAACTGAATATCTCACATTTGGAAAAAGCCTATGGAGCAGAAGTTTTGGAATCTGCACAGATAAGTATTTGTCCATTTAACTTGATCAACACAGTGTACAGATAATGATGAGGAAACCATGCTGATGCAAATAACAAATACATTTCATGCAATCAAACTACTACTAAAGTCAATGAAACTAAAAAACTTATGTATAGAAGAATTTTTAGACATCTGGAAGGAATTACTTTAAAGTTTAAACACCTAGAAAACAAAGGTGAAATTTTGCCTTCTCTCATGACGAGTGGCCTCGACTACTGATTACGGAATCATATAAATAGTTACCTATTTGAAAACAAATAAAGGACACAGCAGCTAAGTCAAGGCAAAAGAGCCTCTAATGAAAATCAGTTAGATAAGCCAGCATAAGTTGACTATCTATGAGACAGAAATGATGGACAACGCAACAACATAATTTGCATCGTAGCTCCCCAAATAAGTTTGGCAAGCACACAGATTATCATTTTTTTCATTTTTTTTCATAGAGTGTACATTTCAGCACTTAAGTTATCCCAAATTTCTTAAGATGTTCTGAGATATGTCTATAACTAAAAGCCTATTGCCACTAATGTATAAATTCTATGAACGTTATAGTTCTTTCAGTTCCAAAAGAAGCTTCGTTGTGTTAAGATTAGGTGCTATGTTGATATGACAATTATATTCAGAAACCAACGGGTTTTTTTTTTTTTCTGTTGATTATTAAAATGGGTCCTGATAATACTAATAGAAGCACAGATCACAAGGAAAAATTGTGTTATCGCAAGTTGTAAGATAGGCACCTTTCCGGTGCGCCTTGGGTCTTCATAAGGGAGGTTTCGTACAACCACCAGCCTCCACAGTCCAACTTTATTATTATTGTACAGAGAACTAGAGTTCTTGACATAAGTCTCTGTTTCTTCGTCTACAAACATATAAAAACATGCATTTGCCTTTGAAAATTCACTGATGTTCCTTGGATGTTGAATCGTGTCATAATTTCCTGAGCCATGGTATACAAATAGTGAGCAGGAATTTCATTGCAGTCAGAGTGAATACACTTTTTAGGGCAAACAGATAAAACTATCAGTGAAAAGTGAGGCATACCGAAAATAGCAGAAGCTACTTACTAGTTCACGGCATTGCTCCATCTCTAGCAGATCATCATCCTTGATATCGAATCCAGTACCTTGGCCAGGCTTCTTTCCTCTGACAAATCTGATAGAAACAGTATAGAACATTCACTTCACTATTCACATTTGAAACAACATTTATTTGGAATAAGTGTGGATGTAGTCCGGCAAAGGGATGCATGTAACCTACCCGCAGTGGACAGTCATTGATTCATTAATATTAAAAGATTCATTTCTCTGCTCTAGGGATGGATGCCCTCCAAATCCAGACCCCTGATTTGATAAATTTGCAGTAATACCATCTTCTGATACATAGTTTAAGTTCTTTAGGACAGGTGACGGTGAAGCTTGTAGGGGCATCAAGGCAAATGCCTGATCCACAGAAACATAGCAAACAGGGCAGGCTACAGTGGGAAATGAGAAACAGAAAACACGATAAGTAGTTATTTACAAAATAATTTGAGCAATGTAGTAGAAAGAAACAAATAACAACTCTTACGTCGGGGTCCAGTGCGTTTCTTATCAACCAGAGGAGGAGGAACTGAGAAACCTTCGCAAGGATGTGTGAAGTTTTCATATGACAGACGAAGCCGATTTGGAAGCTCGATTTTGTTGACAACACTGGTGGAGTATTGGTTTCCGGACATCATTAGAGGCCGTGTTGTGCTTGGATACACTGACTTCTGTATGGCATTTGTGACTTCGTAATTATTTACAATACTAATTGAATTACTGTCATCTGAAACAAAGTTGCGAGGAGAACAGTCAGTGGCTATACTACTTTGTAACCAAAAGGCACAACCCAATAGAAAACATACGTTTGACAATTTCCTGGGGATATTGCACATTTTAACAAAAGGCATACATCACGAGCAGGAAACTGAAATGGCTGGCTATTGATGGCTTGGATCAGCATACAAGTGTCCTGGTTTGGCCATCTCAATTAACAGAAAAAAATCAATTGATAAAGGCCATGCAAGAGAGGCACAAGGACAACAGAGGTCAGCTCAACTCCGCCATCTGATTTTTTTTCTAAAAAAAATAAGAAACAAATGCCCAAAACATCTCAGAGCGAATTCCCCAACTATCCTCGGCGACACAGGACTACGATGTGAGAAGATGTGAGAAGTGGAGGGTTGTCACACTATCAGCGCGGCAGAGTATGTAACAGGTCCAAGCATTTGACAGCATCCTCAACACAGAGTGGAGTAGGCACACGCGATTGTTCCCCATGGTTTAAAACCATAACAAACCAGTTCAAATTCCGTAAACGCCAGCTGCATGACCCCAGCACACTGATCTAGTAAGCTAAATGGCACCCCCATTACAAGGACGAGGCAGGCAAAGCAGAGCACCAAACGGTCACAGAAGCAGCAGCAGCAGCATTAGCCATTAGAGGTGAGGAGAGGAGACGAGACGAGGAAGGTAGCAACGGGGACGTGCGGGCGCATGCACGGACCTTTGACGACGGCGAAGAGGGAGCAGAAGACGGCGGCGGAAGCGACGGCGAGGAGGAGGAGCACGCCGGCCCTACGTCGACCGACCAGCCGCAGCACGCGGTGCAGCAGCTGCAGGCGCTCCTTCTCCCCGCCGCGCAACGGGCGGCACGCGGCGCCGGCGCCGGCCTTCCTCCCGCTCCCGCCGACGACGACGGCAGCGGTCGCGAGGGAGCCGTAGCTCCCGGACCGCAGGCCCAGCGAGGCCGCTGAGCCGGTGGTCATCGCCGCCGGCGCCCCACTCTCATCCCAATCGACGGATCGTGGGGCCCTTGGCCCGCGAGATCCCGCGCCGCCCGCGCGCGCGCGAGATTGGGCGGCGGTGGTGGCGGTGCGGCGCACGCGGGTGGGAACCAGATCAGATGGGGAGGGGGAGAGGAGAGCCGAGGCGGATGGATGGATAGTTAACGCGCTGGGCGAGTGGGAGGGAGGGATCAGAGGTGGAGGAGTTGGGTGGGGTTAGAAGCGCGGCGCGGCGCGGCGGGGGCGGCGACGCTGAGAGCGAGCGGAGCCGGGGAGGGTAGGTGGTGGTGCGCCAGCCGGCCAAGCGAGCGAGGCGAGGGGAGGGAGGGAGGGAGCTCGTGATGCGATGCGAATTTGCGCGTGGCAGTGGCCGTGCCGGGGCCGGGGCCGAGGCCGAGGCCGAGGCCGAGACAGACGACGCGCCCGCTCGCTCGGGCGGTTGCTTCCTCCGGCTGCCGGCTGGGCTGGTTCCCACGCCTCGCCTCGCCCGCCTCGGCTGCTTCCTCGGCTGACTGCGCCGCGCCTGACACTGACCACCCGGTAGACGGACACGCCTAGGCGGACGGTTTAATAAATAAACGCGGCCACTTTCCGGTTGATGTGGGCTCGGCCGCTCGGAACGTCACCGAGACGACGACGATCTGGGAAGAGCGACCGAGCGAGCCCCGAGCGCGAGGGCGTGTGGTGGGTCGTCCTCGTCGGCTCGGTGCTTGGCGGTGAGTGGTGATTGCTGTGATTCTGAATAAAAAAATGGCCTGGTTGGTTGGTGCCATTTCCATTTGGCAATTCGGCAATTCGCGATCGCGTCGCAGGCAGAGGCGCAGAGGACGGGGTCCATAGTCCGGTGCGTTCCGTCGGTGCGGGCATGGCATGGCAGGTGAGACAGCACGTTAACACACATGTCACGTTTCATGATTTCGGTTGCCGGAACTGGAGCTAAAGCGTTTTATTGCAAGACTAGTACGTACTGAAAAGAAAGTGAGGGGCGGGGGTGGTGGTTGCCGTGCATCCGCACCGGGGAGACGTCGACTTCTTGTGGCTTTTTCAGAGGACGTGGCGTGCCTTTCTCTGAAACGACGTTTCAGCGGCCTGTTTTGCCTGCCTCGTTTGGTCCGTGGATCCATCCATCGGTGGCTCCGTGCGCGTCGACTGCACATGGACTTTTAGTAGTACCAGTGTGCTGCTAGTGTACTTGCGAAGCTTCAGCTGTCGCTAGCTAGATGTGTGTGGTAGCGCGTGTTGTGTTGGTCACTCAATCATTGGACGCTTCACGCTTTGGTTCAGATCGCAACGTTTGAGCGAGCGAGCAAGGCCGGGTCATGCATCTGAGGCCTGGTTATGGTATACGTAGGCTCTGAAAGTGGCTACAGCTATCACGAGGCTGGTTGGCACTTGTGGCAGAAACATCCAAGCGTGGGGCTGGCCTATCTATGGTTACGATCGAGGTACTGACCGTGCGACGAAATCGGGCAGGGCGGGGCAAGCTGCATGCTACGGTAGGGTACCCCACAAGCCAGTAGAGCGACTCACGCGACGGTCCCTAACGTACACACATACAGATCTGTCGTATACGACGAACCAAGCAACAAACGTTTACGGCTGATCTTATCTTGCTCCAGCGTAAATGCATGCACGTTCCACGAATGCGATGGGCGACTCATCTTCATTTCTAAACCATGTTCTTGGGTATCTCTATTTCTTGCAACCGTACGTCGTCCACTTATTTGTCCGTTCCGTTTCGTTCCGTTCGGAAGGTTGTGACGTTTTTGGCCTTTTTTGTATTCTTATCAAAAATTGCTTAAAATGGATTCAACGCAACAAGTAGGAATATTTAGCTTTGATCTGTTATGCAGTTATTACAGCTAGGCTTATATATCTAATTATATCTAGTATGTGCACATCACCTTTTGGGCTTTGCACTTTCCTTTCAACTATTACAGGTGTGTTTATTACAGGGCTGCCCCAATGACCAAAGTGACGTTCAAAGCACTTCTTCTGGGCTTACAAATTATTGTACAGCGTAGCGTTTCAGGCGACACTGAAATAGAACCCGCTTGCACCAAAGTAAGGGCATGTTTGGAATAGTTCATCACAACTTCATGAGCTGTTATGAGATGTTTTTCTTCCCAAACACTTATTTTCAAAACAGATTCAAGAGTGAAGCTATTTTTCTTCTCGATTAACAAAACATGAGTTGTGATGAAGCTAGAAAAAGTAGCTTATTTTCCAACTCTCCCTCATTTCTCTCCCTCATTCATCCATGAAGCTATTTTGCCAAACGATTTTTTCAAAACAGCCCAGCTTCACTTACAGAGTTGCTCGTGAAACACACAACTTCACTGGTGAAGCTGTGCTGTGACAAACGAGGCCTGATCTTTCCCGCTACTTCACTTTGTCTCCAGGAGGAATAGTAACTATGTACACCAAAGTTTATACGTATTTATTAAAAAAAAATTGTGGAGTTATGCATCTTGTTTGAAGAGGTTCAAATTTAAGCTAGAACCTTTGTTTATTTTTTTTTAAAAAAAAGCTAATCATGTATAGAGTAACTAATAGTGCAAAAACGTATGGGTAGGTGCTCAATCGTCGTTGATTCTCATTACATCAATCTATCCAATCCACCAAGCAGGAGGAGGATCCAACTAGTTTCCAGTCTATAACAACTGAAACGGTTAAGCACCAACCAACACTAGCTACAGTACCTTAATTAAAATTACCCAACTAACTGAACCATCGATCTCAAAGAGACAAAATTAACCTACATTATTCAAATTTTATTCATGTCCCTGCTGGCATCATATCAAACCCTAAGACCTTGCCACATTGTGTTATGTTCTGCTAGGCAGCCAAGCAGCATCAACATGCTAGCTAGTAGCACTTGCCGGGGTACTTGGGGCGGAAGAAGCGGTTGCCGACGGAGTACAACCCCCCTGCAGGCCGTTGTCGCGCTTGACGAACTCCTGGAACTTGAGCGGCAGCCCCTTGTGTCCGACCGGCACCCCGCAGGCGCGCACGGGCGAACGCGGCACGTACACCCGGCACTGCTGGCTCGTGAACGCCGACACCTGCTGCGACGTCTGGATCAGGAAGTAGCCACCCGGACCTGATTGCCCCGACACCGTCACCGCGCGACGCCCGTGCTTGCACCGCAGGTACACCTTGGCGCCTGCATATATACATGTGTGTGCCAGTGTGTCTTTGTTTGCATTGTCTGTCGTCTCGTTGTTCAGGAGTATACTGACAGAGATAGGGCGCAGCATGTTACTGTACCTGGGAGTGGGGACGCGTCCATGGGAGCGAAGTAGCCGGGGTACCTGCACGACTTTGCACCACACCACGCCCTGAACGCCGATGGTGAAGTTCACCATCGGCTGGGGCGGGGCAGGCCGCTGCTCAGCATGGAGGAGGCGCTGCCGACGAGGGAGAGGAGGAGCACGGCGGAGAGGGACGACAGCAGCACGCACTTGCCGGCGAGCAAAGCCATCGATCGTACGTCGTCGTCGTACGTTGTGTGTGCTTGTTCAGAAGCGGATGAGCAGTGCAGCTAGCTATAGGCTATAGCTAGGATACAGCAGGCCGGTTGCGAAGGATGGAAACGAGATGGCTGCAATTTATAGGACTTATAGCGCGCAGTAGCTTAACTCCTCTGATTTCCTAGCTTGGTGCGTGAGTGAGATTGCATTACTCGTGATTGCCGTTTTGGCATGTGGATCAGCGCGCGAGCGGATCGGAGATCCTTCAAGTTGCGCGGAAATCAGGAGGGCTCGCCGGGGAATCGAGGGCTAGAGACATGATGAGCTCGCATGTGGCTTGGAGTGCACTGCAAGCGAACAACTGTGCTTCGTTAACAGCATCCGTCGATCAGCACACAGTCCAGATCGATAGCTTCAATAATTCCTTAATTACGGAGTTCCAGGTGCGTTAGATTTTGTGTATGTGTGTAATCGATCCCTAGCTTAGCTAGTAGCCATGTTCGTCTACACGATCGAGCTCGATTTAGTCAGAATTGACTGTCAGTTTCAGTAAATAAATGTATGCATGCTATATGCTATATATATGCTCAAGCTCAAGTAAACACTGGACCAGCGTCGACGACGTCCCGGCTTCTGGTCTGCCCATGCTAGCATCCTCACTTCCTCGGTTGAGCTTGAGCGTCCGCGGCCGCCGGTGTCTCTGCAGATCGAGGCCCATATGGGGTGAATACATAACAGAGAGAGGCAGAGAGGCGGACTGATCGCAAGTACTTAGGAGTATGCAACAGAATAATGCAATCGAGCTGAGGATACGTAACGTTCAAGGCATCAGATCCATTTCGATGGGGGAAATGCAATGTAAGCTGTAGCTGCGTTGGTACGGTGTTGAGTTCAAGGGAAATACGTTTAGGTTTTGGATCTCGCGGTGTGGTAACGGGATGGTAAGTCGCGGCAAAAATCGAGTGACCAAAACGGTTGCACGCAGTTCCAATGAACATGCAAGGAAAGGGCAATGCTAAGGTACAACACTTAACTACAAGGAGGTAATGTCTCAAATCAATCAATCTGAACCATCTAAAACTTCCTTTGTTTATCCAATTTTACCAACTAAAAAAAAAAAAAAATACTTATCTCATCTAGGAGGTAATGTGTTGCCATAATCATCAGATCAAAATAAATGAATAGCTTAGAATCACTTGGTGGTATCGCAACAATTCAAGTCCACGTGTAAATCCTAAGGCAGGGTGGCTTATTTGTTGAACTGCACCCACTGATTTTTAGCTCTACCTCCATTCTCTACTAGAGAGATTCTGTTGGTGGGTGAGCGGGTGGGGGAAGAAGTGGATCCGATGAGGATTACACGAGTAGCGATGAGTAAGTAGTGCAATTTTTAAGCTCTCAACTCATGGTGTAAATAGAGAAATGATTGTTATATCTGAAAAATCAAAATGTAGTTGTGTTTAAGGGTTTATTTGCTACCTCCACTCTCTGGCTCCCTTCTATGATGTAGTGATTTTGGCGGTGGTGGTGGTTTGGGGGGGGGGTGATTGATGATTCGTGAGGACATGGCTAGTTTTGGTAGAGCTTCTCTTCCTAATTCTTGAGGTTCACTTTTTGTTCTCTTCTATGATGAACCGATTCGTGAGGGAGCTAGGTGGAAAACATGTGAGAATCGATTCTTTTCATCATGATCGGGTCTTGTTCCCGCTTATCATTGAGAGGAAAGGCCAATAGAAAGGCTTGAACACATTGATACAAAGGTTCGCAAGTAATCCTAGGATTACCTATGAAACCCCCAAAGACACAAACACAATAAACAACAAGAAAACATGGAGAGGGAGGGGGTGGAAACCCGTTGCGAGAATTAATTCTAACTAGTGACAATAGAACAAGGAGTAGTAGGAAGCGGCAGAGAGTAGTTTTAGCTCCCAAATCATCTTGTAAATAGAGAACTGATTCTTACTAGCTCTTCACTAGAATGTAGTCAAACAAATTCAGAGTGGAACTCTACCAAATTGACCGAGAGCAATGATGAGCATTTTTAGCTTCAAATATGACCATAGAAATGTTTCTTATAAAATCCCTAGCATGATTTGTGCATTTTTTCCTAGAGATTCTCATAAGAAACCACTTCAAAGATACCAATTACCCGTTTGGATGTATAGTTGCAATTCTCATAGAGAATCTAGAGCGGCAAGAAGCACATAACGTACTATCATTTACCAAATGACACATTAGTGGTAGTGGTAGGGCAGTGAACAATCAACGATCCAGTTGGCACGGGATTGCTAATTAGTGGTTGATCCTCTTGAGATCTTAAGCATTTGGAATGCTAGTTGGTTGACTTTCAACACAACAATGTCTTAACTTCTTTTTGGCGATTTGTTCTAGATCCGGCATCTTCAACACTTTTTTTCTGGTAGTGAAGGATCTTAAGCCTACATTTTTAGAGGGCTTGTTCTTCAGCAAATTCTTTTAGTGGGTTTTAGATCTTGTTTGTCATGTGTTTCAAAGGTGTTTGCATGTGTTCATTTTCTTTTGCCAAGTCATGGACGTTCAAAGTAAGGAAGATATATTGTACTCTTATTTTCAGTGGTATATTTGTTGTCCACCTTTTATACTGATCTTTGTTTTCACTAAGATAAATTTTGAGAAGAAAATGACTTAAAAATAAAAAAGGAAATATGGAAAATCAATATATTTTGCAAAAGGGGAGCGCGGAGAAAACAAGTTAAAAACACGATTGCCCCATTAAGATCATTATAATTTTGTATTGTTCCTAATGAGGATAAAATAAATAAATAAATAAATAAATAAGGAAACTTATTTATTTAAAAATAATTAAATAAATAAATAAATAAATAAATAAGGAAACTTAGAAGAAATTGGTGAACAAAACTTTAATATTGAAGGCTTTGAAGCCGCGTTGTTTTCTAGTCCAAGAGGGGGTTTAAGGTTTAGTGTGTTGTCCAGAACCGCAGGAATTTTGAAACTTTCCGGTTTGAGTAGAAAATGTTAAATCGGCAGATGTTTTTTTTGATTTACGGATAATAATCTATCTAATGTTGTTTTGTTATGACAAGAAAACATTGCATCGTCATGGCTGATAAGCCAGGCTAATAACTTCAAGTGAACAGGCCCAAACTCTTTCATTTGTCCAAAAGCAGGATCGACTAATAATAAGACAAAGTTACGTACAGACAAGCAAATAAATTAACGAACCACTCGAGACTCAACAAATAAACAGCAACAGTTAACAGATCAGATACTCCTTCGAGCATCCACTAAAACGATGACACGATACGTGACAACAATCACTAAACACTTCTCTCCTTATTTTTGCCTCTGACATCGCCGACTCTTGAAGAAACGAGCATCCACCCGTGAAAACACCCGGCTGCGTCCACGTACGCTTGTCCATCGCTCATATGACGCCGCTCCGATCCCGGCCACGTACACAATCACATCATCATCAGACATCAGTACGGCGGGCACTTGCCGGCGGTTGCCGGCGCGTACATGAGCGTGGTCTTGGGGTGGAAGATGCCGCGCGCGCCCCTGGGCGGCGTGGCGGCCCGGTCCCTCTCGAGGGTGAGCCCCAGATTGTGGTTGGACGGGACGAAGGGCGCGGCGCAGAGCGGCGTCGGCGACGACCGGAGGTACAGCCTGCAGCTGTGGCGGTCGAACATGTCCAGGTCGTACACCATCACGAGGAAGTAGCCGTTCTTGTCCGTGGCCGTGCTCGTCTGGTTCAGCACCCGGAACTTTCTCTCCTCGTCGCCGTAGCACACCAGGCTCGCCGTCGCATCTGTACCCCCATGTTTTATTCACAATGTTATCAGCTTCAGTTCTGCGTCAGTGAGTAGGAATGAAATGTAGTTTTTTTCGAGACTGACTGGGGAGAGGAGACGCGTCCATGCCGCTGTTGTAGCCCCTGAGTTTGCAGGACCTGCAGTAGATGAGGCCTTGGACGACGATCACCGGCTGGACCGGCCGCCGCGGCGGCAGCGAGGGTGCGAAGCAGGTGCCGGCGCCGGCACCAGGGGCTTATAATTAGCCGTCTCGTCGACTGCTGTCGACGCATGACAAGGGAGGACGGTGGTTGCAAGGAAGATCAGCACTACTACCATTGCAGCCACTGCACCATGATCCTTGAAGGAGGCCATCGATCGATCCAAAAAGAACTGGTGAAATTGGAAAGCAACTGAGAGTGATGATGCGTTGTACGAACAAGAAAGCGCTAATTTATAGAGAGGGAGAGTTAGGGTTTCTCTTGATCTCCTGGTGTTTGCTTTCTCATCAAACAAACTGAACCAGAGCTAGAGCTAGCAGCTAGTGCAGCCAGACAGATTCCGTTTGAAGTTATTGCAATTTTTGTCTGACATACGGCATACCGCTGCAGAACACGTTAATTTAAGGGCAGGGAACTGCAGGTTAATTTCAGAAGCATGTCGTTGACGACTGCAGCAAAATGTACAGTGAAGGAACAATGACTGCATACCAGAGCATACCAGTTCGCCACAGCCTGCAGCATCCCAACACCGGCCTGTTGCTAAATGAGAGACAAAAGGGTAGCACACCAGTCTGAAATGTTTACTCTGAGCACACCCAATTAAGCCTTCTAACCATCTGAGTAACCGAGTCCAATCTTAACTGTAATTGACCTTCAAGTAGCTAGTTTTTACAGTAACTCTGTAGTCTGTAGTACTCATCCTAGTAGCACTCGGATGGACATGTGTTTTTTACCCTGAAATTGAACGGTACTGGGGTTAGCTGTTTTCTTTTTATTAGGGGCATCGGGGAGTGTGGCTCGGACCTCGGAGATTTGTGCGGAACGGCGACGCTTGTTGTTACTCATCCAGACAGACGACATGGGATTAATTTCTGCAGTGGAATGTGTGCGGCGTTACTGCTACGACAAGCAAGCCGGTCGCCCTGCCTCCCTGGATTTCCGGCCTCAGAAGCGTCCATCCATGGGATTGTTTTTTTTATTCGGCAAAGCAAACCATCTTTTGCATTGGTTTTCCTTACCTTATTTGGATGTCTATAAATTGTCTCAAATCTCAATCCGCATGTGTTGAATTGGGTTAGAGTTATATATTTGAACTGAAGTTCGACTCCAATTCACTCCAACACATTTGGCTTGAGGTGCATTCAAACAAAAGTGATATTCGGTTTGTTTAGTTATTTTTTCTTCTTCTCTTCGTGGGGGATGTGACTTGTTTCAGTTTTCTTCACGGATCTTTAGAGGTGCAACACGAGCTCGGGAAGTGGCTATTTTGTTTCAAGTTTTCTTCAATTCTTGCAAAGTGGGCTAGGCCCAGCACTCGCAATAAAGGCCATGCGACCACGTAACTTTACCATTGGGCCATAATCTGGACCTAGCCCACGATGCCGCAGGGCCGAAGACCGCCGAGATTTGAATGCGAAGTGTTACTGCGTGTGAGTGAGCTCGTGTGTGACTGTGACAGCAGATCGTACAATTCTGTTAAAAATAGACTAAAAATCCCGGTGCTCGACCTTTTTTTGATTTTCCCGGATTTTCCTGGCGTTATGCATTAAGTGGTCGGCGTTCCGCCGAACGACGCGCCTACGGTGACAAAAGAAAAAGGGGTAGGGTTTCTCGTGTGTTCATAGGGGGTGAGTGTGCGTGCGTGTTGTGAGTGTCCGTTAAACTGTGTCATTCTCAACAAAACAGGTAATTCAAAAAAGGAAACGAAAAACTCATGCAGCCGTACGAGTTTGATGACAGCTATCTATACATCCAAATTCCTATGGAAGCGCATGCGTGGCCTGTTGCTATCGGAGCCCCGAGCTGTTCCTCCGGGCTCGCGGAAATGCATTCCTTCAGTCCATCCATCACCTTGTGCCTCTTGTACACGCAAGCTGCATAGCTTGGCTGCCCAAGTGACCAAGACCAAGAGGACCCCCAAATTCTCAGCCAACTGAATTAAGCAATGCAAATTGAAGAGAAGGGTTGCTGGAAAGGAATTGCACGTTGATTGTTCTTGCACGTCTGATGAGACTTCCACCTCTGTCATGAAATCCAATGAATTTTTGGCCATCCGCATCCAAACCATCCTAAGCTATAAGGAAACTTACTTAAAAAAGTTTCAACATATGTTAGGTCAAAGAAGTAAATTGGGAAAACAACTTCACATGTACTTATGGCACCTTTGTAACGCAGGAATTTCACAGGATTTCTATAGGAATTTTATAATTCATTTTTTTTTCATAGGAAAAGGCAGAAAAAAGAAAAATCCGGGGGCCTTGAAGAAGTTCATTCAATGATATAAATACTATTTTTTTCTATAAACCTAATCAAGCTCAGAATAACTAGGACAAATGAAAATATTATATTTTAGAAAAATGAGTAATTCTGTAGATACTCTAAGTAAAAAATCGTCTGGTGTAAGAATTTTAAGGGGTCCTTAAATAATTAGACTACCTTAACTATTAGTGCACCTTGCATCCTCCCATTGCTATTGTAATTTAATCGTTAATATTTTGTTGTAGTATTATCACCGTTTGAATTGGTGTGGGCTAAACTATTTAGTAGTGACCAGAAAAGCCAGGACCGCGCACCCCTACCGTATGCCAATATTTTTTTTATTAATTTATATTCTTATATTTTTATTATATTAAATTTAGTTGAAGAAAATATCAATATTTATAGTAGAAAACTAGTTTTATAATAAAGTTATTTGGATATTTATGTATGTTACTAATATTTATAGCTAGAAATGTCACTAATATTTATATTACTAATATTTTTCTAACCTAGTCAAACTTAAGACTAGTACCAATTCCACCATGATATTTTTAATTGACAATGATTTTAGGTTGTATATTAGCGAGTAATGGTGTTTGATCTCTTTCGCTTAGAGCTATTTGTATAATTGTATTCCCCTAGCGTGTCATTTTGTGACGTATTGTTGTAATTTTCAACATTTCCGTCTTAATACAAAGACGCCCAAACCTTTTAAGTGTTCAAGAAAAGAAAAACAGTGACATTTTTATGTGACTGAGGAAGTAGACCCATGCCATTTCGGGTAAATGCCTTTATTTGACTTGGGTCGACGTCTACTGCTTTTTTAAAGGACCAACACTATTATAGAAACGGTTCAAGCTATAGTTTAGTGTGTAGCTTCACCTCAGATTAGGATATCATGTTTGGATGAGTATGGTACTAATTAATTTAGGTGAAAATTAGTAAAAATTAGTCGGTTTCCCTACCTAGTTAGTTAGCCGGCCGGGCCGTATGCATCTGTTTTTGTTTTCTTCGTCTTATGATTAGCCGAAATGTTAACACGGTTAGAAACCCAACAATACACAATGTATTGATGCAGCAGTACAATATATAGCAGCTGGCATTTTAATTATTCTTTTCAACTTTCACCACCATTTTCTTAGCTAGCTATGTACATCAATTATTACATGAGCTAGCAAATTATCACACGAATCATCAACCGAGTGAACAGTTGGTCATCTTCTTCTATCCTTCTGCTACGGCCGGGTGCTTTTGCATTGCTTATCAATTCGAATGTTGCGTGTTCATTCCTCGATGAATCCGGTCATCTTGAGCACTTGGTTCCTGACGTCGCGGAGGTCCCGGCCTTTGAGCGTCCTCCCTTTACCGGCGCACATGGAGTACGCCGCCGTCCGGCCACCCACCACCAGCCTCCTCCTCCGTGCAACAACAACGTGCGGCGGCACGATCACCGAACCGTCGCCGCTAGTTTTCCCTTTTGTTGCATCGTCGGTGTCGGCGTCGCCGTCGCCGTCGCCGAGGTCGGTTTCTTGATCGAACGTGGTGGTATCATACTCAGACGCCGGCCGGGGGGCGGCACCGCCGCTTCCGTCGAGAGATCTCGACCGGCGCGGTGGTGGCGGCTGACCGCGGCGCGGCCGCCTTGGTGCGAACGACCGAACAAGGCATAGGCGGCGACACCTCGCCGCCGCCGCAGACGTTGTCACGGTCGTCGGAGCCGCCGGCTGCAGCAGGCCATAGGATTTCAGCTTCTTGGAATTCCTCCATGATATGATACTACGATTGAGGATATACGGCCTCGCCGTCGGGGACGGGCAGGGCTGGGTTTCCATGGCTGGCTGGATATATAGCAGCGGTGTGCTTTGGAAGGAGACGGTGGCGTGTCTTGGCGAGCAAGAACTCTTCCTTGGGTGGGAAGACTGCAATGGCACTGTGTTGGTATACGCAGCAAGGAAGGAAGGAAGGAAGGAACTGGCCGACCGGCCGGTTGATTTGGAGTGCGGTGCACCCCCTCTCGCGACCCGCGAACTGCCACCTGGCATGGCATCTGCGGATACTCCTCAGTACCAGTACCTGCGGATACTCCTCGTGCAGAACTCTGATTAGCAGCACCACAGACACAGTATAAACTCAGCTTGACAGAATTGTCACACGGCAAGATAGGTACCAGAACAATTTACTACTAGTCATAAGAGTTGTCTGGTTCAAACAATCCAACACCCCATATGTACCCAAAGAGAAAGGTCATTAAGAGTACTGATTTCCATTTAATTTGATCGTGAGTACAAATTCAGGTACACGGTGCAGCACCAATCCACCGTGCACCCCACTCGCGGCGACGTCATCCTTCAATGAAGCCGGCCGGTCATGCGAAGCACGGATTCGGGGAGGTGACACAGGTCGCGCGTCCGCTTGCACGGCGGGCCGACGACGGACGCCCGCAGCGTCCACGCCGCCGGCTGTGCCTCTAACTCCGACAGCAGCAAGTGCGGCGGAACGATCGCGCCGCCTATTCGGCCGCCGTTGTCGTCGTCATGGTCACCGCTGTCGTCGCCCCTCGGCCCGTGCCCGTTCCAGCGGCAGGAGCCGCGGGCTGCCTTGGGGCGGTCGGGCACGTCCACGGGCCGAGAGCGCGCTGACCAGCCTGACCCTGTGGGAACGTCGGATGCCTGTGCCGCCTGCACCGGCACCGGTGACGTGCTCCGCGGCGGCGGATCGTGCGTGTGGCGGGTCTACGCCGGCTCCGGCCAGAGCACCTCGAACTCGTCGAGCTCTTCCGTTGCCATGGCGGGGAGAGATCGATGGCGTAATGGGCAGAGGCCGAGAGCTCCGAGCGAGTGTGCGGCAGGAGCTAGCCGTACTTAAACCGCCAAATTAAACCCCCGACGAGAGGAAATACAATTCTCTAATCATGTCTGAAGCTCGGAACGTCGACGGATTTCGGCGACAACGACCGCGACGCTGGCTGGCCGGGCGAAGTCCGCACGTCTCGCGAAAGCGACGGCGGCGATCGAGCGTGGTGTGGCGTTGGCGGCATGATGCCCGCCGCGGACGCCGGACGCGGCGCCGAGCACACGCGTTTCCCCGCGACGCAGTGCTGATGATGCTGATGCGCACACGCACGCCGTGTTGCCGCGTTGGAAAGGAACTCATCATATTTGCCTACGCAAACTACAAAAGAAACAGTATATTTGGTAGTTTGCGTATGCAAAGCACACAAGATCTCCCGGTTTACGTCACGTACTGTGTTTTAGGCGAATTCAAAATCATCGTTTCTTTTAGTTTTTTTTTTTATTTTTTGAATCCGAGTTTTCTTTAGAAACTTCAGACTCTGTACCTTTTCTGCGGCAGAATAACGGCCCATACTAATTGGGCTTCCATTTAACCGCGCTATCCAATTGGCGATACAAGACGTGCGCGGCGGAGTCTTGGGCCGGGCCACCTTGATCTCGCTGGGCTTACCGCGTCCGCGTCCGTGCCCCGCCACGTCTTCCTGCACAGTTTTGGTGCATCCGTGCATGATCATTTGCCGTTTGGGTGGCATCTTTTTTTTGGGACATATATATATACTACTAGTCCCCAGTCCCGATAAAAATGTCGTTTTAGAGATGGACACGTTTTACCAAGACAGAGAAAGAAAGGCTTTACTATCCTACAGCCATGCATGCGTTGCATGCGCTCTCTCCTCTCTATTCCCGTTCATTCCAGTGGGAGGGAGGGGGCAGTGAATGACCCGTATTAAAGCAAGTGGATGCATGTAGTAGATGGTCCTCATGCCTAAAACGACATTTCTTGTGGGACACCATCGAATTCCTACAACGACACTCTTACATGGACGGAGAGAGTGATTTAGGTCGTGCCATTTGAAAGCATGCCATGGCACAATTTTCTTTTCCATGCCCAAAGTATGGAACGACACGAAAAATTTTAGTTTGTGTCGACATGGCACAAATGCAAGGATCGTGTCATCTAAGATCTCGACACGATGGACCGACACGGTTCGCATTTTGGGTTATGCACGTTTATATGCTTGGAGTGGCATGTCAATAAAATAGCACGTAAGCAATCTACAACTCTACGATACAATTCTAGTGCTTATGTTTCTATTTTATCTAACTAGCGAGAAGATATTTCGAGGAGCATGTTGGCAGCCATAGGCCATGTTTAGGCCAAAGCAAAGACTCAACGTCCCTCGTGTTAGAATTTATGTATGAATAGCCTAAAATTCATACGAAGAAATTCTAATAAATCTTAAAGGCCCAATATTTGTGTTCAAGCTTCATTGTTTTAGCCCAAGAGTAAAGGTGAGAGGTGCAATATCAATTAGTACCATATTGCTAGTTGATATGTTGGTAGGGAGTTTTCCTCCCTATGTATTTGTACAAGTCTCTTGAGAATAGACACAACACCACAACTATAATTGAGAGTCTCAATTAGAAAATCCTAATAAAGTAGTAAAATGATATTTTCCTCTTCTCGCTCTTGTGCTGCTCTATCCATCCGTCAGCGTGCACGGAGACGGTCTCCGAATGGCGAATAAGGTTTTTGGGAAGCGCTCTTCGCGCGATTGCTCCCTTCCTTGGCAGTTTGTCTTCATCACCACGTCATCTCGTCGTCGTAAGCTCACGCGCGGGATTATTAACAAGGAACACATCAACAAACCCCCCCTACTTCTACATGGGCAGGTATCACCTGTGTAAACCGTTCATCATGTTCAATGTTGGACAATCGAGAAAAAATAATCTCGACAGTGCGTCAATGCCTCGCTATAGCTAGAGCACAGATGGATGTATGCCCAAGTCCACACTCTACCACACCTTTGTTCCCGCTACAGTTTGAGCTATCGACTTGTCACCGGCGCGCTTTGGCCTTTGGCCGTTGCCTTTTCTTCTTTGCTGATGCGGCTCCTTTCACCTTCCATTCTGGTGAAATTTCCTTTCTACCTGATAGACTGTATATCACGGGCTGGATCGATGAAATTTTGTTTTTTCCACGATGCAAGTAAAATGAGCAATCTCTCCATCGCGTAGTACAGTGAGTGGGGGTTCTTTCTTCACTCACAGATGCCAAATATAAAGCGCAGGTGTGTCCGTTCACTTTCTGTCTGTCTGCATCATTGGCCCGCCATTGCTGGTGGGGATTTTGTAAAAGAACTGTAGTAGTACTAGTAGCATCTGTTCATTCAGTGCAGGCCTTTGGTTTCGTGTAAAAAGGCGAGCTGGTTTGGCTGCTCACCTCAGTTGTCCGAGCTGAGTCGCATGACACGCGCGCGCGGGCGCAGAACACCGGCCATGCTGTAATCTACTCGCGGTCGCAGCCCAACAGTCTCGAATCGATCGGCCGGAGCTTCGGAGCGAGACGGGCAACAGACATTCCCGGCACTCAGTTCAGACTTGAGACGATGGATCGATCGCTGCAGGGTAGAGCGACTCACGGGTCGCGGCGTGGAGGCGCATGCAGGTGAGCGCGGTGCCAAGATGTTCCCGGCCGGCGGCAGGTGGCATCTACTAGCCCCCAATAGGCAGACTGTGAGCGAGTCTCTGCTTCGCAGCGTGTCTTACTCCCGATCGTGCATGCCCCAGCTAGCTCAGCCAGCACAGTGGGTATGGCCCGTCCGTCCGGCAGGATTGTTTTCTGAAGAAAAGAATCATCACGCAGGGGGTAGGCGCGGGGCACAGGGTTGGGTTGCTTTGCTTTCTGATCTGAAGAGGAAAAAGTTCAGAGAGTGGGACGATTCACTAGAGCTGCTGACAATGCCCGGCAGCAGGAGCTAGCTAGGCAAGCCGCCCATGGCGCCTTGTCCCTCCGCCGCACATGCTGGCCTTTGCATGCGACGCGAGCCGAGCCTGCATGCCATGCCATGCCACGCCACGCCATGCCGCGCTGGGCGCGGGACGGGTCATTTCAGCAGCGCTGCTTTCCGGTCAACTTTTACCCGGCGCTCGCCACCACCACCATTCTCCTCCGTCCGCCGGTACCACCAGCATCACCACCACGACCGCCGAGTGGCCTGCTGTCTGGTATCTTTCGTCACATCACCTGAGACCCTGATGGAGTACTTTGGACGCACGCACGCATGCGACGCAACGCGATGCATAGCATGATGGTGCCATGATGGCCCCCCTCCCTCCTCCTCCTCCTGCGCTCTCGTCGATCTCCTCCCTCCCCTCGGCCCCTCGAGCTCTCGCTCGGTGACACGAACGCTCGTCGTCGCTCCGGGTGCCGATAGATGAGTGGTGTGGCCTGTGGCCAGCACTGTGCAGACGGGAGCCGCATGTGCACTCACTTGTCTTGCCAAAAGCCTCATTGGCTGGCTACCTCTCCTGAGAGCCAGCCTCTGAGCCCCTGATCCTCTCTCCGTCCATGGGGATCTGTTTTGGTAACTTTTCACTCTGCAGGACACCAGTGCTGTAGATCCTGCCGCTGCTGTCTGCGTCATTGTACATGAGTAGCAGTACATGCATGTATGTACGGTGTACGTCATCCACTCTTCGTTTTGCAGTAGTGCAATGCAGTAACCCGGCCACAGCTAAACGTCAAAATTTGTAACCAATGTCACATACATCATACAATAAGACGTTTCGTTTGTTAAGTGGTAAATATCATCCAACCATGGACGTTTGCAGCAGTGCATTTAAACTGCAATTAGTAACCTACATTTAATACCTAAACATATGTTTTTACGGTGTATTTAATCCACTCTGATGAGAGAAAGCAGAGTGCAATGTTAGTAATTTTAGCAATTAAACAAGGCCTGGCCATTGCCTGGAGCCAGCCCCTGGACTGGAGCTCCATGCCAGCAAAATACACCTTGCAAATCAAAGCAAATCAAGTGATCAAGGATAATACTCCACTCACCTGCAAGCAAATCAAAGCAAAGCATAGTAGTAAAAAACACTGCACAAGGTCACTCACCCACGCACGCATGCACTGGGTGGAGGATATTCTGGGACGGGGATCCGAATTCCAAAAGGTTTCCGTGGAGCCGATCGATCACGGATCGGCGATGATCGCGTACAGAGAAGGAACCCTCTTCCTCCTGCGCCCTCTCAGCATTCAGATTCAGAGAGCAAGTACTACTATACTCAAGGTGAGGCCGCCCTGGCCCCAGGAGCCAGGACAGGCAGGTCCGTCTATCTAGCAGGCTACAAGCCTAGCTCTTGCTCCCCACATGCACGCGTGCGCGAGATCAACGAGCCCGGCGGTGGCGCGCCAGTGTCTGGGCCGTGAACAAGAAACAACTCGGGGTGCCACAGTCTGCTCGCTGTAGTACGTATACTAGCGTTACTCGTCCAGTCGTCCTGCGCCTTGATGCTTGATGGTGTCCACAGGCCAGACGACAGAGGGTCAAAGGCAGAGACCACACGAGTCGTCCGGCCGGTACCACCGCGCTGTAGTGCAGACGCGAAGCTGGTCACTGGTGAGGCTCTCAACTACAGTACTACTATATGCAAGACCGCAACGTCAGTGTCTGCCACCAGAGGCGTGAGAACGCGAGCAGTGTTGTCTTGGTTTGGAGTTTGGGATGGAATGATGGGCTTTGGTTGAGGTGACGGTCACTAATACTACGTGATTGTGACCATCGTCTGATCGATTATCCGTTTAGATCCCAAACCTGCAACCCAAAATTTTGAATTTGAATGTCACCCCCGGCAAGGAATTTATACCGCCCGTTTGAGCGGTTTATTCGACGCAAAATTCAAAATGTTATTGCAAAAATTCCTAAAAATTTTGATTTGTAGAATCCAATGATGTCAAATATAATTTATTTTTTTTTTTCATGATGCCTTTTAATGGGCCTTAATCAAAACTTAGATTTGAAATTTTTATAGATACTCCAATTTGACAATATTGATTATTTTATTTTATGATTTTTTCTCATAAATATTTTTTGAATAAGGTCCCGATGGTGCAGATTGTGAAGTCCTGATCGATTATTTCCTGGTGTGTTTAGATCCCAAAAAGCCGAAAATGGGATGGACAGTAGGGAGTTTTTTATTATCCTACCACGACGTACGTGATTGTGACCATCGTCTGATCGATGATTTCCAAGGATTATTACAGTAATCATCCACACAAAACCTCTGAATAATACAACAGTAGACAGTGGAAAAAGGGTTTTCACTACTGTATTGGCCATTGGCAGAACCGAACAGAGCATGTGGTTGTTCGTCAGCTCAATCAGCAGCCGCAGCATCAATTACTGCTCCTCGGAACAGTGCGAATCGCAACGCCAACAGGCGCACGCACGCTCACACTGTATTTCTCCCCATGTACGGACAGGTAGGCCCACCCTGGTCTCGTCACGTCAGACGCCACTGTGGCATGCAGTAGGTCCCATCCCCACACCACCACCCGCATGGCCGCATTTCGACCCCGCGCCCCGCTCTAAAACCATCGACGGCCCCCAAAAGCGAAACCCGAGACCGACCACCGCCACCACCCGGCAGCCACTGCAGAGCGCGCAGAGCCACACGAATGCGCGCCGCCCGCGCGGCCATCATGGCGTCTCCTCCTCCAGCAGGACGACCTTCCCCTCCCTCCCACCGTGCTGTACCTCCTCCCTCCTCCTCCTTGTCCCTGCAGGTCGCCGCGCGGCTGGCGCGGCCATGGACCCCGCGGAGCGTGAGACGCTGCTCCGCGTCATGGAGTCCGTCTCCGCCGACCGCGACTGGCGCGAGGCCGCGGGCGACGACCCCTGCGCCTCGCCGTGGCCGGGGCTCGAGTGCAGGCCCGGGACCGCGCCCGCGCCCGCTCCCGGCGGCATCGGCGAAACGCGGATGCACGTCGCCCGCCTCGACTTCGGGGTGCCGCCGAACCCGACGTGCAAGGACACGGCGACGTTCCCTCTGGCCGCGTTCGCGCTGCCGGAGCTCAGGGCGCTGTTCCTCGTCGGCTGCTTCAAGAACCCCGACGCCGTGGCCGCCTTCACCCTACCGCCGGCGTCCAACCTGTCCTCTTCGCGTCTGCAGCAGCTCAGCGTGCGCGCCAACCCGTCGCTGTCCGGCACGCTGCCGCCGCAGCTGGCCAGTCTCCGGTCGCTGCAGGTGCTCACCGTGTCGCAGAACGCGATGGTGCGTGGCGCCGTGCCACGGGGCATCGGCGAGCTTGCCGGACTCGTGCACCTCGATCTCAGCTACAACGCACTCACGGGACCGATCCCGAACGCGCTCGGCGACCTGCGTGGCCTCGTCGGACTCGACCTCAGCTACAACTCCTTCTCGGGCACCATCCCGAGCCGCCTCGGCGACCTCACCCAGTTGCAGAAGCTGGACCTCAGCTCCAACAACCTCACCGGCGGCGTCCCGGCCGCGCTCACCCGCCTCAAGGCGCTCACGTTCCTCGCGCTCAGCAACAACGGGCTCCGCGGCCGCCTCCCCGCCGGCCTCTCCGGCCTCCGCGACCTGCAGTACCTGATCATGGAGAACAACCCGATGGGCGTCCCGTTGCCGTCCGAGCTGGGCAACATCGCGCGGCTGCAGGAGCTCCGGCTGGCCAACTCCGGCTACTCGGGCTCCATACCGGACACGTTCGGCCTCCTGTCCAGCCTCACCACGCTGTCGCTGGAGAACAACAACCTCACCGGCCGGATCCCGGCGGGGCTCAGCCGGCTCAAGCGCATGTACCACCTCAACCTCAGCAAGAACGGGCTGGATGGCGTCGTGCCGTTCGACGGCGCGTTCCTCAGGCAGCTCGGCCGGAACCTGGACCTCAGCGGCAACCCGGGGCTGTGCGTCGCCGACCGGGCCGTCGTGCCGGACGTGGGCGTCGGAGTCTGCGGCGCCGACGTCGCCTGCGCAACGTCCGCCGCGGAGAGCTCGGTCGTCGGGAGACTGGTCAGGGGAGAGATGATGAAGGTGACGACGAGGGGTCGCTGGCCGGCCGGGCTGCTCAGGCCCGCCGCCGCGGTAGCGCTGTGCAGCGGCCTTTTGCTCTGAGCTCTGAATCCTCTGATCATCATGACATCCTGTGTGGGTGCATTGCATGCGATTCTTTGGCATGAACTTGCATTGTTTGCACCGGTTGATTCATCTCTGATTCTCTGTACGTACGTAGTTGTGTTGCTGTAACTTGCCATGTTGATCGTCGTGACAACAAGTCCAAGTGAAGTGTGAAGACCGTAGGATGACGTTGTTTGTGCGTGATTGATTGGCACACACGTGGGGTTTGTCGGATCACTTCGCTTCATTCATTCACTTGTGCAGAATTGCAGATAGATGGTCATGGGCCCAGCGGTCAACGGAAGCACCGAGCGCGTGACTTTTCTACGTAACCAAAAAATCTTTCTCATTTCCGTCTAACAAAGTGATGTCTGCGGTTACAATTGTCATAAAACACACGTCGTACTTCACGTAAAATGGTGATGTGATAGCCTAATTAATGAGAAAAAGAGTATAAATTATAGAAATTGTTTTCTCATGGAGAAACCATGTTTACTCTTGACTCAATGCACAAGAAATCATGAATTTGTTATTGAGGAGAAAACACTAGTTTCTATGTGTTTGGTTTGGGAGCCAAGTGGGTTGGGTTGAAGCCGACCTATTTTTTGTGGGTTGTAGCCGACCCATCTATGTTTGGTTAGGAGGTTGGAATTTTAACCCGGTTCTTTGTTTGCTTGGGAGGATTGAGAGGGTTATGATGGACACCACTTTAACACCGTTAGCACATGCAATTGTGGGACCCACGTGTCATGCTCTAGCTTTTTTTTCTCTCTATTCTCTTCCTTTTCTTCTTCCGCCAAGCATCCTCCAGCGCCCGGCGCCGCCGCCCGCCCGCTCCCGCGTGCGTATCGACTCCTCCCCCCCCTCCCACCCCGCCCGCTCTAGGTCCATCCGCCACGCGGGATCACGCCACGCCTCCTCCCTAGCGTCGGACACCCACGGTCGCTCGGGAGCCGCCTTGCCGTGGCGCACGTCCGGCTCGTCGCGCGGGAGGCCGGTGTGGTCCGAGGGAGTAGCGGCATGAGGCCGCAAATCGTGGGGGCGTCGTGGGGCCGTGCTACCGTCGTGGATCGACCGCGCGGGCACGCCTTGGCTGTTGGCGCTTGTTGTGGATCGACTTCGGTGCATGGACCTGCCATGGTCGTGGCAAGGACTTGAAGGAGTAGTCGAGCACCCCGCCCAGCCTCCCCGTCGGCCGCCCGACCTCGCCTTTGGCTCTCTCCCCCGCCGCTCCGCCTCCACTCCGCTCCGCGTCGGCGCCCGTCGGCCTCCGCCGGCCCTTCCCTTCCCCCGTGGCTGCAGCGCGCCACCACCTCCCCCCCCCCGCCGAGCGGACGGCGCCCAGCGGCGTCCATGCGTTCGCGTGGTCCGCCGATTTCGAAATCCCCTCGACCAAGCATCGAAGAGTATATTCCCTATGAGGTCGAACCCAACCCACATTGCTTTTCTTCCAAACGCTGGCTCACCTAGGTCCAACCCGCACCAACCCTCACCAACCCTCAATCCAAACACTACCAAATATTACTCAAAGGCGCTAGAAGAATGGTTTCTATAAATTAATAATTTTGTTATGAAAAACCGTGTTAGTTTTTTCATTGGGACTGTCCTTAAAACTTTTCCTTCACCTTTCTCTATCAATATAAAACCATCTTTCATTATGACAAAAAGCATTAAAACAAAGGCCTTTCATTATTAAAATATTTCCTTCAGCTCTCATCATTAGATAGCTATAGCAAAGATACGTACTCTTTCCACTTAGGAAAAAGATAGGGAAAAAAAGTCGCTTTAGGGTGGTGATACGGTCTCCAAAAAATTATATTTTCTATGAAATATTAATTAAAAAAAATTATATGTATATTTTTATAGAAGTAATTTTTGAAAAATCTATTGATATGATTTTTACATTTCTAAACTCAACAACTTAAAAGTTATTAATGATTTATATTTCAAATGTTTGACCTAAATCTTTTTTCAAAGTGTCGTGGTTCTAAACCACGGTCACAATAATCGTTCTGGCAAGTGTGTGCTCCGATGGCCTAACTCAAGGGACAATGACACGCGATGTATACTTGTTCGGAGCAATTGGGCACCCTAGTCCAATTGGAGTCACTATTCGAGTTCAAACGCTCATAGAGGGGTGGCTACAAACTTGGTCGAGAGAGGGAATGAGCTCCCGTCTACGTGGAGTGTGTGGAGAGTGTGTGTGATTACCGATGCCCCCTCCTAGTGGCCAAGATGCCGCTTTTATAGTCCAAGGGGCGTACATGAAGGTGCCACGGGAGAGGATCTAACATAAGGGGGAAAGTGTAAAAATGTATCGGGCAGCGGGGGCACACCAATATGTCGGTCTTGGCATTATGCTGCCGGCTGCTGCTTTCGTAGCCCGCGCTTTCCTATCTAGCTCGGCGTAGGGATCTCGATGTCGGGGCCCGTCTAGGGCGAGCTCGGAGGTTGCCGCCCCGTAATGATGACCGACATGTTTGGTTACGTTCGATCGAGTATTACGGTCGGGGAGGTGTCCCATCGGCCGTCGAGCACGCCTCTCGACCCGCCCGACGACACCGGGCCGTTACGCCGTTACGCCCCGCTGTTAGGGTGCAAAGGCGTGAATTTGGGCGAGATCCCGCGAAATGTGCGGACAAGAGAGCTCTGAGGAACATGTTCCCTTTGTCAGCAGTGGTTGGCAGACTCGAGACTCGAGCCTCGGCATCCCAACGGCCAAGTCCCATCCGGGTCGCCGACGGTTTGTCGTAGCTACGGGCTCCGTAGCTCAGCTACGACACTCGAGTGCTTCTGTCTTGAAGGCTGTAGGCCTGATATCCGATCTCCTGTTGAGATCATGGTGTGGCTATGATGATTAGATCCAGAGGGCAGCCGGACCGCCTCCCGAGCTTGAGCTCGTGCACGAGTCGGAGGAAGTCGCTCAGCCCTCCGGGGCCCTAGAGCTCGATACGGTGGGACCGAGCTCGCTCGAGGTCCCAACGTTGTCCTCGGGTGGACCCTCGAGCGAGACGAGCTCGGGGCCGGCTCGGTTCGTATGAGTACCCGGAGCTCGTCCGAGGCGGGATTCACCACGAGCCCGGAGCTTGTGCGAGGGCGGAGTTTGCTCTTCCCTAGGGCTAGCTAGGGGCGGAGGCATGCCTCGTGGCAGTCTTTTTTCGCACGCCCAACTCGATCATGGGCGGGTTAGCTCTTCGTCGAGCTTAATTGTTGGATCATCGCTGAGTTGGGGGATCCTTGATTTAGTCCCCCGACACAAAGCAACTTCTTTTTCATATACGGAGGGAGTATAAAAAAATTGAAACATCTTATAATTTACAATTATTGATGTCCCGGTTCATATGGACTCACTCGACCCGAACTATTGACTCCCTCGACCCGAACTATAGACGGGAGAAATGATAGGATAGTTTAGATAATGTCATGGTAATGTATTAACCTACGCTAGCTCCGTTCAAAAGAATTCAACTCTTGGTGCATTCATGGTGAATTTGTTTTTTTTTTTTTAAAATTAAGTACAGATGCATACACTCAATACGCACACATGTTCACCTCTATGAATACATCTAAAAGACTTTGTCATCACATCTCGAGATTCAAAGAAGTTATCATAAACGCCTACGCCGTCAACGGGAGCCGTCGCTACCACCGAAGCACATCGTCGTTAAATTCTGAATCTGAAAATAAATCTAAAAAATATGAGCACCGGCCAATGTCAATTCAAGGACACCCGAAAGTGGGCAGAGGTTCTGCCAAAAAGAAATCTAACCAAGATACTCCCCCATCCCGCAATTCTTGTCGTTTGGGAATCCGTGCCTCTCTCTCATTCCCGATTCCCCGAGCGACCACAAAAAGAGGGACGGAGGGAGTAGACTATATAGACATAAAAATACTAATGCTTATAACATCAAATGTACTTTAAAAAGTACTCCCTCCGTTCCACAATACTTGAATTTCTTTGACTCATATAAATCGTGTTTGACCTCTCGCTTTATTCAACTTTTTTTTTAATAAATATTACCACTTTTTGTTATGACTTATTACATCACTAAAGATATTGTAATGACGTTTTGTTTGTTTTATAATTTACATAAAAATTTGAATAAGACGAACAAATCAAACCCAGTTTATATGGGTCAAAAAGAATTGCAAGTATTGTGGAACGGATGGAGATGTTTCATTACCTATAGGATCAGGTTTTCATGGTAAAACAACGGTCTCTTTTTTTTTAACTGCGGGAGTACTGCTGGCAGTTTTTGGCTCTTATTCAGGCGTGTGCTCACTTGGGCGTGGACGCTGCTGGATTTGCTAGCTGCAGTGTGGATCGGTGTGGATTGGTGCTTGTGCATCGTGTGGGCGTGTCACTGCCTGACTGCTAGTCAGGCGCTGCCCCGAGCTCTGATCATCAGGTGAGCATGGGGCGGTGGAAAGACGACGGAGACCGACGTCTGCTCCCTCCGTCCCTAAATGTTGTCTCTAGAAAACCGTGTTTTCACGTTTCCCGGGCGACACGCATAAAGGGACGGTGGGAGGAGTAGTTTTGATCAGCGTGCCTTTCCATGCGGTCGCTGCTCGTCTCTGTGCTTCATGTGGTGGTTCGGCAACTTTGCAGGGAGATTGACGGCACTTTGCCTGCTCGCCACCACTGTTTGTATGGGTACGGCCGTAGTACCTCCCGAGCCAAACAACTAGCAGTGCGTCTCGGTTCCGGTCTTTGACTGGCGTGACGAATTACTCAGACCTACAGTACTCGTGTCATTGTGTGGTGGCAACAGTATTAGAGAACCGCTAATGGTCTTTTTATGGGTCAGTCTGCCACTGTCATTGTGGGGTGGCAACAGTGAAGAGCCAGTCATCAGCAATGACAACTCGTGTTCTTATCAGAGAACAGTACTACCACTGTACCACACCACTGACCACTCAGCAAAGTACTGTACAAACAGTTCAATTAGTGTTTCTTTTTCTTTTTGGATTGAAAAAACACAAAAAGAAGATGTGATTACAACTTCGCAAAAACAGGTTCATTGGGCCGGAAGTAGTAGGTTAGGCCTACTTAGGAGGGAAAAAAAGTCTACTTTTGGTCCCTCAACTTTTTGAAAGTCGATTTTTGGTCCCTCAACTTCAAAAACCCGGATAAAACGGGTCCCTCAACTTTTGAAACCGTGCAGATTTCGTCCCCTCGGCGGTTTTGGACGGTGGTTTCGCTTCAGTAACTCCGGTTTTGCTACAGTGACCGTGGTTTCGTTTTTCTTTTTTTTTTTATTTATTTTAAAACAATCTTTCAAAAATCATAGTAAATCACAGAAAAATTCATAAAATAGAAAAATCCAATTTTGTTGGACTCCACATGAGTAGAGCTACGCAATGAATATATAATATGATATACTTTTGTACAAAGTTTTTTTGTGCCTTTTTTATTTCAGCTCAATCTTTAAAAAATCATAGTAAATTACAGAAAAAAATATAAAATAAGAAATTCAATTTTGTTGGACTCCGCATGAGGCGCAATAACACAGATGCGTAGTTCTGTGGCTCTTTAAACTGGGTTAGGTTAGCTAGGTTTGTTGTCTTTGATCACAGACGTGCGTCTGAAAATTTAAACCTGATGGATGGATCCCGCCAATAAATTAAATAGTACACCTATATATCTTTATTGTGTAAATATGCTCATGTGGAGTCTAGCAAAATTATTTTTTCAATTTTATGATTTTTTTATAATTTATTATGATTTTTAAATATTGAGTTGAAATAAATAAAAAAGAAAAAGGCAAAACCTTCATAGCAAAAATTTTATATTAAAGTATACCATATTATATATTCATTGCGTAGCTCTACTCATGTGGAGTCCAACAAAATTGATTTTCTATTTTATGAATTTTCTGTGATTTACTATGATTTTGAAAGATTCAGCCGAAATAAATAAAAAAAAAAAAAAAAACGAAACCACGGTCACTGTAGCAAAACCGGAGTTATCAGTAGCACTGGGTGTCCAAAAAACCGCCGAGGGACGAAATCTGCACGGTTTCAAAAAAGTTGAGGACCCGCTTTCCTCCTATTTGAAGTTGAGCGACCAAAAATCTGACTTTCGCAAAGCCGGGACCGAAAGTAGACTTTTTCCTACTTAGGAGCCCGTTCATACAGGTCCAGCCCATCCATCTGAAAAATGGCCGTACGCGTGTCTTGTTCTTCAGGCGGGCCGTCGGCGGCTGTTTCCTTTCCCTGTCCACGCCGCCCCACCGCCCACCTCCCGCCCCTCTGCCAGCCGCCGCGATGGAGGCGCTACATGATGAGCTGCCCTTCGACCTCGACTTCCACCCGTCCTCTCCCCTCGTCGTCACCTCCCTCATCACCGGCGAGCTCTGCCTGTACGACCTCCGAACCGCACACACTGCCGTTCCAAGTTTCACGTTCTGGTTTGCTTGTTCTTACCGCCACAGAGTAATCGCTTCCAATCTGGTTGGTTTCACAGGTTCCGCTACGGCCCGGAGTCGCAGCCTGAGAGGTACTCACGGAAGCTCTCTTGCTGCTCCTGCTCTGTTAATTTCACATTTGGAATTCCGCCTTCCGACTGTGTTGCTGTGCTTGTAGTATCAGATTAGTGTTCCTTTTTTTTTTTTTTCTTAGGTGTGTCCACAATTATGTACCTCTGTAGTCGACTTGAGTTGAAGTGCAACGGTAGAACTATCATGTGTTTAAGTGCGTTCCGTAATTCTAGAGTCTGTCATTGAGGTTATGCACCCATGCTTTGGCAATTCGAAGGTTGATTCCATATCTTAGAAGTTGATATTGACACCACTTTGTTTTTGTTTGATGCTAGGTTATTTTCGGTAAAAGCTCACAAGGAGTCATGCAGAGCTGTTCGTTTTGTGGACTCAGGAAAAGGTATAGCCTTGTTGCCTTTTGTTATCGAATACTCTTAAATACCTGCCAACATGTGAACCCACTCGCACAACGTTTTATGGATTATATTCTGATCTCCCTTGAACTGTAAAATTATATTCTGATCTTTGTTTCCAACGCTTTAAAAAGGATGATACAAAATTATCAGCTTTAAGCTTGCAATGACAATCTGGAACTAATTGGGAAGAGAGTACACCTTGATGCATCCTGTTGCATACCTTATGTCTTCTAACCGTTTCCTGATTGTTTCCTTGCTGTTGTGGTTTGGTTCAGTGATTTTGTCGGGGTCAGTTGATTGCTCAGTCCTTGCCTCAGATGTAGAATCAGGCAAGGCCATTGCCCGCTTGGAGGGTGCACATGAGTGAGTTTGTTAATTTTCAGTTCTAGTATTTTTTTGTTTGTTTGTTTTTTTAGTGCTAGTATTTATTTTGTTTGCGGAACTAAACATTGGCCCATTTGTAACTTGATTTTAGGAATGCCATAAACCGCCTTTGTCTGTCTTACTGAGTCTACGATTGCCACGGGTGATGATGAAGGCTGCATTAAGGTATGAAGCAGTAAGTCTGCTGGCCTAAGATGTATAGGTTCTGAAATGCAGTTCAGTTTCATCATTTTGTTTGCAGTACCTTGATATTTCGGGTTCATATGAAAATAAGCATTAACAAGCTTTTTTATATATAACAATGCTTGTGCCAAGCATACTGAAATCGCTGTTACAAAAAAATGTTCACTTATGTCTGTTTTTAGACTTAAGTGATGTTTATGATATGGCTCCATTTGCATAAAAAATGTTTTATACGCAATTATCTTCTATTCAATATATAATGTAGTTTTTTTGACTTAGTTAGCCCCATTCATTTTAGGTATGGGATACCGGGAACGATCTTGCTGCAATAGTTTTGAAGTCCATGATGATTACATTTCAGATATGGCCTATGTGGCTGACTCAAATCAGATACTGGCCACAAGGTATAACTAGATTCCCTGCAGTTGAGATGTATCAAACACAGTTGAAACGTTGTCTGCATGACAAACAGCTAACGATTATCACCGATACTCTTATTTTATTTCCCATTTTTTTTGTTATGAAGCAGGCACAAATACTCCTGTTTTTAGTTCCACTCTTAACTGCTACTTAATGTGGAGTAGTTATTAAATAATTTGATGATGTGATTTTGTAATACCAGCTAACAAAAGACATTCTATGAGTCACTAAAGATGTATTTATTTGAAAAACGTCTGCATGTCAAATGTATCGACATCTATTCTGTGCATGATATAACTTGGTAACTAAGGGTTAAACTTTGTATTCCTTTGTAGTGGTGATGGAACTTTGTCTGTGAACAACCTACGAAGGAATAAAGTGAGTTACCTTTGGAGTACATTGAGTCTTGCTTCTAGTGTGTTGAATTTCGTGTTTTAGGACTTCTTATCTTTTACCGATGAGTTATTGTAAGTTAACTTGCAATCTTTTAACCGTTACTAATTTAATACCAGGTAAGGTCACGATCTGAATTTTCAGAAGATGAGTTGCTATCCTTGGTGGTAATGAAGGTATTCTTTGAAAAATAGTTTTTGCTTGCAACATTTCTGTCCTGTTGTCACGATGATTTAATTTTAAATTATTCTTCGTGACTCTCAGAATGGAAAAAAGATTGTTTGTGGAACTCCAAGTGGAGCACTCCTATTATATTCGTGGGGATACTTCAATGATTGCAGGTAACCATGTTTCCATCACACAACTTTAACTGCTGAAATAAAGCAGCACAAAGATAATGAATCTATTTTTATCTAATGCTATTTGTGTAATACTCCTTCCATTCTAAACTATATTTCACTTTACCTTTCTCCAGTTGTCCTAACTCCTAAGGCCTTGTTCGTTTTGGTCGGATTGAATTCTAGTACGGATTACTTCCGGACCCGGTTTTGAGTGAATCCACCTATGTCACTCAATCCGGTTGATTCCGGCCCCTTTTTTTTTTTTGAGATCACGCCTAATCATGTTTTTCATTAAAAACAGAATGGGCGGATTCAAAACCAGGCTAGATCACCATTCCTTAACCGAACGCCTAGAGCATGAATCGGATTCAAAACTAGGCCAAATCAATCCACCCAAAAATGGAGCCAATCCGACCAAAAAACGAACAAGGCCTAAGTCAAACTTCTCCAGCTTTGACCAAGTTTTTAGAAAATTAATGACATCTACAAGACAAATGCATTATCAAAACATATTTCATGAATAAGTTAATGAAACTAATTTAATGTTGTAGATGTTGGTGTTTTTTTTTCCTATAAACTTGGTTAAAGTTAAATAAGTTTAACTTAGGACAAAACCAAAGTGAACTATAATTAGAACAGTGGGACTCCCATCATTCCATTAACTAGTTCTCTGGATGCCGCGTTCCCTGATGCTTAAATATTGGTTCTATTTTTCCTACCAATATTTTCTGTAGTTGTCATTGTAATTATCATCGGTGGGAGCATTTTTGTTCTTATGGGTATTTCGAAAAGTAGCTTTATTTGACAGAGTGTAATCACTTTCTTCGATTGTTCCAATTTACAAAGATCTTGTGATCAGTAGCTCCTTGGATCTTGACATCTAATATCATAGCTTCCTAAACATGCCACTATGAGATGTTGCCAGTCTGCTTCCTTCACTTTCTGTGGTTTAGACCCAATTATTCTGCAAGTGATGTGATCTAAAGTTGTTCACTGACATTTCTTTTTTGTTTTTAGCGACCGCTTTCTTGGACACACTCAGTCTGTCGATACAATGCTGAAGGTTTGTGGGACTCAAACCTTATTATGATAACTGTCATTTCTGCCCTATTTCTGTATTCGTTCTTCTTACTAGTATGCTTTGTGTTCTAGCTGGATGAAGAAACTTTAGTTTCTGGTTCATCAGATGGTGTCATCAGGTTTGGAATTCGCCACTGTTGCTTTTTGTTAACTTCTCACTTCTCAGGCAATTGCCTGTTAGTCTGATGTATTGCTGTTCTGATATGAAATCCTTGTTCTTTGTGTAGATTAGTGGGCATCTTACCTAATAGGATAATACAACCACTTGCTGAACATTCAGAATATCCCATTGAGGCCCTTGGTATGTGCGTCCCAGTTGATTGTGAGATTTGGTGGAAAAACAGCATGTTCTTATGACTTATTTGTGCAATGCAGCTTTCTCAAACGATAAGAAATATCTTGGCAGCATCTCACATGACAAAATGCTGAAGGTGACAATCCTTTCTCATTCTCATTGTTGGTGTGCCCGTATGTTGGTCTGACTTGTCATCTTGTTTGTCGTATATGCAGCTCTGGGACTTGGAAGAACTCTTGAATGGTCCACAGGTAGTCAATGGTGATGAACCTACCAAAGCTGGTAGCGATGATAGTGATGACGATACTGATGATGATGCGATGGATGTAGACATGGCTGCAATCTCGTCTAAAGGTGAGATTTTATTGAACTCTATGCTGTGTGCATGATAATCCTGCTTTTTGGGTTCCCATTTCTTCTCTGAAAGCAGTTTCTTATCTTCTCACTGGGGGGTGTTCAGGGTCAAGGAGTAAAAAGGCAGGTAAAGGACAGAGTTCAAATAGGCCGGCATCAGATTTCTTTGCAGATTTATAGACGTCAAGTTCCAAGCTTCCTTTGTTTTTTTACTTGTACATGAGTGCGAGTGTGCAACTTTGACTGCCCAAGGCATGCCAAATGTTGTTTTCTTATGGACAGAGTTCAAGTAGGCCGGCATCAGATTTCTACTTGAAAAATGATAGTTCTGGTATCTGGTTCTGTAAAGCATGGTTTTTATAACACAATGCGTCCTAATATAGAGTCTGAATCGATGGAATGGTCATAGCTTGAAGCAGGTCAAGGACTGACCTAGAGGCCAAGAGCACGCTGGACTGTAGGAGCCCCAGACCGAAACAGAAAGTGTGTTGTGCTCATTGTTCAGCTGTTCCAGGCACTTGGGATGAGATCATGAGAGATTCCCTCTGTCTGAAATTGATAATGGCAAAGCGAGCCATCAGAATCGGGCAAACATAATGGCTAAAACTAGCCATATTAGCCTAGAGATAACTTTTAAAGAGATTAAACTAGTTATATTAAAGCAATTTTACTTTCAAAAAAAAAAAAGTTATATTAAAGCAATTATTTTATATTATTAATTAGCCATAAGAATAAATTTAATATGGTTACTATATCAGTTTCAAATTATAAATTGATTTGACTTTTTTTTTGGTACACTCTTGTTATTATGTATCTAGATCTAGATATATATATAATAATAGGGATGTCTAAATACCTTAACACAATGAATGAATAGAAAAAATCAACATGACTTATAATTTGGAATGAGAAATACTTTATCTTTTGCTGAATTACGCACTACAGACGCAACAGTCACATCAACCCGAACACTCGGCTCTATAAACGCCTATTGCTCTTTATGGATACAAACAATACTAGAAATTTCACATTGTTTCGGATACAGACCTAAGAATCGGATAGAAAACTTTCATAAAAAACGAATTCAAATACGTCCATTTACCATTCCATATTTGAATCAGGTATAAACATGGATACCTATGACTTAGGGGCTGTTTGGTTTGAGTGACTTTTTAGTCTCCGGGACTAAAAAAGTCCCCTAACCAAACAGGGAGGGACCATGTTAGGATCCGCCACGAGATCACCAACAATTCCAGAGATGATCAGGGTAATTTGAGGAATCTATGGTTAGAAGTGCAGAGAATTGGGGAAGAACTGGAGAAACAGCAGGGGACGGGGAACGGGACGTAACCGTTTCTTAGAGAGGGAAATGATTCAATCAATACATGACTCTGTCTCCACACCGGCCTCCTGGCCAAATACTCCACGCAAAGCCGACTACGGCCCATTACAAGGCTCAAAGGCCCACACACGACGAATACCAGCCCAACTCGGCTAATCGCTCATACTATGATCTTCTTATTGCCGGAAACTCGTCGAGAGTTTAGCCACTGACGCCGCCGCCTGTACTCTTCAGGTTCCTGACACTGTTCCCCCCTTGAATCCCAGCTTGACCCCAAGCTGGGCTCGAGGGATAGCTTCGAGTAACATCTTGCACTTCTTCCCAGGTGGTTAACGAAGACGGCAGATTGTCCCACTGAACCAACACCTGATCAATAGCAGAAGCTCCTTTCTAAATACATCGCTGTTGCAAGACATATAGAGGTTGAACTGCTTGAATAGTCCCATCAGCAACTGGCAGATCACTCAAGTCTGTCTCAATCACTACTGATTTGGGAATGTGCAGCTTGAGTTGAGACACATGTATGACAGGATGAATCTTTGCAGTAGGAGGAAGTTCCAACCTGTAAGCTACTGTGCCCACTTTCTCTAACACCCTGAATGGGCCATAGTACTTGAAGAGTAATTTGTTATTACCTCGAGGAGCCACAAAGGATTGAATGTAAGGTTGAAGCTTCAAATAGACCATGTCTCCCACTGTAAACTGCCTCTCAGTTCTGAGTTTGTCAGCTTGAAATTTCATCCTCTGTTGAGCCCGGTGTAAGTGATGATTCAGCACATCATTCAGCAAATTCCTTTCCAGCAACCACTGTTCCAGACCGACAATGCATCCGGAAAGGGTTGGGGATGCCAAATGTTCTCGGTGTATACCCATACAATGCTTGAAATGGAGTCATACCGGTCGCGAGTGATAACAAGTATTATACCAATGCTCAGCCATAGTCAACCACTTACTCCACTGTCTTGGACAAGCATTAACACTGCATCTTAAGAATGTTTCCAGGCATTGATTCAACCGCTCGGTCGACCATCGGTTTGTGGTGATGTGATGAACTCATCAATAGTTTAGTATCGCACAACTTGAATAATTCATCCCAAACCAGACTTGTGAAAATAGGATCTCTATCAGAAACAATGCTCTCAGGCATACCATGTAATTTGTACACATTATCCATGAAGGTTTGAGCCACTTGCAAAGCAGTATATGGATGGCTTAAGGGAATAAAATGCCCATACTTAGTGAATTTATCAATGACCACGGAATAGTGTCAAACCTTTGAGATTTGGGCAAGCCCACAATGAAGTCCAAGCACAAAACCTTCCATGCCCGATCCGAATAGGCAAGGGTTGAAGCAGACACAGGAGCTTGGTGTGGTCTACCTTGGCCTGTTGACAAATAGCACATTCCTTAATGAATTTCTTGATCACCGCTTCATGTTAGGCCAAGTGAACAAGCTGTTTAATTACGTGGTATGTAGGTAAATAACGGCAATGTCCACCCACACCACCGTTATGCACGACTTGCAAAATATGGTCTTGGGCCAACTCATTGTCCCCCAACCGGATCTTACCATTTAGCCCGATAATCCCATCAATCACACCGAATCCGAGTTATCTTGACCTTCGAGGATTCTTACGTAGTATTTTTCGGTGGGCCGTTGCACTATCGGTATAGCCATTCTTGATCCTGTCCAGACCAATCGGCTTTCGATTGGAAATAGCATTTACCATGTCCGGGGCATGTTGGATTACGGGCCGATGCATCTGGCAGCTTGATTATGGCATCCTTTTTATATATCACCTTGTACTTTGCATATCCATGAGCTTGAGAATAGCTTTCATCCTGCAATTTACTGGTGACTCTCGCTCCGGTGAGAAATGATAAACTTCGATGATCGGTCCTAATAATGAACTCCTGACCTTGCAAATAAGATTTCCACTTATCAATAGCCAATAAGATTGCCATACACTCTTTCTCATAAGTGGATCTAGCTTGGTTCTTGAGACAAACAGTTTTACTCAAATAAGCTATAGGATGTCCCCCTTTGCATCAATACGACTCCAAACCCACCGCCAGCGGCATCGGTTTCTATGACAAATGGTTGGGAGTAATCGGTAAGGCCAAGGCAGTCTTGCGACATCAATGCTTTGTCTTCAAAACACAAATGCGGTTTCAGTATGATCTGTCCACACAAAGGGTGTACCCTTCTTCAACAATTGAGTTAAAGGTCTACTGATGACTCCATAATTTTGAACAAATCTTCGATAATAACTAGTGAGGCCCAAAAATCCCCTTAACTGCTTCAAATTCTTTGGCTGAGGCCAATTCTTGACCTAAAGATGATTTTAGGCTCTTCAGGGACACTCCTTGGGCAGAGATAACATGCCCCAAATATTCCACCTCTGGCTGAGCAAAAGAGCATTTAGACAGGTTTGACAAAGAATTTGTGTTGCCTCAATATCTCCAATACTTGCCTCAATAGAACCAGATGAGATTGTAAAGTAGGTGAGTAAATGAGGATGTCATCCATAAAGATCAGAACTCCTTGCCTCAATAACTCAAAGAATATCCTATTCATAATGGACTGAAAGGTGGCTGGGGCATTTGTTAAACCAAAAGGCATAACCTAAAACTCATACAACCTTTCATGAGTTTTGAATGCTGTTTTATAAGTATCAGCTGAATCCAATCGAATTTGATGATACCCAGCTCTAAAATCCAACTTTGTGAACCAAGCTGCCCCATACAATTCATCCAACAACTCTTCCACCACAGGCATGGGATGTTTGTTCTTGACAGTTTGTGCATTGAGTTGTCTATAGTCAATACAAAATCTCCAGGTTGAGTCTTTTTTCTTGACCAACAGAACTGGGGAAGCATATGGGCTAGAACTGGTCTGAATGATGCCACTACTCAACATTTCTTTCACCTGCTTTTCTATCTCACTCTTTTGTTGGGGAGAGTATCTATATGGTCTTATGTTAACAGGTGTTGCTCCTGGAATCAGCTGAATCTTATGATCAAAGGATCTTACTGGAGGTAACTCTGTAGGGGTTTGGAATACATCCTCAAATTCAGCCAATAATTGAGTTACTTCCTCGAATGCGGTGCTTCTTGCGAGGCGACTACAAGACCTTGTCATCCTCGGCTTGAATCGAAGCTGCTGAATCGGGGACCTGTTAACCAGCACACAATGTGTGATAGCATCCCTTCCGAGCAAACCACTGTAGTTTTTTGCTGAAATTGGTTTACACCCTTCCTTCTCATGACCAATACCCTTCAAAGCAATCCTGGTCCCCTGATATGTGAATTTCATGACCTTCTTGCCCCAGTGAACCCACATGGGACTAATTGTCTCCAGCCATTCTTGCCCAAGGATCATATCAAAACATTTCAATGGTAACACCCCCACATCAGATACAAAAGTATGTCCCTGACAGAACCATTTCAGATCTGGAATTCCCTGACTGCAATCCATCACAGCTCCATTAGCAGCAGTGAACTGAACAGCAGCTCTATTGGACAATTGGTTGGGCAGTTGTGAAGCTAATGCTGTGCTGATAAAGGAAGCAACACTCCCTGAATCCACCAAAATCAGCACCTCTCTCTTACCAATCTTAGCCAGTAAACGCATGGTCTTTCTCTTAACTTGAGGAATGGAAGACCTCTGACCGATGACCATCACAGACTCCTCCTGAGCATCAACATCCTCCTCAGGTTCTTCTTGGTCATTGTTACAATCTTCCAAAGCATCAACCAGTTCCTCAATGATGTGCAATGGGACTTGAGCAGGGCATTTGTGGTCTTTGCTCCACTTGCTACCACACTTGAAACACAAATTGTTTTGACGACGAAAAGCTCTCAAGGCTGCCACCTTGTCATCAACCTCACCCCCTTTCTGCTGGAACTTGTTCTTAGTATTGTCTGTCATCATCAATTTGTCTTGCCCCACTCGGCTGGCGAGATCCGAACGCTTCTTTGTACTTGATGTTTGGTCTTTAACTTGGCGATTCAGCTTCACGAGCAATGCCAAAGCACTAGTCAGTATCCACGTCCCACGGGCACAGTGCAACACGATTGCTTGCCCGATCTCCTCCTTGAGGCCCGACCACAAATCACGGTAACGAAATATGTCTCATCATAGCTCGAGTTATAGAGCAGACAAACTATGAGCCCCCTCCTCAAAGGCAATCACATAGTGATTGGCTGACTCCTTCTGCACAATAGCTTCAAACTGCTTCAATACAAGAGGATACTCGATCCTTGTCGAGCCGCATCATCAATGCGCCTGAAGGCACCTCCCGTCCGTAATCCGGCCAGCCCTCTCCTTGGTATGCAACCATGTCTTCGCCATGCCAATGAAATTGAGTGTTTGCAAACCCGCGTCCTCAATGATGGATGAACCGCATAGACCTCGAAATAGTTCAAGCCAATCATCACGTCATAAAGCGGGGTGCGGACCCATCAAACTTAGGGAAATCGAGTTTTTTTGGGAAGGGAGGCGGGCGAGCAAGCGGATCTGAGTATGAATCGAGGCACGCACCCACTTGTCGGTGAAGCCCCGGGCCACTAAGACTGGCCATGCCCGTAACTCATCTGGCCGTAGGTGTCGCTTGTCGGAGAGTCCGGCGGCCGCCGGATGCGGTGTTGAGGTCGAGCCGCCGATGACGGCTGTCCGACCGTGGTGGCGACGGGACGGAACCCACCATCTAGCGCAGGGAGCCCCCCGCCTTTGATGACGGCCGAAGGCCGCCACCAACGCCGACGCGAAGGGTAATCCATCGGCAACGCCAGTCTTTGACATGGCCCTACCGACGAGGGGTGGGGAGTCGATCCGCCGCGTGAGAGGTAGTCGACACGATTTAAGTTCTTGGCTGTAGTCTCCGCTGCTCTTTCGCCTTCGCCGCCGCAAATCCTCAAGCAATGTATCGGCATCGGCCCGCTTGGTCCCGATGGTATGAACCTCGTCGGCGTTTGCTTCACCATCTCGCTCCAACCCCGCCACCGCCGGCGTCGGTGAACTTCGGCGTGCGCGAGGAGCTTGTCGAACTTGGTGGAGAGATCCTCAAGCGTCGCCGCCATCTACGCTTGCGCCTTCGTGCGCTTCTTCCCGGGCCGGACGCTCAATCAACCGGATGCGGATGGAATCCCGCGGCCCGATTGCGGCCTGACCGATGCGCTCGGATTGGAACGATGGATGGATTTATGGCAACCAAACTCGGCGAAAAATGAGCTGCGAATCCGGTTAAACGCACACGAGCCTTGTGTCCCCAATCGATCTCGGCGATTTCGGCCCGCGTGAATCCGCGGGAGCTTGATACCAATCTGTTAGGATCTGCCACGAGATCACCAACAATTCGGAAGATGATCGGGGTAATTTGAGGAACCTAGGGTTAGAAGAGCGGAGAATTGGGGAAGAACTGAGAAACAAGGTAGGGGGCGGGGAACGGGGCGTAACCGTTTCTTAGAGAGGGAAATAATTCAATCAATACATGACTCTGTCTCCACACCGGCCTCCCCGGCCAAATACTCCACGCAAAAGCCGACTACGGCCCATTACAAGGCTCAAAGGCCCACACACACGGCGAATACCAGCCCAACTTCGGCTAATCGCTCATACTCCAGGAGATGATCTTCTTATTGCTTAGGAAACTTCGTCGAGTTTAGCCACCAACGCCGCCGCCTTGTACTCTTCAAAGTTCTTGACGCACTATTAGGACTTTTTTTCTTCATTACCCCAAAAAGCTCTCTTGGAGGGACTTTTTTTAATAGTCCTTGAGACTAAAAAGTCCCGGGACTTGTCTAACCAAACATCCCCTTATTAATGCTAAACCAGATGATCCTAATATTAATGTTCATTCATCCAATCATCCTACACAACACATGCTCCTCCATGGCTCCATCCCCCGTTGTTTGTCCATACCATACTGTACTACCAACCACCAGCCGGAGTAGAGCTAGAGCATCGTGTCGTTGTGACGCGAAATCGCGAGCCACAAGTGATGCTGATGGCTGATGCATCATCAGGTGAAGGAGAGCCCGGTCTGAGTAGGCATACTACTACACGACACCGCGAGAGATCCACCTGCCAAATTATTGCCGCGGGCACGGCCAATCCCACGCGCCCACCGAAACGCCGAAAACGCCAAACCGTCCTCCTCCCCGGCGTCCCGTCCGTCAGGGGCCCGCCGTCGACGTGTCGGATCGCTCGCCCGGTCCCACAGGCCCCACCACCAAGCCCGCGCCCGCACGAATCTCCGCGAGCCGCGAGCGGATACGATCAGTTGATCACACGACGCCCTCCCTCGTGGCCCACCGCGCCCGCGGTAGGTCCCATGTGAGCCCGCCTCGCTTTTCTTTCCCCCTACCTTTCTCTCTCTCGCGTCACTCGTGAGTCACAGGCGCATTCCGCCTCTCCCTCCCTCCTCTCCCAAGCGGAGCTTCCACGGCGTCGCGACCGCCGCGAACCGGGCCTCCGCCGCCGCCGCCGCCTGCTCCGGCGGGCGGGTCCCAGCTCGCCGCGTCTCCCCGGCAGCGAGGTACGCTTGTCCGTCCCCATCGCCTCGCTTCTCTGCCCCTCCTCTGCCTGCCTGTCTCGTTGTCCTCGGAGCCTGCCAATTGGGATGCGCGTCTGGCTGGGGAGTTTGAGCCGTGAAGAAGCTGGGCTCTGCGACTCGTGCCCCGTGTCTAGCGGAGGCGGATTTCGTGGCCCCAGCTAGCTCCGGCAGATCCGTTGCCTCCCGTCGTGGGATGGCGCGCTAGCCGCTAGAGGTTCGGGTGTGCGGCGTGCCTGTGCAGGGGTTGAGGATTTGGGGGTTGGGGGCGCTTCAGCTTCGTTTTCTACAGCCCAAGGCCAATCGGGTGCGGATATAGTTTCTGAAAGATAGCTTGAGGATTTGGCAACGGGATTCTGGTTCGCCTCCGCTGCCTCTCCGCGGAGTAAGAGTAAATTGAGGCGTGCTGTTTTGGCCAGATGTTGGCTGATCCCTCTGTGATCAGGAACATGGTGGCCGGGTTTAGTGTTAGTTTGCTTGTGTTTAGAACCTTGTGATTTTGTTGCTGCTAATGAAATTTGGTTTTACAGTTGCGGGGAAAAAAACTTAAGGTGGGCTGTCTTTGCTGAGCCTGAATCGGTATTAGGTGTTTCGATTGTCTAGGTCCAACCTTCGAATGGTATCAGTGCATAGATGATTTTCATGCTCACGACTGGTCATGGTTTTAGCTCTTTTTTTTCCCCTTTGCCCTCAAAGTAGTATGACGTGCTTTGGTTGTGATTCAGGTACACGATGGAGGGTGCTGGAAGAGATGCCAACCCTTTGAGCGGTTACCGAATTGGCAAAACCCTGGGAATTGGATCGTTTGGTAAAGTGAAGATTGCGGAGCATATATTGACTGGCCATAAGGTGGCAATCAAGATCCTCAATCGCAGGAAGATCAGAAGCATGGAAATGGAAGAGAAAGGTCAGTGCTGATTCCTTCTGTACAGAACATTGGTTTGTGGTTCTTAAGCTTGGCGTTTGATGTATAGATTAATCTGTTCGGCTAGGCGCTAAGGCGTGGCCTAGAGCCTAGTCGGGAGGTAAGCGGAGCCTAATCAAGCTAGGCGGTGCCATCTACATACATATAATCGCCATATACATCATATATACCTCTAAAACAAAAGAAAAAGCGAGAAGGGACTAGTGGGACTTTATTCTAAAAGGAAGCCCATCAAAGCAATGGAACTATTCAACAGCCCACCTCCCAAATCCTCTCCCCGGATGCCTTCCCTCCCTCGTTCGCCCCCTGTGCTGATTCCTTCCCCCGCCATTCGGGCCAGAACATTGGTTTGTGGTTCATGCTCCCATCATTGCTTGCGCCACCCCACGCGTCCCTCCCATGGTGGATCAGGCCGCCTTTAATCAGCAACAGCTGGGCAGAGCCTGTACAAGCCTACCCCCCTAGGCGAGGGCCATCGCCTGAGCTTAAGCGCGCGCCCTATAGAATAACAGGGATTATAGACATGCAGCAAAGCTCCTTGTTATGTCTTGGAATTTTTTGCTCTGATGAAGTACACAACTTAATTCTCTCTTGTTGCGTACCTGCAGTGAAGAGAGAAATCAAGATACTGAGATTATTTATGCATCCTCATATCATACGCCTTTATGAGGTGATAGATACTCCTGCTGATATTTATGTTGTTATGGAGTATGTTAAATCTGGAGAGTTATTTGATTACATCGTTGAGAAGGGAAGACTACATGAAGAAGAAGCCCGGCGTTTTTTTCAGCAGGTGGCTTTCTTGCATATTATTATGTCCATTCCAAAGATTGCTCAATGCATTGTAATCCCTGGTTTGAACTGCAGTATAGTTGGCATAAGTTTTTTTTTTTTTGTGAGTTAATACATATTTAAAATCTGTTAACCGACATGCTTCTGTCATATCTGTGATCAATAAATTGAATATTTATGTTTATTTGGTTCATTGAGCTTAATTTGATAATTTTTGTGTTACTAAACTTTTTATGCAGATCATATCTGGTGTTGAATATTGTCATAGGAACATGGTTGTTCACCGTGATTTAAAGCCAGAGAATCTTCTTTTGGATTCAAAATGCAATGTTAAGATTGCCGATTTTGGCTTAAGTAATGTTATGCGTGATGGTCACTTTCTTAAGACGAGTTGTGGTAGTCCGAATTATGCAGCACCTGAGGTATACATCTAACAAGATTTACAATTAGCATTCTTCATGGTTGCATCTACCCTTATAGCTTGCTATGACACAATTCTTCCTTATTTTCTTAGGTCATATCTGGTAAACTATATGCTGGTCCTGAAGTTGATGTCTGGAGTTGTGGCGTTATTCTTTATGCTCTTCTTTGTGGTACTCTCCCTTTTGATGATGAGAATATTCCAAACCTTTTCAAGAAAATAAAGGTGAGCTATTGCCTCAGTGAGTTACCTGAAAAAAAATGATCCTTTATATTTTATTTTAATATGCTCAGTAAATTCCTATATCTAATTGTAGGGTGGAATATATACCCTTCCTAGTCATTTGTCACCTTCAGCGAGGGACTTGATTCCCAGAATGCTGGTTGTTGATCCGATGAAAAGGATTACAATACGTGAAATCCGTGAACATGTGTGGTTCAAGATTGGACTTCCACGTTATTTGGCTGTGCCGCCTCCAGATACTGCTCAACAAGTTAAAAAGGTATAATGATATTGTGTGTGCATCAACTTTTGAAATCATAAAATAAATTAATCAATATTCAACTATCTTTATTGATGTATTTGTTCCCTTCAAACTTTTAGAATCCTCTGCTTTTGTGGATGAAGTTATTCTGTAAAATCCTTATTCTGCCTTTTCTACTAAAGCAAATGATTTGGCATTGTTTTGAATTTTGTAGCTCGACGAGGAAACTCTTAATGATGTTATTAAGATGGGTTTTGACAAGAATCAGCTAATTGAATCTGTGCAAAACAGATTGCAGAATGAGGTATCTTGCTTTACTCTCTGTTTCCTTTGGTAGTTTTCTGGTATCATCATGACACAGTTTGGCTGTGCAGGCAACAGTTGCCTATTATTTACTCTTGGACAATAGGCTTCGTACAACCAGTGGTTATCTTGGATCTGAATTTCAAGAATCTATGGTGAGTGTTTTTTTTCTTTTCTCTTGTATTGACAGATGTTGATTGTGATCTGTTCAGTACTTGTGATGCTATAAATTTCTTGCTAATTTTCTGTCTTGCTTTATGTGATCTCTAGGACTCATCTTTCTCTCAAGTAATTGCTGAAACACCAACTTCAGCAACTGAACTTCGGCAGCATGGGTTTACAGAATCCCCAGGGTCTGGCTTGAGGCAGCATTTTGCAGCTGAAAGGAAATGGGCCCTTGGTCTTCAGGTAATTTTCATGTTAAGTACATCTTATGATGTCTTTCCTGAATTATTCCGATTCATTTATCTGTAATTGTCTAACAGTCTCGAGCACACCCACGAGAAATAATAAGTGAAGTGCTTAAAGCTCTGCAAGAACTGAATGTGTACTGGAAGAAGATTGGACACTACAACATGAAATGCAGATGGAGTCCTGGCTGCCTGGAGAGTATGATGCATAGCAGTGATGGCTTTAGTGCAGAGTCTGCTATAATTGAAACTGATGATCTCATGGCGAAATCAACCCCTATAGTGAAGTTTGAGATTCAGGTATCATTTGGAATCTTAATCATGCACTCTTAAACAAATATTTTGTAATATACTCATGATTAGAACAATTTCTGTGCAGACTATGAATGACACTGTACATAACTCTTTAACATATGCCCGTTACTTTATGTGCTATGTTTATGCAGCAAACTTAATTTGTTAGGATTACATTTGCATGCCTGTTTATTTTTCTGAATTGCTACATTATTCACGATCCCTTAGTTCCAAGCATGTGTGATTCAAACTAACATATTCCATAATTTGTACTTTCATACTGGATGCTCCCTTTTTGTTAGCATAAACTCTAGTTGGAAAATGTACTCAATTCTAATACACTTCCACTGACTGCAGCTTTACAAGACGAGGGATGAGAAGTACCTTCTTGACCTGCAAAGGGTCAGTGGACCACAGCTCCTCTTTCTGGACTTGTGTTCCGCCTTTCTAACTCAGCTGAGAGTTCTTTGAGCCTGACACGATTGGCTTCCCAAGCACAATCCTTGATGCACCAAATGGAGTTTAAAGTTACATTTGGGATGTACATAACGACCACATATAATCCTCTAGTAGATTGTGTTTTCTGGTGTATCTAGACATTAGAGGCATGTCCTGGTTTGTCTAGACGGTTGTCACCTAAGGTCCTAAACAAGAGGCCACAGGCGAGCCCCAGGCACTCTTCCTCAATTAGATGATACGGAAAATTTTTGGCCTTTCTTTAGTCCTTGGACATGTTATCCTTTTATAATGTGATCTTGCTAGTATGATACCCAGACTGAGAAATGTCGCATTGAAAAATTGAAACGGAAGTGGCCCGTTGACATAGCAGTGTCAACTCTGACGGAACATTAGAGATAGTAATTACTCCCTCCGTCCCTTATTAGACGTCGTTTTGGGGTCTTTCTCAACTTTGGTAGGTTTGTATTCCATATAAATTTATTAAAAAAAAACTAGAAAAAGATCTTTTCAATGATACTAATTACTTAAAGCCCGTATTTTTATATTTTAATATATAATTGCTTCTTGAAAACGTTGACTTACCGGGAATTAGATTGTAATTAGATGTCACAGGAAGTGCACATTCATCAGATAAGAATACTGTTTTACTAGTTATTATAACTACAGAGTTGACGTAACGGTTGCAGACACAGCGAGTCCGCGACCGCGACGGTCTCTTCCTCTCGCGGTTTCGCCGTCTCTCACTCGTCGGCTCGGGCGCTCGGCTCCATTCTCCCATCCGCAGCCCGTAATCGAGGCCGCAAGGATGCGAGACGAAGGAACAGGCGAACAGCCTCTCTCGGCCGCACCCTTTCCGTCGTCGGTAGGGTACTCGCTCGTGGTGGCGGAGGGTGATCTCCACTCGAGTCCCTGGCCGGGTTCTTTCAGGCGGTCACTCGAACACCCCATGCGCCGCCGCCTCTTGTTCCGTTCCAGGCGGTCAGGCAAGCTGTAGCTGTAGTCAGCAGTGCACGTCACGTAAGCATGAGATGGGACACAACCGAGAGATCGACCTGCCAAATTATTGCCGCCGGGCGCCGGCATTACCAATCCCACGCGAAACGACAAACCGTCCCTTCCCTTTCCCGGCCGGCCTCCCGTGCGTCCGGGCCCGAGCCGGCCTCGTATCTGCCGCGAACTGCGCCTCCGCCTCCGCCGCTGCCTGTTCCAGCGGGCGGGACCCAGCTCGCCGCTTCTCCCCTGCTGCGAGGTAAGCTCGACGTGGGATGGCGCGCTAGCGGTCGGTTGTGCGGTGTGCGCGTGCAGGGGGGGGGATTTTGGGGTTGAGCGCTTTCGCTTCGTTTTCTACAGGTTCAAGCCGAATAGTGCCTGAAACATAGCTTGAGGAATTGGGCAACAGGATTCTGGTTCGCCTTCCCCGCCTCTCCGCGGAGCAAATTGAGGCGTGCTGTGTGTCGGTGTGTGTCTGTGCTTGCTTAGCCTGAATCGGAGTATTACTTATTTCGATCGTCTAAATCCAACTTTCGAATATCATCAGTGGCTCAGTGCATTAAGTAGGTTTTCATGCTCACGAGTTGGCATGGGTTTAGCTTAATTTCTACCCTTTTTCCTTTGCCCTCAAACTAGTATGATATGCTTTGGTTGTGATTCAGGTGCACGATGGAGGGAGCTGGAAGAGATGCCAACCCTTTGAGTGGTTACCGAATTGGCAGAACCCTGAGAATTGGGTCGTTCGGTAGTAAAGTGAAGATCGCGAAACATATATTGACTGGCCATGAGGTGGCAATTAAGATCATCAGTCGCAGGAGGATCACAAGCATGGAAATGGAAGAGAAAGGTCAGTGCTTATTCCTTCTTCCTCTGATGAAGTACTCAACTTAATTCTCTCTTATTAGTTATTACATACCTGCAGTGAAGAGAGAAATCAAGATGCTGAGATTATTGATGCATCCTCATATCGTACGCCTTTATGAGGTGATAGATACACCTGCTGATATTTATATGGTTATGGAGTATGTTAAATCTGGAGAGTTGTTTGATTACATTGTTGAGAAGGGAAGACTACACGAAGAAGAAGCACGCTGTTTTTTTCAGCAGGTGGATTTTTATTGCACTTTGATTGTAAACCCTCGTTCGAACTGTATGTGGTTGGCATAAACTGTTTTGGCGAGCTGATGGATATTTGAAATCTATTAACCGTCATGCTTCTGTCATATCTGCAAAAAATTTTTTGATTATTTGTGTTTATTTCGTTCATTGAGCTTAGTTTGATAATTTTCTTCTTATTGACTTTTTATGCAGATCATATCTGGTGTTGAATATTGCCATAGGAAGATGGTTGTTAACTGTGATTTAAAGCTAGAGAATATTCTTTTGGATTTTAGATGCAATGTTAAGATTGATAATTTTAGCTCAAGTAATTTTATGTGTGATGGTCACTTTCTCAAGACGAGTTGTGGTAGCTCGAATTATGCAGCACCTGAGGTATACATCTAGCAAAATTTACAATTAGCATTCTTCATGGTTGCATTTACCTAATTACCTATATAACTTGCTATGACACGATCCTTCTTTTCTTAGGTCATATCTGGTAAACCATATGTTGGTCCTGAAGTTGATGTCTGGAGCTGTGGTGTTATTCTTTATGCTCTTCTTTGTGGTACTCTCCCTTTTGATGATGAGAATATTCCAAACCTTTTCAAGAAAATAAAGGTGAGCTATTGCCTCAGTGATTTACCTGAAAAAAAAAAGGACTCCTTTATATTTTATTTTAATATGCTCAGTAAATTCTTATATCTAATTGCAGGGTGGAATATATACCCTTCCTAGTCATTTGTCACCTTCAGCGAGTGACTTGATTCCCAGAATGCTGGTTGCTGATCCGATGAAAAGGATTACAATAGGTGAAATACGTGAACATGTGTGGTTCAAGATTAAGCTTCCACGCTATTTGGCTGTGCCACCTACAGACACTGCACAGCAAGTTAAAAAGGTATACTGATGATATTGTCGGTGTATCAACTTGGCGATTCGTATTTGTTTCCTTCGGCCAATGTTTATTCTGCCTTTTCTACTTCAGCAAATGATTTGGCATTGTTTTGATTTTTGTAGCTCAACGAGGAAACTTTTAATGATGTTCTTAGTATGGGTTTTGACAAGAATCAGCTAATTGAATCTCTGCATAACAGATTGGAGAATGAGGTATCTGCTTTACTCTGTTTCGTTTGGTCGTGTTCTATGGTATCATGACACTTTGGCTGTGCAGGCAACAGTTGCCTATTATTTACTCTTGGATGATAGGCTTCGTACAACCATTGGTTATCTTGGATTTCAAGAATCTATGGTGAGTGTGATTTTCTTCTCTCTTGTATATCAAGATGTTGATTGCAAGTTGTTCAGTACTTGTGATGCTATAAATTTCTTGCTAATTTTCTGTCTTGCTTTATATGATTTCTAGGATTCATCTTTCTCTCAAGTAATCGCTGAAACACAACTTCGGCAATATGTGTTTACAGAGGACACATTTGGATGCCTCGCTCTGCCTTGCTGGCTGGGCATCAATATACACCGTTTGGTTGGTTTGCTTCAAGTCTCGGTTCTTCGTTTCAAAAAGTCTCAGTTCTTGCGCTTTCCAGACTTTCCGTCGTCAACCCAAGTGACCCGAAACCGCTTTCCACAGCTGGCAAGCTTGGCCTTGCCAAGAGAGGCGAGGCGAACTGGTCACATAAACCAACCAAATACATCCCAGAATCTCCAGGGTCTGGCTTGAGAAAAGATTCTTCAATAGCAAGCAACTGTCAGGGATGCCCTAAATTACAGAGGCATTTTTTTTTTCGTTTTCAGGGTTCAAAGATCAGGGTTCACTTGCTTACCACCAATGTAAATTTGATATGCAAATTCAGTGTATGTATGAGTAAGACAACTAATTTATGAAATTTGTAGCTCCTCACTTGAAAAACAGTTTTCTTACTTTCAGCACGAGTTCAAGTTACAGGAGAACATCTGTAAGCTTATAATAAGAGCATATTTAACCACTCAATACATGAATGCTGATACACATCTGAGTACAAAATCAGAATGTGGGTAGTTCACAAGAGATTCACCATATTCAATTTTTGGTATAAAAAAGCTACACTGCAACAGAATCACAACAACACGTATTTGATGGACTTTTGAGAGCTACACATGAGAAGCCATGAAGTTGAGCACTCCTACTGTACTGTGGCAATATAAGGTAGGCTTCTACATGTACCATTTTTTTTCTTGAACACGCAGATCAGCTGTGCATCTCTATTATTAAAGAGAGGCTTCTACAGGTACTTACTAGACCAAACCCTATCATTTCAACAAGACTAACTTTGTTCAGAAGGCTCCTTAGAACTGACCTGAGACCCAGCCAAGTCGTCCAAAGTAAAGTTGAGAGTATCCGTTGAACCTTTCTTCACCTCCTCTCCTTGCATCGCTAGGAAATCCTCGATGCTCCCTGGCTCCCCGAACCAGCCAAGCCTGTCTGCTATGAGGTGGAGGTTGTTGCAGCCACCACAGCGCACAACCACAACTCCATTCTCGTACGAGTCCTTGCTGGCCATCTTCATCGATCTGGTCTCACACACCTTGCATGTAAAGATCATGGCGAGGTCATGCCTGGGTGAGATCTTCAGGTTCGAGGTGTCCCTGACTTTGAAGCTGGACTCCGATGTCGGAACTGAAGCCGGCGGGGCAGTTGTTACGGAATCCTGTTGGTCCTGGGGTTCTGTTGTAGTACTGCCCGCTCCAGTAACTGTTACGAGGGACCTTAACCCCGCAGTTGCTTGGTGGAGGAAATGAGAATCCTGCAATGATATGAGTTTCCAGTTCAGTGCTTAGCTAATATGCTTTTCAAAATTGTAAAACAGCTATGGTGCAGGTACACTCAAGGATGGTTTTGTTTTAGCGCTTGGTGAAAGCAAAGAATCTTGCAATGATATGAGTTTCCAGTTCAGTGCTTACCTAATATGCTTTTCAAAATTGTAAAACAGTTATGGTACAGGTACACACAAGGATGAAGCAGTAACAACAAATAGACATTTGTGCTCCCAAGTCACACCTAGAAAGTCGTTGTTTATTTTTTTTTTTTTAGCGCTTTGTGAAAGCAGGTAGTAGCAACCGAGCACAGAGCAATGAGGAGCAGATTCTATTGCCCACTGCATTTTTTAAAAAAAAAGACTTGCAAAGCATGAATTGGACACAGCAACAGGGTTCCGAAAAGCGGCACTAAGCGCACGATTCAGCGAGCTGGACGGGTAGCGCTTCGCTATAGGGCATAAGCGCTCCTTTGGTGGAGCAGTGGACCGCAGGGGCCGTGCGCCATCGACAGTCCAGCGGAGGCGGGAGGGGAGAGGGAGGTGCGTACGCAGGGTCGCCGGTCGGTGTGCTGAGGACGGAGGCGAGGTCGCGAGGCGACTGGCGAGAGGCGGGAGGAGGAGCCGCCGAGCCTGGGACTGCCCCGCCGTCGCTGAGAGCCCGAGCCTCAGCGCCGCCTCCATCGCCTTCATGCCGAGCGCGAGTGCCTTCATGCCGAGCGCGAGTGGGGGGGGGAGCAGAAAAGATCGCCGGCGCTGCGAGGAAGATGAGAAACGGCGGCGGCGGCCATCAGGCTGTGTGTGCCTTAGTGCTAGGGAGCGGCGGTGCGTGGGCTTTCTTAGATGGGCCACTAAATGAAAGCCCATACGATCTCTTTTCTCTCTCTATTTTTTTTATCGGGTCTCTTTTCTTTTTCATACGAAGGATGACCCAACTTTGCGCATCTGAGATTTGATAAAAAAAAAAAAAAAAAAAAACTTTGCGCATCTGAGATGAATGGAATTTGCTAAAAAAAAAATCTGAGATGAATGGAAACATGCAAACCACATTTTGTAAAAACCCATATAAATCATGTCAAAAAGTTGTATAAGTTCATAAAAAAAAATCACACATGTAGATGACATGATGATGCACAACCTTATAAAAAATATCTTGTCCAAACTCGACTTTGTTTGTGAGATATAAAAATAACAAATTTCTAACGAATCATTTGACAACTTTTTTGGCTTGAAATTTTTTATTTTTATATCTCACAAACAAAAACAAGGAGCCTTGGGATTCTCGATTTGAAAACACAGAATGAAGCTCTTTTTGTAAAGAATTTCCATAAGTTCTTCAATAAGGCTGATATTCCTTGGGCGCATTTGGTTTGGGAAAAGCATTATGCAAATGGTAAACTTCCTAACCATACAAAAAAAATCCTTCTGGTGGAGAGACATGCTAAAGCTGCATGACAAATTCAAGGGAATGGCTTCTCCATGCCTTTTTTTTTTGAAGGATTGTTAGATTGGTCAACCTCTTAATTTGGCCTTTCTTGAGCTCTTTTCCTTTGCCAGAAAACCTTTTGCTCACTCTGAATAGTGTAGTGTCTTTGCAAGATAACACTGATCTGTTTGTTTTGCCTCTCTCTGGGAAGCTTTTGGGCAGCTTCATTAGTTGAATAATATTATGCAATCCCATCAACATTTAGACGATGCTGACATATGGTACTACATTTGGGGCAATGCAGTCTTCACTTTCAAAAGGACTTATCGTCATTTGTTGGGATTGGCCGAGGCCCACCCAATTTTAAAATTATTTAGAAATCCTCATGTCAGCACAAACATAAGGTTTTCTTTTGGCTTGTGGTCAAGGACCGCTAAGCGCCCGTAACATTTTGAGAAGAAAACAAATGCATATTCCTTCCTGTAACATTTTCATGGAATGTGATTTTGCTAGAAACTGTTGGGGGCTGATTGGGCTGACACCTGATGCCTTTCAAAGGTTTGAAAGCCTCAAAGATCAACTGAATGTCAGATTCTACATGGAAATCAAAATCATCATGTGCTGGAGTATTTGGTCAGTAAGGAATGATGTTGTTTTCAGAGGAGGAGTACCTGTTGATTAATTACCTGAGATGCTTGGAACTTTTCAAAAAATTCCTTTGGACAACTCGAGAGCCAAAAGAAACTACTTCTCTGATACTGAACTATGGCTAGAGCACCTTGTGTAGTTGCTTTAATTTTCTTTGTTTGCTTTTTTTATCTTAAGGTAGTCCCTGTCGTCTTACCTTATCTTATTTTCTTTACCTTTGCTTCCTGTCAAACTTCTTTTGTAATCAGTTTGGTTGCTTTGCAATAAATTTCAGTAGGGGCTCCTCTGCCCCTCCTGTTCTTTTTTTTTTTTTTTAAAGGTGAATTTAGGTTTTGGAGGAAGTCCTTAATATGAGGTGTCACATGTATACAAAGGCAGCTTTTTATACAAGCACAGCAACGGAAGATCGAGCTTAAGGACTGCAAATAAACTGAATCTGTGCTCCTCTAGCTCTACATAATCGACATAATGTACATGGGTCAGTAGATAATTTTACTTTTTACAGTAGGAAATGCTAGAAAAGACTTAGGTGGCCTAGGCTAGTCTATAATATACAGCTCTATAGCTTTACAAACCGATCGATGTTGTGATATCAGTAACTCTGAGGTGCATTCTCAGCTGAATCAAGCTGCCCCATCTGTTCAGTGATCTGATCAACATTGTCCTGGAGACGAAGACTGCTGCGATCAACATCAGCCTTCACATCTTCCTTTTGCTTCTATTTTACCCTCTTCGTCTGTGAGAAACCGCTCCCAGAACACATCGTTCACCTTGGCCGGCACATCAGTTTCACTGGTGGTCTCATCTTGTGATAGGGTGTCGCCTGTTGTCGTGTCAGAGTTCATATCGACTTCAGCTGTCCTAGTTCTACGGGCATATTCATGGATCTCTGCCATTGCCAGCACCGGGCTCTGGGCGTAGCTCGGAGGTTCTGCTCCTTCCAATGGAGAAGACGACTGATCTTGTCCTGAGGTCGAAGCAAAGGGATTCTGGCAAGCTGATGACTGCAGATTGATGCTGGTGGTATCCATTGGTGCTGAAACTGAAAGCATCTCACCAAGACTCAGACCAGGGCTGGGTGGTTCAGCAGCAGCACCACCACAAGTGTACATGTCTTGAGCAGCTGGTGTTTGGGTTGCCCTCTGGAAGAAATTCTCCAGCGACACCAAGGCCAGCTCCATCTTCTCAAACGGCTCAGCATTCAAAAGGCGGATCGGAGACATGCTTGGTGGTGTCGTCGACTCTGCTGCGCCCACTATCTGCAGGAACGACGGCACCTGCTGTTCTTCGACCTTGGGTTCGTCGTCGACGAAGAAACCCATCTTCGGAACCCTCCTCTTCTTGCTGAAGTGGTCCGCCGCCGTCATCGTCTCCATCAGCGCCGCCGTCGTGGAGCCCGGAACAACCCCGTGCCTCTGCAGGATGTCACACAGGGACGCCACGATGTTCCTCTGCCGCTCCTCCATCTGCGCCAGCCTGCTCTCCAGCGCCTGCATCTGCCAGTTGATCCCGCAACGCTGCTGGTTCTGCCTCTGCAGATCGGCCAGCAGCAGGCTCTTCTCGTACTTGAGCCTGTTGATCTCGTCCTCCAGCTCCCGCCTCTCGGACTCGGCTAATGGCCCGTTCACTTGCGTCTGCGGCGAGTGGCTGTGCACCGGTTTGCGCCGGTGGATGTTCTTGAGAAGGTGCGTGTGTCCCCTTATGAAGTCGTCGTTGGCGAACTCCCATCTCTCTGGATCGATCTTTCGGAATCCCTGAAAGTAAAAATGGTTGAGATGAAGCATGGAAAATTGATGCAAGCTGACTTGCAATAGCAGTTTCGAAACACGGCAAAACCATCCAAATGACCCAGCAGAAATGGAGCATGCAGAAAAAGTGAATGGAAAACATGGGCTTCTCTTCAACTTAGAAACAGAGCACACAGGACTCCTTGCAAAAACCATGAACCATCTTGAATTGAATGCCATGCCACATCATGACCGTTCACATTCTGTTTCCATCACTGAGAGAAACTCGAAGCACGTGTTGGTGCCAACTAATAAACATGCAAAAACTGCCAAGGAAAAGAAAAAAAACCGTTCATCTGTTTCCTGGAGAGAAAAAAGCACGTCTTCTTAAAAAAAAAAAAAAAGACAACGGAAAGGAAATGGTGAAAATAGACTCGCAACAGCAACATGACTCATCACAGCAAATTTTGGAGAGCGACAGAGATTGGAGCGACGACTGACTCACATATGTGTTGAGCTGCCTGATGAAGCTGGAGAAGTTGTTGTGCTTGAAGTACTTGGGCAGCAGGTCCCGCGAGAAGTCCGGCGGGTTCCACACCACGAAGCTGGCGCCGCCGGGTCCCCACGACACGACGTGGTTCGTCGCCGGGTCCTCCACCATCTCGTACGTCTTGATCAGGAACGGCGGCGGCGAGCTCGTCCCGCCTCCGCCACCACCACCACCACCACCGTGCGAGTTGGAACCCTCCATGCCGGCCGGCGTCGTCCCTCCCTCCACCTCGACTCGACTTCGTTCTCACCGACTAAGTGATGATGATGGGCGTCCGGCGTGCGTGCGTGCGTGCGTGCAGGAATTAACTGGCCGGGTCGTCTCAACGCCCGCCGCTTCCCAACTCTGACTGTCTCACTCACTCTTACCCACCAGAATGGACAACTGTAGGCGAGAAATTCTCCGCGACTTTCCGGTGGGCTTGCGCTGCAAGAACACACATAGATACGGACGCGTGGATGGATGAGTACGGGCGAACAGGTAACCAACCGCAGCCGTAGGTACAAGCCAAGTGAAGAATGAAGGAATCTTCTTGTGAATAAAAACTAAGCACAAGTTCGAGTAGAGAGGAAATTAATCTTCTTGCCATTTTTCTAATAAAATTATAGGAGTGAAAGAGAAGCAGTATCGACTCACCTAAGTAGTTATCAGTTACTCCCGCCTTCGCCTTTCGTTGGAATCGGGCCGACGACGAAAGCCTGGCCGGTTGGCGCGCACGGGACCGCGGCAATTTGCTAGGATTTCGCCCGGTTCGCTCGCTCGCAACAGCTCGATCAGACGCACGCGGCAGATGGGGGAGGGAAAGCCGAAGGGGCAGAGAACGAACGGAATCGTATCAGGAGTGGCGTGCGCCGCCGCCGCCGCTGGCGTCGCGCGGCGGTCTTATAAGGGGGTTGGGTTGTGTCATTGTGTGTCCGGGTGCGCGGCCACCGGGACGCGGACGACGACGTTGACGTCGAAGCGGACGTGGACGGGGGCTGCTGGCTCGCTCGCCCGCGACGCGCGCATCCCGGGCATCGGCGGCTGGTCGTTGCATGGTGTGCTTCAGGTTTGACTGGCCAATGCGTTGGCCGGTCCGTGGCCCCAGCTTGCTTCTAGAAGGGGGAAACCGGCCGGTAGTCGTCAAAGTTCGCCGCCAGTCAGCCAGCCAGCACGCACGGGCAAACAAAGGTTGGGTCTCGGTCAGCAGGGCAATCGATCGATCCAGCGAGCCAGCACCGTTCGGTAGCTGCTGGCAGGACTGGTCTCCTCATCGGTCGTCTGCGTGACTAGAACAGTAGCAGGCGGCCCAGCGAGCGGGCGTGCCAGATTCGAACGAACATCGCCAACGGTTGCCAGGAATACCAATGGTGCCCTCCACATGGAGACAGACGGAGACGGTCGCTCTCCAATGACTACTACGTCGGTCGGTCAGCTCCAGCCTCCAGGAGCCTGCCTGCAGGAATCTTCCAAGAGGTAGTACTGACGAGCAAGCCGAATGCCCGAATCTTACCATGCATCGAGCCGCCGGCTCCAGCTGATCGAACCCCACCACACCCGAGACCGAGATCCTAATCAGGAACGAGCAAGTGAGACGCCTTTTCAGACGCCTTTCCCCCATTTTTGTCCCAGGCAAGTCACCCGTCGAGTCATCGCGTGCAGGATGTGAGGAACGTGAGCTCGGTCTCGAGTCTCGGCGGCGACCATTCCAGGCGAGACTTTTCTGCACCGGTGCCGGCCGTGCGCCGTGGAAAAAACAGGCAGGATCCATCGCGGATCACCAAGCGAGTGGCTACAACCGCACGCAGGCACGAGCCGATACGACGGCGACGGCAGGCTGCTTGGACGCTGCATGCGTGTGCGGTGTTGTTCTTCTTCTTTCTTTCTTATAACTTTGTCCCCAAGAATGAACCAACTACAAGACTGCCGACAAGCATGGCAGCCTGTGTGTGCGATGGAGCGATCGATTGCTGAAAAACGTCAGCTATGGTGTCACCGCGGAAGGGACGGGTTGACCTCGGCTTCAGTTCAGGTTGTTGCAGAGTGTTTCTGGGGGTTCCTATCATTGCTGCATGCTTCTAGATGCATGAGCATGGACTTATGGCGCCATATATATCAGGCTATGCATGACATGTATCAGGATTCAGGGGTCATTCAGGGGTTTCTTCTGTATGTTTTTCTCGAATGGGTTTTTCTTTCCTTACCTAGTTCGTTCGTCTTCTAGATTCTGCAACTGTGCTTTGCCATGCCGCGTCCGCGTGTCTACCTACCTGCGACGTGTTAGGAAGGAGTGGCTGTAATAACGGTAATCTAGAAGGGCGGCGCGCGTCGTCGTATGAACCCTCGGCGATTGGTTTCAACTCGTGACGCTATATGAGCCTGTTCTTCTCACTTCTCAGGTTTTTTTAATACCTCTCCGTCCCTAAAATAGATGTCATCCTCACTTCATAAAAGTCAACATTTTCAAAATACAGCAATTATATATTAAAATATATAAATACTTATGCTAAGTAATAATATCATGTCATGACCCAAAACGACTTATAAAAACCGAGATCACGCCAAAACCAATTATAAACGGGGGAGGTAGTAAAAATATATAAATTTTTATCCGTCGTCCGCCCTGCCGCGCGTGCTCCGGAGCCCGTGCATGATTGTCCAAATCGTTTGGAATAGGGGCCCAACAAGGGGGAATCCCACGCTCGGCTTCCCTTCGCAATTAAGCAAGGAATATTTAAAAATAAAGATAGGAATAAAATAGAGAATAAATATATATGTTTGTAAAAGTAGGAATAATTATAAGGAAACGTACCAGAAATTTCTTAGCATGCAAATTTCCTGGACTTAAATAAAAGAGGAATGTAGTCCAATCTTAAGAAGAAACAAATTCTAAGGGATAACTCCCAAGCACTAAAGCAGGCCTCTCTATATTCTCAAGAATCAATTTTTTTTTTTAGAAGCCGCGAACCACCGCCCCCACCTTTGCACGAAATCGCTATAAAGCCAATACGCCTTGTACAAGACGCGCCCGCCGCCCGCCGACCGCTTAGCGGCTTTCACCGCCCACGCCGCCCCCCCTCCTCTTCTTCCTTCTCTTCTTCCTCCTCTCTACTACTCCCAAACGGCCCCATCCATCGCCTACACCATCATCGCCACCGTCAAGATCGCCCGACGATCAGATGTCAGTGTCAATTCGATCCAATCTAGCGAAATCGACATATCATTGGAAAAATCTTTAAGTCTAGTTTTTAATAAATTTATTTAGAGATTTAAATGTTGCAAGTATTTTTATAAACCTTAGTCAAAGTTACAAAAAGTTTGATCGCACGCTCCCTAACGACATCTATTTTGGAACGGAGAGAGTATATATACTAGTCACATCATATGCTTGTGATGGGCAGTAATTAATAATGTCATCAGTCAAGTCATGTTTTTAGGATTAGAACGAAAATGGATAATCTTTTTCATTTGTGCTCGTGTACTCCTCGTGCTAGAAAAAAAAGAAAGGCTACGTATACTACAATAGTAAATGAAACCGGCCGTATATAGTACCTGCATCAATTGATTTTTGTCATCGGTTTCAAAATAACAAGCAAAAGAAATGTTCGTTTGTGGTAAGGTAAGGAAAAAGTCTACTTAACCCTCTCAACTATGGGGCCCTGACTTTCCCTTTTATCACTTTTAAAACCGTCGACCAATACCCTAAAATTTGCCAAACCGTCTAATCCACCCCCAGGGCCGTTTTGGCTGGGTGGTTTTGCCTCACGTGGCGTACGGTGGAGCGGTTTTTGCACCAAGTGGCAGCTTTGTGGTAATAATCGCAAAGCCGTCACCTAGAACAATAGTACTAGTAGTACATATACATATATGTATACCTACGTAATAATTCTTGGGGTTGGAAATCCCTGTACGTACGGCTTGAGTACACATCCACGTATCACGTACATACGTATACGGTGTCCTTTTGGTGAATGCAAAAGGCACGAGAGTTTTTACGGTACACATGACTAACATGTGACGGTAACAGATCGATGAGCGGCCGGGGATGTTCGATTGGTCAACCATGTGTCCTATAACATGACGTGCTAACTTTTGGATGTCTTTCATCAACACTGATCTTCATTTGTTTAGATTTATCACTTGACCCTCTTAGTTCATTTTGGTGGCTAAAAAGGTGTAGCCAAAACCATAGTCATCAATTTGGTTTAAAGAAAGCTAGTGCTAAGTTTTGGCTTTAGCTTGACTAATGCATGGCATATTTGGGTGAAAAGCAAACATACCCAAACTCTGAAGTCTAAGCTTCTGGACAAATTTGTAGATAGAGAGAGTGGATCTATCACTGTATGGCCATGACTCTACAGCTGGATAGCCATATGCGATGATGGGACAATAGAATTTTCTCTTCCTTTTTTGTAAATTGATTTGCTCATGAAAAACTAGATAGATAGAAACCCAAAGATTCTGGAAGCAACTTTCTGGAGTCAATGTCGAGTTCACTAAAAACGAGCTGAGGACCGTATTTTCAAACTTCGCCAACACGTGCAAAGACATAGTTGAACAAAAAAAAAAAAAGATGTCTGATCTTAGATTCTTAGTCCAAAAAATGATAGCTCATACACACAGGGAATTAGTTCTGTTTTTTTTAAGGGAACAACAATAGCTTTGCCGTTGGATTTTATTAGACGATATAAAGAAAAAAAAAGAGTACAACAACCGCCACAACTTTACACCGCGACTACACAAATCTGTGCCAAAAATAAAAGGAAAACTATACAATCTCAGGTCGAGATGTGAACTGCTAAAAAACAAGCTACTGGGGATACTACTCTAACCATCTTGATTGCTTTGAGAATTTGTGGACTTGGCTAGGCGATATTGATTTATGTCATCCTTGCATAAAAAGCTACTTGCATTGGTCATATACCTGCGTGATGCCGGAAAAATTCTCCTGTTTTGCTCCTTATGAGATTATTATGAAATTACGTTTACGAGAACAATATGCTCATATAGTTCCATGTTTCAGTCTAATTATTTTAAAATTATACTGATGATAATAAACAAATTTCATGCCGGTATTCAATTTGATTATACCCAGAAAAATAAAAGGAAAAATCTTGTTTTGTGTCGGCCTTTGTGTCGTCCCTGAACCCAGCAACCTCCCCACGTCATTTTTTTTAAATCTCCCCTGCGGCCCTGCTTAGTTTTTAGCCCACAAGTGAAGGCCCATAAACAACACGAACTAGGGCTAAAAAGTCCTACGGACGCGGATTGAGTAATCTTTACTCTGGAAAGTCACGCCGTAACTTTCGCACCTATATCCACCGTTCACCACATATCCGACGGCTCACAACCATTCAAGCATAAAGTATGAGTATTTTACTTTAGGAAATCAGCCAGGCTCCTTCGTCGTCTCCTTCCTCCGCGTCGGCTTCACGTGCTGCCGCACCGCGCTGCGCTCCCGTGGGAGCTTGCTCGCACCGGCCTAGCCTGCCGCCGCGCCGTCCTCGGGGGTGATTTTCGGCACCTGTAATCATGCGCCGCTGCACCGCCCTGGGAGGCTCGGCAGCACGCGGCAAGACCCGTTAGCTGGCACGGCGGCCCCAACCTAGATTCGCGTCCATGGCCTGAGCAACTCATAACTCACCCACATCTGTGCGTGAGCTGCGGCCCCGTGTCCTCATCCGCTGGCAGCCATGGTGCTCGGCACCTCCATATCCACCAGCGCGCTCTCGAGCTTTCTCGACATGAGAGCCTTGCACACCATCGCCCACATCTTGTGCCTTTTCTGCTGCGACCTATACCGGCGCCGCTGGTATCCTGAACCGCGACGAGCAGGCGACGCAGCTCGTTCTTCGTTCGGCACCGGACACGGAGATGGAGCGGTTCGACCTTTGCACGAGCCAGTATTGATTTATGCGGCGGCGAGCCCAGGAACGCGCCTCCGGCATCCCCGCAGGCACGGACGCACGGTGCGTGCGTGCACGCGGCCTCCATGGCGAGGAAATTACGCGAACAATAGGCGCCGCCATCGCCGTCGCACGAGTCACCGCCCCTCCTTCGCCTAATAAACAAATTTCACCGGTATTCAATTTGAATAAAAAAATAAAAGGATGAAAGCTTGAAGAGTGGCGGACAGATGGGCCCCAATCTGAAACCAAGAATAGCCTTTTTAAATCCGATTTGCAGGTCGAGAGTTTTAGCCCACGCGAATTTTACAGAGCAAAACTACTGAATCTTGGCTCCCCGTCCTACACCGTAGGCGTACCCCTCGTGACCGCGCCCAAATCCCGAACTCCCGAACCAACGCGCGCCGCCGCCCATCACGGACATCGGACGGGAAAAGAGAAGCGGGGGAGCATCGGAGCTGGTGCCACCGCCGAGGCGTCAAGGTCGCCGCGCTCGCCGTCCGCCTCTCCTCGGCCCCCACCGGTGACCTCTAACCGCCGTCCGCCTGTCCTCCTCCCCACCGGCGACCTCCGCCTGCCGTCCGCTGGTCCCCCCAGGTGACCTCCGCTCGCGGCGTGGCTCGGGTGTTCGTCGCCTATCGCCTTCTTAAAATTTGTAAGAGTAGGTTTTGCTTAATGCGTGATGGGGACGGCCCAAATTGAAGGCGACCCAAACACTAAATTTGTAAGAGTAGGTTTTGCTTAATGCTTAATGCGTGCTGCACTAAAATTGAAGGCGACCCAAACACTCCGGCGGTAAGATGGGGGACGGCGCCAGCGCTGGACTTTTGGGCTGCGTGAGGGAAGAAGGGCTGAGGTTTATTACGGTAAGCATCGGACCATGGCTGCTGTTTTTTTTTTCAGAGTTAGTTACCTCCGCAGAATGTAGAGATGCAGATTCGAGGAGGGGAGATTGAGTAACACTTTTTTCAATACCAAATATTTGTGCTTTTGATTTAACTTCTAGTATATACGCACTTCATATTATCGAATCTATAATTGGGGACACTAGGGTTTGTGTTCCTCTTTTTTTTTTTTTTTTCTTTTGTTTTACACGGTTTTGGTTTCTATCAGTGAGGGGGAGCTAGTGAATCTCGACAGCCAGGGACATGACATAAACGCCTGAAAAAATCGAAACCCAGGCAATACTTCACAAAAGCCATGGATTAGCAATAATTTAATCAATCATTAAAAACAACACAAGAATCGTTTTTGCCTAAGTCAAGAAATTCCCCATCGAATCATCAAAAAAAAATATACATATAGAAAACTAGTAAGAAAAAAAAAAAAGAGAGCTTGTTATGATTTTCAAATATTTTTAAAGTATATAAGTACTGTAAAGTATCTAAAACTTTCTCAATGAGGATAATTAATTTCATACTTGTGATTGGGCTTTATTTATTAGGGATAGTTAATTCAAGGTTAAGAATGGACAAAGCTACTGCTACGGCAACTTGTTTGTAAAGTCAGCCACATAAAGATGGCCTTCCAGATTTGTTTATTGTTCGGGCCATACTTGTTATGGCATAAATGTTTGTACACAGATTTACACTGAATTTCCCAGGGTTCTCTCAATCCCAATATGCAACATCTTTTTTCTCACTGACTTTGTATCTGAAATGAATGACACTGAGATGTCTCAGCTGATCCCTGAAGGCCTTCATCCAGCCACCTCTTAATGCTCAACCTCCAGTTCTTATTACATAGATCATTTACTGAGCCTCCCGTTGATAAGGGCTACTTTTAGACACCATATGTCATGCCAAAAAATCAATTGATTTGCTGTTTCCAAGGTTCATGCATCACCCTTTAAAGTAAATGTGTTTAATCTTAATAAAATCATCACCCTTCTGCCTGAGCTCATTGCTTTATTTTTTTTTTCATGTCTTGTTTTGCAGAATCGTTATGTAGTCCTGCAGATATTCTTGTATGTATTTGTGTTCTACAAAAATGATTCCTAGCTGCAATGAGGTGGGTCCACTGTTGGTTTGCCTTCTGTGCTTCTGCCCGTGAGCGTGCTGAATCTGATTGGAACCCATGTTTTGGCCGAACTCAGGGCCGAACTGGTTGCTAAACGCAAGAAATGTGGTCATTGATCCCTCCCTAGCTTTGTTGGCTTAGGGGTTGCTTGGTTTCTGACCACAAAATGCCACACCAATGTTGGCAATTGAGTCTTGTTTGCCAGTGGTGTCGATATTTATCGCCACTGCGGCGGCACCGCACCTCTATCGTGGCCAGTAAGCAAAGCAGAAGCTTAGTAGTATGTAACTCTGGCTATTGTAGTGGTTGTATTTATGTATAATTAATAAATAATACTGAGGGTCGGCATGTAACTTGTGATAATCTATCCTGTATCATTGTGTAAAACTGAGTTGGTATCTTTTGCTAATGTTGTCGTGAAGTTATGTGAGATTTGGATTTGTGAGATAATTGAGATGGTTAGCCAGCATAGGTGCAATCTGCTTTATCGAATGATTGGATCTTGGATTGTTACGCCAACAGACAAAACAATGTTTGGTGGCAACAGCCAACAAATGAAACGATACACAGAGGAGAGGATACAAACTAGAAGATTCAAAAACTCAAATGCATTTAGAACTGCAGTAGAAATCGGATGTCTCCATCTAGGAGATCCTACCAGCGAGTCAAAGTAAAGAAAATAAATCTTAGGGCACATAATGTAAGAACAGTACAAATGCTGATTAACAGCTATTTGAAAATAGTAAAATCTAACCATCATAGTAATACAATTACAATCTTCTTACTACGATTCTTTCTCCGAACAAGTTCAAATTATTTGGCAACAAATGTCAAGTTTGGATGTTATCAAAAATGGGGAAATTTTTAAGCGTATGGCAAGACCTGTAATAATTGGCCTGATTCTATTCGATGATAGATGAAGCCGTGTAAAATAGGAAAATGATTATTTTTCTCGTGTGACTAGGTAAATTAATAATAGGCATAATGTATAATTTATACTAGGATCATGCCCGCGGCGCTACACGGGTGTATTATACCGCCACTTGACACTTCCATTCAACAAGATTACAAGCTTGATTTGTATCCTCGTTAGCCATGCTACTGAAGTACTGTGATAGTTGTGTGAGAAAAGAATAAAACAATATGCCACAGTATAGATTTTATATTTTCTATGAACTTAAAATTTTACACCACCTTTGTTTCTCACCGTTAATATCAATATACTTGGTATGAGAGAAATACTTTCTTCCCTCAACACGAGTTCCCCCGTCCCCATAATACTCATTTGCCTAAAATGGATGGTGCATATACCAAGAAAAATGTAGACATATGGTACTAATTGCATGTCAACTATTCTTTCTCAAGCAAAGAAACTTGAATAAATTTATTTGTTTAAATTCAAATATCGGGACTAAATGTAATATTTACATTTTTAGCGATTCATACATAAAAATACCTTTTGTTTCCGAACGGTTGCATAGTATGGGTATAGAACAATTTATAGTGCATCGAGTTCAGGACTGACCAGAGACAAATTCTAAGGAGGTAGTACGTGAATCAGGGCATCTGAAACATCAGGGATGCAATTAGCTACATTCGTCAAAACTCACGATTGCTTATACAATGCTCCCTCATTCTTGCTCCCCCAAAAAAAAAAAAAAAAAAAAAAAAAAAAAACGTCTCAAATCATTTAGTGGCATCGAGCTCTTGCCTCCCTTGAGGTGGAAAGTGGCACTGAATTCCTTCCAAAGTCTTGCTGCAGCAACAAGAGCCCCGAGAGACAAGATGAGAAATATGTGGCAATGGCAATTATGAGTAGACCAACAGACCTCCTTGATCCGTTTGCCCCGACAACCCTGAAAACGAAAAAGAGAGCATGAGCTGCTTCTGTACACTACTAAACAGAAAAATTGCAGCTTTGCCTCATTTTACAAATTCATGTGCAAAACCAAATCCAATTCCAATTGACATGAAACCCAGAATCACATCTTCACTTTCGTGGTGCTCTACACTGAACATAGAAAAACTCCAACTCATTCTTTAAAATGCATTCCCCTAATGTGTATGCACTGAATGTCAGGTTGTATCTCGCAGAATCTAGATGTATTTCTTTTCCATGTATCTAGACGTGTATAGCAAAAACATTATATCTAGTAAAGCCAAAAATAAACTATAGTTTAAAATGGAGGAAGTATTTAAATAAATAAAGATTCAAGTAGAGGGCCCGCAGTTGCTCAAACCATCATCTTCCATTATTCGCGTGACATGTACTCACGTGCTCCCGCCACAGAAATGAACATGTAGGCCCCACAGTCGAATAATATCCAGCCGTCCATCCATCCACGTCGTCTCGCCCGCCGGGGACAGACGTTATCGCCGTCGCAGCGCCTCCCTTCCCTCCCGATCACCCACCACCAGTCCACCACCACCACTAAACCCGCTTCTTCCTCTCCACACCTCTCGACCCCCCATTCCGAAGCCTACGGGCTCGGGGGCATCCGAGACCGAATCGGATCGGCGTGCATGGAGATCTCGCTCGAGGCGTCGTGGGTGGGCGTGCAGCGGCACGGGCAGGACCTGGCGGACCGCCTCGCGCAGGGCTTCTCGGGGCTCCTCCTCCACGCGCACCCGCCGCAGCTGCCCCGTGGTCGCCGCCGGCGCTGCTGCCGCCCAAGATCGTCATCCCCTTCGACATCGACCTCCCGTCGTCCCTTTTGTCGGCGGGGTGCGCCGCCGCGCGGCCGGGGCCGTCGACCTCCCCGCGGTCGCCGTCTCGTCGCTCGTCGAGATCGGCGGCAGGCTCGCAGGCCGGGTCCGAGCTCGGTGCGGCGGTTCAGCACCTCGCGAGCCTGGTGCCTGTGCCTGTGTCGTTCCTGAAATGGGAAGCCGCACAGCCGCCGGCCGCGGTGACGGCGGCGGACGAGGGGGAGGTTGCGCTCGCTGTGAGGACGGTTGGGTCCACGAACGTCGCTTTGGAAAGGACTGTAGACATAGGGTCCCTCGAGGTGGCAGCGGCGGCTGCTGCTGCGGCCACTGGAAGTGCTACTGCAGCTAGTGCTGGTGCGGTCGGGGCCAAGGGCGACGAAGGGCTGGATGAGGAGGAAGACGGATTTGGATGCGAAATTGGGACATTGGAGAACTTTTTTGAGAAGGCTAAGGTTTGTATGATCAATCGGATTGACAATGAACTTGCACAAAATTGACACATTCTGTCACAAGATAACCTAGACTGTTGTGTTCTGAAACATTTTTGCTGAGCTAAACTGTGCTTAAGAATATGATGTTTTGACTATATAGTTTATTCAGGTGAACTGCATGTCATATGTCTACATTGAGTTCCTTTTTATGTTGGTGCTTCTCCCACTCATCTAATGTGTCTGTTATGGGTCCTTTATGTTAATAACTGGTTGTGACTCATTGGTTGTAATTAGCACTACCTGCAGTTCAATTATGCTGTTGCTGTATCAAAACTTCTTTCTTACCTTCTGTTAGTTGTATGGGTATTAAATGGATTTTTTTTAATCCTGACCCACGAGTCCTAACTCTTGTATTGATGCTACCGCAGGGCACTGTAAATATCTCAGCAACTTACAACACCAGGCACCATGACTTTGAGAGTTCAGTAGTTCTTGCTGAGGAGACCTTTGGAGGTTAGAGTCATCACGTGGCAATTTAAATTCTGGAAATGATAGTTCACCTCTTTTCCTTCTTCAACTGGGGCCTTTACTGTTTGTTCGAGACTCACGCTTCTTTTGCCCATTCATCTATCAAAGCAACACCTTCTTTGGTATGGTTATGATCGCCAAGGTACTTCTCCTCCCTTTCTTTAGGCTTGATGTCATTTCATCTTATGTATATGGCCATTGAAATTGTATAGTTACATCACCTATCTTGTGATTTGTGAAGACTAGAAACCTATCTGATTATTTTCTATACACCATGGTAGCTTTAAAAGTTCAGCATGCAGTTTATGCTCATAGAGAATCAACCGCAGATGGAACTCGTTCTTGGTTCAAGGATAGTTCATACATGCAAAGTGATTGCCTATAATTAAGTTTAGAGAATACTCTCCGTGGAATCGCTTTGCTACGATTCACAGTTATTTATGTTTTATGTTTTTGCACTCAAATGCTCAAGTAGCTCTATGGAAGATTTGCATTTCCCAGCTAAATATCTTATCTTGTTTCTGAGCATTACCGATTGATATTCAAACTTTTGTTGTGTATTTTTTGTTTTTCCAAATACTCAAGTAGCTCTATGGAAGCTTTATATTTCCTTGGCTACCTATCTTATCTATTTTCTGAACATTACTGATTGATGATCAACCTTTTGTTGTTTATTCATGTATCCATATCTACATAAACTATTTATGTAATATTCTTTTGCTATTCTCATAAGTATATTATTTTTTTGCATACCAATTTATATCTAAATTGAAGATGTCTAGCACCTAATATAGTTGTGTTTGCTGCAAAAGCTCTATAGAATTTCACATATTGAAGCATTTCCAAATTCCAATTTGTGTACCAATTTGCCTATCCAAGCACTTCAAGTGTCTGTGCCGACTGTTGTACGCCTATATTAAAATTCATGCACTTGTTGCAGAATGGAATGCACTCCCTGTGCCCAGCTATCTGTCGAAGCATAAGAAAATGGATGCTGATGTCAAATGATGTGCCTCAACCCTGTAGCTTGTGTAAGTGTATATGCCTTTTACCTTGCCTCTCAATGCACCATTTTATCCTATTGGTTCTTCACATTTTTTTTACTGAATTTCTGGTTGCTATCAAAATTCATTCATTTTTATATCTAGCAAATTAATCTATGTGATTGAATGATATTTTGCAAATAGGGTCACTCCATATGATAAGAACATTGGCTGGATAACTGGGCAGCTGGTGCCTAGTTGGCTGGTTAACAAGCTTTCCTGTTTAATTTTGCCATCATGCTATCAAAAGTTACACATGGTTTCTATCATATTGTTTTTATAGGATTGTCGCCATTAACTGCTTGCAGAAAAATGGACTTCAACTAGAGTTTAAAAAGAATTGCTGTGCATGGTTCATACTTTCTGTGGCGTGTCCATTTGTAGTACAGATTGCATCATCTTACCGCTGCAGTATTACATATTTCTGCTGTTTAATGCTCTTTTCTTGGCTTTCTGTTTCAGTCCTTCATGGATGTGCAATTTCCAAATGGACAATTGACATATGTTGCTGGTGAGGGGATAACAGCAAGTGGTTTAATCCCTTTATTTGGCGGATTACTCCAAGCACATGGAAAGTGTCCTGGTGATACAAAAGTGAGCTTCTCATTCAAGGTTAGTATATGTGTAAGCATGCTACCTGTAACATTACTTAATCCTCTTGAGATCTGTTCCTAATTACTTCACCTGCCTCTCCTTATTTCTACTCCATTTTTTTTTGAAGAGCAAACAAGGTACTAGGTTCACTCCGGCGTTTCAGTGGCCTGACAATTCCGTTTCACTTGGAAAGTTGCACAAGCTGTAGCATGGAAGAGGTCTGGCCTTATGGTGAGGCCCAGCATTCAAATCAGGTAGATACATATAAGCACTTGCTCAGAGTTATAATTAGTGTTTTCTTTTCAAGATAAATTAGGTTATTCTGGTAGCTTAGTAAAAATGTGGCCTGCTGTTAATCACAATACAATGCCATCTTTGGTTAGATGCATTGTCTTGTAAATATTTATGTTGGTCAGGAAGCTTTGGCAGAATACTACATTCTACTATAGAATAAAACCTGGGAGCGTGTTCATAGATCTTGCTTTTTTTTTTAGTGAACATTAATCTTGCTTATGTCATTTTACTTTTTGGCCTTCTTTATATGAGTACAAATATGGGTGGATATTTTAATTGTCTTTTGGGTTTTAAACTACTGTGGTTCTCACGCCATTGTATCAATCCCTTCTTTCCAAAAGTTTATTTTAGTTGCACCCTTCTGAACTTATTAACCGAAGTACATGCACCAGTGTTTGCCCCACTTTCAGAGGAAGTGATCCTGGAATACGCGACCGAGTTTGTCCACTCTTTGAAAGGCGAACTCAGCGTAATGTGTGGTTTCTCTTGCTCAAGACATCCCTCAGCATTCACAGCTCTCTCTGTAAGCACTCCAGCTCTTCTCATGTATACTATTTTTTTTTTTGAGAGACTCATGTATAATAAGTTGCCTGTTATTGAATTGCACTGTCCATGCCTAACCCTCTAACTGAGGGCCTTGAATGGTGCTTTGGCAGCAGGGCGATCCAAATGGAATGGCCAGGTAGGCAGTTCGGGACTAGTAATCACCTTGGAGACACCCTTGACAACATGGCAAGGCCTTCTGCATCTGTTCAACTGAACGGAGGTTTTGAGTTCTGACGTCTCCCCAGCTCTGGATACAACTGTATATATATCATTTCGAGAAGATGATGATACCACTGTATATATTGCATGATTACCGTAGACATATAGCTGTGGTTCAGTAGATATCTTCCCAACGAGTGAAGTGTATATAGTCCAAAAAAAAAAAATGGCCTACTATTTTGGTCACTATGAATAAATTTGAAGGCTCATATGTCGTCCGTTACAACTAGTTGTCTTATTTTTTGTATAAAAATTTTTTGAGGAACTAGTTGTCTTAATAACAACTTATTCTCCTATGGCAATCGTTTGATACGTTTTTTTAACCATTTATGCGATATACATAAGGTCATCACATCGATCCTACCGAATGAGAAGCTGACTCCGATCTATGGCCCATGGGAAGAACTGTTGGCTACAACCTCAGCCGAGGATTACTGGATAGCATACTAACTTGTGACAGCTAGTTATGTTCCCCCAAAAAAATTGTGATAGCTAGTTGGAGTAGTTTGGCTCCCAATTTCCTTATTAATGAGCACCTTGAAATATTGGAGGGTGGCTGTATGGCTAGTAATTGCTAGGAGGACTAGATGGGTGGAAATTCTGGAGCAAATTAGGGGGGAAAATACTGCTGAAAACATGAACTTGAAGAACCTTGATTTGGCCATCAGTGTCACTGGTATTTGCTTGAAGAACCTTGATCCAGAAAGGGCGCGTGTGGTGTGTGGTGAAATGAATGGAGAAGAGTTTGTGTTGTTGTGTTTCTGATGGATTCATTCATCTATTTCGGCCGAAAAAAGGTCAGCCATCAGGCCAACGGCCGGCTAGAGCCAACGAATGTGTATTCTATTTTATTAGACTTGAACAAAGGCCAAAAACAATTTGTGTTCTATTCCCTTTGTCCACACCTTAAGCATGCGGTTCAGTTTTTTTGTGTGTTTGTGGTCGTAGTTCACAATAACTAAGATCATGTTTTCGCATAGCTCCCCTTCACTAGTGAAAGCGTTTTGAAACGTGCTCTCGCAGCAATGCAAAGACTATTAAAACAGAGTGAGAGCTAAGAGAATTTTGCTATTTCAAGTCCGTCTCCCATCCACACTTTTTTGTGAGGCGTGTTTTTAAAAGCCTCTCAAGTAAGTAGTTTTATTTTACCCTATTTAGCATAAAATACCTTCAAGCGAAGGCTACCAGGGGCGAAATACGTTAATTACTCCTTCATCCCAAATTGTGAGTCATTAAAAAGATCTTAGAAAATCAAAATCTTTGTTTGACCAAGCGAACTGCTCATAGTGATGCGCACGGGGATGTCATATCTTGCCCTGTCCTGATCGTGTATTGTCTCTGCCTGTAGAAGGAGGGTGCCGCCTCACAGTATAGCACGTGTTTATTCATCCAGGAACAAGACAACAATTTTTAGCACGCCGTGCCAAAATAACGCAAAGGTCGAGCACAACGCTACTGAACAACTGTGCTCTGACGCCGACGTCGTCGAAGCAGTGTTGTCTAGCGCATCGCATTACACTTTTTACAGGCATGACGAAATTTTACACTGTTTTCAGCTTGGCCGGGAACAAACACACCTTATTCGACTCTTTTCAACATTTTGGATGCATTATCATTGCCATGCTTTGTTTTATATCTCTCAAGAACTGAAGAAAAAAGGAAAACGTACAAAATAGCAGTAGCATGTACTAACATTTTTTGGATCGGATCGCTGCACACTTTTTGGTACACGAGCACGACTGCATCAGCAGGCAGCAGTGAGCTGAGGCTAGTGCCCGACGCCAGGACTGGGCACGGACCCCATCAACCGCGCGGCCCTGCCGGCGGCAGCAAACCCCTCGGCACCGGGGCCGCAACCCCAGTCTCCCGCCGACGACGACGACGCTCGGTGGTGGTGGCACTCTGAGCACCAGGTCGCCCTCCAAAGGACATCACCTTCTTGCCGCCTTCCTTTCCGGCCTCCGTCAGCAGCTTCCGGCCGTCGCATGGCGTGCAGCGAGACAGCAGCAGGAGCAGGCACAGCGCAAGGCACGCCCACACGAGCCGCAGCGACGACGACGCGCGGGCGCCTTGCTGCCGCCGCGTGAACCCATTGGATTGCTGGACGTCGAGGTGGTGATCGGCTGGCGTTGCTTGCTCTGCTCTGGACCTCTGGTCGTTTTGGAACTTGGAAGCTGGAAGAGTGGCCTGGCTCGGTCTGCACTGTTATAGTCGGCGGCACGGCACGGCACCGCACCTGCTTCTGCTGCAGACAGGCTCCTGCTTTGGTGGTGGCGATGGGGCCGAGCGCCGCGCTGAATTTATAGGCCCGCGGCGCCTCGGGAGATTCCTCGTCTCCGGTGGGGAACTCTTCGCGACTAACTGCCGGCCACCAAAACTGGTATCTTTCTCTACAGAGACGGCAGGCAGTTGGGTTCTCAAAAACTTTTTCATGTCTTTCTCTACAACTCTACGACCAAAGCAGGAGAATTTTCTGTATATACTATATAGCCATGCTATACCTATACGTTATAAAAATCTCGCTCCTCCGTGCGTGCCCGACCTGTTAAAACTGCCGGAATGGACGGCGGCTGATTCAGAGGTGTTCTTTTTTTTAACGGACGGCGGCTGATTCAGAGGTGACTGTGACATCTCTGTGTACTGCTGTTGACACCTAAAAATGGTTTGGTCTAAGATATTTTAAAAATTTCAGACTTAGCCATATTTTTGAGGTTCAAGAGTCAGGTAAATTTTCAGACTTAGCTATTTTTTCGGGAAGATCAAAAGGGGCTATCTAAGTATTTTTGACGATCAAAGGGGCTCACGGAAGTGACGGGGCCGTCACGGACCTCGATCACTCCCCCACGCGTCGGTCAGTCGGCCCGGCCGTCGGGCCCCAATTCAAGGCGTCGGCCAGGACCAGTCGCGTCGGTCAGCGGCCAGTAGCGGTCAAGCGTCCGGTCGGTCGGCGGGGCCGATTTTGTAGTGCGTTTATTGCTACTTTGGAATCGATCCGGGCCTTCCGCGACGGTCGCGTCCGGTCAGCCCGTCCGGCCATCCGGTCAGCCCGGCGGGCTGGGAATCCATGCGAGATCGAACCGATTTGTTTCCAATCGTGTTTTGGTGATCGGTTTTTGAGGCTTGGAAAGTCCAAGGGCCGGTTCTTAAAGGATAAGACCACCCTCCTCTATATAATAAAGAGTTCATGGCGATTTGATCCCATCTACATCAATCGACAATCAATCTACCCCATTGTCCCGTTTGTAGGTCATCTTCTTCCTTCAACCCTCTATCACGCTATTAAAGCGGCGATCTCCGCGTTCTTAAATTACGTCCAAGCTAGGCGGCCTTGCTGGTCCTAGGACACCCCTACGCGTCTCATAGCGTCCTCGGCCAGGGTCTTCACGGAGGAGGTGCGTTGAGGAGGTTCTTCCGTCACCAAGCTCTACATCGGCCCTAGCGATCTCTTGATCGTTAGGTGGCCCGATCTGGCTAATGGTGTTCGGCGCTTCAGGTTGTGTGCAACGCCGGTGAAGCGTCCAAGGCCTCCCGATTGTGTTTGGCGTGAAATCCTAGGTTCATGTCAGCAACTGCCATTTCCAATCTGATGAACTTGTCAATCGGCTGACTAATAACGACGAGTTTTTTATTATAGAGATAACAAGGGCAGTTAGTTGGAGCGTACGTGTGACTGATTAGTTTTTTTACGTGGAGTGTTCTAACTTAAACCAAACTACATTTGGGCAAACATACAGCATCTTCAGTGCAAAGCTTGAGAGAATCCTCAGTTAACAATGCAACGACGACTTTTGCAAAAACATATAATATTGATGGACTTTAGAATGTATAGTATTATACTAGTAGTGTACTAGTCCTGATTGCTGAAAAATGAGTATATAAACAGTTAAACACTCGTGTGGGTGCGTACGTACGGTGTGCGTCGTCAGCGACGAAGTTCTTGACCTATGAGGAGAGGAGGATCACTAGCTAGCCAGCTGCAGCTAGCAGCCAGCAGCTGCGAATCGGGATGTCGGCCGGCCGGCATGTGCTAGCCACCGGTTGCCACCGAAGGAATCGCGGGCGAAACGGACGGCGGCCAGCGAAAAGGAGGCCAAATCTGACTGGAGAACGCATTGCAAAGGGAGAGGACGGGGAGCCCAGGATTAAACATGAATCCGGCCATTCCTGTGTTCTTCATCTCTGTTTTCCCATCTGCTCCTGTGCTCCATCGCGTCCTCGTGCAAGCCAATGCATAGTTTGGCTTTGGCATCCTCCAGTCCTCGTGGAAACGGCATATTCGTTCCTCGCCTCCCTCTCATGCAACGTCTGACTTATTATAAACCCTTGTTTTTAATTACCTTCTTGAGGTGGCACTGGGTGTTTTTTAGGTTATCATGGCCGACAACGATAGATTTGGAAAAAGGAAGCATGCATGGGAAAAACAATGGTTCACAAAGTTCAGCAAAAGCCCATTTTATTTGCATCGTTGGTTAGGTCATTAGTTTATCACAGGATAACTCAATCAGCTTCAAGGAATATGCCAAGAGACGAAGACTACTCATTGCGTGGCCCAAGATCCTTTCTGCTTTTCACTTTTTCAAGACAAAAAGCTTCACGAAACTGCAATCGCTCAACAAGTCAAGATCCTCTCTGCTATATTCATCAGAGAAGAGAAGAGAAACTTGAGAACGACTGCCATTGCATCAACAATCGGCCGGCTAGGGTTGATCAGCGATGGCGCAGTATGCATGATCAAGCAACGGGCAATGATCGATCCAAGCTCCATCCCTCGTGCAGCTACAGCCAGTAACTTCCTCCGAGAAATCCAGAGCAGTCGATTCACGATCACGACGCCAACAGCTCTGAACCGTCGGGGCAGCTGAACCTCGGACGAAATGTCCCTGTCTCTCCAGTTGCATCGCAGGACTGCAGCTCCAGCGCTCCATTCGCTTCACACTTGGCATGCAGACGCACGGGGTGGAACCGTGGAACGGAGCACATTGCGCACGCTCTGGTACGTTCGCGGCTCAGTTTAATTTGGCTGTGTGTCGGTGTCCGCACGGCCGCGCACGAACAAGTCTTCGTACGAACACGCTGAGAATCACTACAGAACACCTCAATTTTCTAGGGGTGGCTCATCACCAACAACCACTATAGTGTTTCGAGACCTCACTGCACCAGCCGCCCTTACAAATGATTTGTAGGGGCAATTTTGTTACGAGTCACCTCTACAAATAGACGTCCGAATACTAAAACGAGACACTAAAAAAATTTAAAAATGATCTCGGATGAAAAAATGACCTAAATAAAAATTCTAGATTTTGAAAAGTTATGAATCTTTGTCGTTAACAACTTTTCATTTCATTTTATTTGATGCCTCAAAATGTGGGGGTTTGAAGTCTAAAGTTTAAAATTTGAATTTTCCAAACGACCACTAATGGAAAAACTTCCTAAATGAGAGTTGTAGATCTCAAAAGTTATAAAACTTTTTAGTTAACAACTTTTTATTTGAAATCATCTTGTGATGCAAAAACTATGTTTAAATCTCTCAAATTTGAAATTCAAATTTTGTAAACGATCTCGGATGGAGAAACATTCTAAATGAAAAAAAATTACAGATCTCGAAAATTTATGAAACTTTGTAGTTGACAAGTTCTTTATTTGAATCAAGGGCCTCCAATAGTCAAGTTTTGCTAGGATCATCACTGTTGGTTGCATTAACCAACCGATAGTGTCCACTCTAAACAACACCTTTCGGGGTTGAAATCAGCCGATAGTGTTCACGTAAGTTCACCGACGGGTCCAAAGTAAACCGACATTGTTAGCTCTTTCGATATCTTTGCCGGCACAATCTAACCCGATAGTGTTATGCCCTCAATTCTGTCCGGTTCGTTAAAGCCCGACAATGCTCTCAATATCAACTCTGCCGATGACTTCCGAACCGCATTGCTTGGATCAAAAATGCTGTCGGTCCATGGATCACCCGACAAGAAAGTTCGGTGACAGCTGCCGGTTTTTTGCTATCAAACCGGCAGTCTCTCCTCAAATCACGCCGGTGTTTTGAACCGTAGTGTTTCAACCCCACATCACTACCGGGGGTTCTCGCCGGGTTCATTTTTGGCAAAGAAGAGGAGTTAGAGTCCGGCAGTGATGGACAATTCTATAGTAGTGATAGCATTGAACAATCACCGACAATGGTAACCAATATGTTAAAATAACAGAAGCTGATAAAGATTACTAGTACTACTACTCATCAAGATCGATCCCCAATAATCCTGGGAAATAATAGTGGTTTGTACTCACACTGGACAGTACTGAAAATAAAGGAATAAATAACTGGGAAAAAACTACATATTAGAAGCTTCAACCACGCACAATTTTGTTTTATTATAGTTGGCGATATGAAATCAGGCGTGGCAGTTGGTTGATCATCAACCAGTTTTGGAAAAGCCCATCCTAGATTTCTCCAGGTCCTGGACCAAATATAGCATCTTGACTTGCTGACTCCTAGCATGTAGAAACCGTCGCTGCCTCGCTCAAGCTGTAAGCAAATCCTCCCCACCATTATCCCACGGCTCCGGCTCGGACATGAGTTTGCTTTCATCCAATTCGAGCCGCACTCCACCTCTGAACCACATCTCCACTGTTGGCACCACTTTCTTCAGTGGAGGAAGTGGATCGAAGCACCAGGGCATGGTGACCACCCGCTCATATCCTTGTATCTCTTGGGCCACTGCGTCGCTCAGCTTATCAAACACATGGCGGGGCACCACCGAGAACGGTGACCCCAGGTCGACGTTGCACATAATCTGCACACTCCGGACTTGTGACTCCTCAGTTAAGTTGAGCGGAACTCCATCAACGGTGATGCCGCTCAGCTCAATGTAGTAGAGTTGGTCGACGATGAACATTGGAGTGAAGACTAAGGAGCCTCGTCGTAGGAGCCCACTTGTACGTAGCCTACTGAGCTCGGCGACGGCAGGTAGTACGAGAAGGCCCTGTAGTGGTGAGCTGATTGTTTTGCAACCTGAGAGACGAAGGAAAGATTATGACAACCAAGGCCAATGATACCTGCGTATCGTCCGAAGAGACCCTCATGTCCCCTGGCTGCAGCCAAAGATGAACCAGGGAGGCTCTGCGCCGGCGGTAACAGTAAGCGTGTCCATGCCCAGGGACCCGTTTGATACGGACAAGTCGTAGTACTGAATTCGGTAGCCACATGTGTTCCGGTCGATGCAGTTGGTGTTGGACATGGTTGCTTCTCTTGCTAATAGGCAAGGCGCCGATGAGCAGGAAATAGTCTGGTATGTAGATGACTTGCTGCCATCAAAGAGGGGCCGTCCTGATCGTAGCAGCTTTGCCTTTGATTGTGATGGCTCGCACTGGACCCATGAGAATGAGGAGCCAGTGTCGACTAGAACATTGTACTTTTCGGTGGGGTGCCAAGGCCGATTTGGGCGACGAAGAAATAGCTTGCCGCCACTGCTGACCTGCACTGAGATGTTTGTTGGTAGAGGGCGGTGGCGACGGAAGAAGAAGAGGCGGCTGCTGGTCCAGAGCTCATCATCGAGCCGCCCTTGCATGCTGTGGGGGATACTTGGGTGCTGGAAACGTGAACATGGGATGCTGGTGATGGAGCAGAGTCAGCCGGACGCCACTACTGGTATTGCTGGCATTCTTGTCACCTGCAGTAATGCACAAGAACTAAAGCATCGTCCCATTGAATATATTATATGTAGATCTTAGTTTTCCTTTGATTTTGCAATATACAAAGGTTGGACACTGGTTGCATATATGACACAAAATTTGTTTTGATTTCAGCATTGAACTGCTCGCTGTGCACTTCATGCATAAATGCAATCAAACTTTTTTTCCCCTATTTACATGTAACAAGTCAAACAGTTCGACCGAAGACATTATTAAAACATATCTTTTGGATGGATTGAAGAAACTAGAATCTTACCGTTCCAAATGTTGGGGCAATCGATATCCATAGGATCACAACAAGCAGCATTGACAACAATAGAAATCACGATTAACAGCAGGGGCTTTACAGTATTCATCGATCTCCAAAGAAACAGCTTTCTCTTCAACCTAGGATTGAATAATTGTTTGGGGAGGTGCGACATGAATAGATAAGAGACGGCACTCGAGGACAATATTGTAGGTACTTATAAGGGTTTATAATGACGTACATGCATCATCCATGTTCTACCAACTTTTCATCATACGAAAGTAATGAAACAACTTCACACATTCATGGGCCCGTTGTCTAGTCACAACTATATCCTTGTTTATAGGGAAAATATGTTCTACTCCTAGAGAGTAGCTACCCTATATGTGTATATCCCTAGATTTAAAGTGTATATGATGAAACTAAGTGTATGTGGATGGAGTATATGATATGCTAGATCATTTAGGGTGGTATGTATGTTAAGTATGCATACATACGTTGAGTATGTGGCAGTAGTGACATTTTGATAATATATAAAAAGATATGGGTTCTATTGAAAAATTTTTGTGTAGTAATATCTAGAGTATCTTAATATGAGTATATAATCTTCTTAAACCCGATAAACAAAAAACAAATCTAGAGATATATGAGTAACTACTCCTGTGTGGCCGTCGCTGGCCATGTGCCACAGGAGTACCCGCTGCAGGGCCTCTAAAATGTGTGGGCCTCTAAAAATATACATAACTAGCAACTACCCTCGTAAGACGCACGGGTCGGTAAGGCCAAATATATCGATCATATTATTGTACATGAAATCGAAAAGATTAGTAAAAATTAGTTGCAAATAGATTTTATTTGATCCCTTCTTAGAAGGGAAGGATAAGTTTAGCATAATATGTGAGTGTTCCACTTTTGACACGGAGAATATTTCATTGTCACCCGAAAAATTCTAAACTTTTGACAACCGCACGATTGTCAAAAACCGCAAGTCGTTCTACCGTAATGACCATGGTCATGAAAGGTGATTAAATTTAGGAAGAAGGAAACATCCAAAGATGTAGAACTGTGCAGGCACATTGAAAAGTTTGGTACTTAAATTAAGGAAGACACACATAGAAGCGAATTCAGTGGGGTACGTCCCCAGTGGGCACCTGACATCCACGTATGACGCGTGTCTCGGACCTGGGAGTAACTCGGCTCGGCTTATATTGTCGGAAGCTTGCCCAGCCGGCTGATTGCTCGGCTCGCTCGTGGGTGAAGCCGCGAAGCGCAGGCCAAGGCTCCAGCCCAGGTTCCTTTGGTACGGCAGTACCTTCCGCCGCGGCCGCCGCCTGACGCATTCGCCACTGTTAACACCGCCGCGGCGCAGCCCCTCTCCTGCCTCGTCCAACGCGGCGGGAGAAGGATGGCGGAGAGAAGTCGCGCGCCGGTCGCCGAGGCGCCCACTTCCTGCTCGAGCGGTGCGGTGGGACGTGGCGGGAGGCGGTGCTCGAGCAGATCTAGGATCTCAGCTACTCGCTTATCTTCCATTGGCGACATTCAGGTAAGCAGTTCTTCTGTAGATTGGAATGAACTGTGAATGGTCCTATCATGTTACACTGATTTATAATTGATTATTAGTTACATCAATCTCATATCTGAATGTTACAAGCTACACTTCGTGCATTTGCTGCTTCAGAGTTAGACCTTGTTCTTGTCTTTCAAGCACACGGCAGTAGCACAGCTTGGGGTTAATTCCATCTCATATTTGTTGTTTCATTTTCAAGCATTAGTGAACGAGCTTATTCAATTCATCATTTGCTATTCATTGTTTCATTAGTTTATTTCCTTTTAGCTTGTTTCGCGAATACAGCTTGTGTCCTGTTCTTGTATAGTTGCAGCTCAGCCTTCATAGATTTTCAGGAGTAAGGTCTTGTTGTAATTTAATTTAGCCTCCTGCTAGCCGATTGTGTTGCTGGCTGACGATCTTCTTTTGAAATCGTCTAATAGTTGTGTTTGCATTTTATGTTGTTCCATTTTTTTTTTCCAGATGTTCTACTACAACCGGTGCGTTGGAGCAATCTTCATCTGTCTATGTTAGTTTAATCTACTACAACCAGTGCGTTCAGGGTTGAAGATGTGAGCAGCCCCTAACCTGCAAGTTCAGTGCAGAAGCCTCCCGCTGCTCGATCGAGCTGTAATTCCATAAGGGTTGGACTTGCACCAGTGGTGGAGTGTGTTCAGCAAAAACAATGGCCTCTAGAGCTGAGGAGAATGCAGGGAATTGCTGTGTGAAGACTGCCTAGAACCAGAGAGAAACTGAGAGCGGCAAGTTACAGGCTGATTGCCGTTTTGTTCTGAAATTTGCTTAAGAATTGCTGTCTTGTAGTGTAAGTGGATCCAGTACTTGCTGACAACTCAGATCTTTAATTTTGTAGATGAACAATCTTGTACTGAAGTGCTTTTGGCAAACCTCCATGTGACTCAATCCCATAGAGTAAAGCTGAAGTAACACTTACCTTTTTTAACTCTTTGCCTCACAATGCCCCACACATTTTTTATAACCATTATCTCAGTTGTATATTGATGTCTTATCGCTTCAGGAAATCTGCCTTGGAATCCTGGGAGACCTAGCCTGTAAGAAGAACAGAAAAGCAAAGCAAATCAAAAACAAAACAAAACCAAACCTGTTGTGTCATCGGAACCATTTCAGGTTGACAGCTTTATTGCTAAAAGTGAGCGTGAAGATGTGAGGATCAGCTTGGGCTTGAGTCCTGCTGATTTTCTAATTGCTATTGTTGGTACTCCATTTTCATATGGTGATAATTTGATGGAAGAGGCGTTTTATGTCTTGCAAACCAGTGAGTCCTCTTGATCGATTGTGCAGTGGCTTAGATAAGTGCCGGCGAACAGACTAACTAAAGAACACGTTTAGGAAGACACAGAACGCAGACTAAAAGCTGAGCTGCTCCAAAAGTCACAAAGACAAATCAAAGTCAAGATCATCTGATATTAAAATTCGAACAACATCAACACTGCCATGTGCATCCAATCCAAATAGCAAGCCGTCAACAAGATTCAGAAATTGAACCATCAATTATACAAAATAGAAGAACCTGTGTCGGCTAGCTGCTCTGACAGCGTACCCCAGTGAGGTGGAGTCCGGCGGCACGGTT
>JADLZK010004641.1:0-31604 GCA_015847255.1 Hyparrhenia diplandra | reverse complement strand
AATGCCGTGGAACCGGTGGCAACTGAGGCTCGTGTTGGTGCCGCCCGGTATGAACGGGGAGAAGAAGCCGAGAGCAAAGACGCCTTTGGAGATGAGCAGTCGCCGAGAGAGTGGCCTTTGGCTTTGTCAACTGGTCATCGGATTTGCGCACACAAATCATCGGGAGGAGCAGGACGAAAAATGGTAAGGCGTGCCATGCCCATTGTTTCTTCGATCTCGCTCATGGGCATGAAGTCCAGGGGCGGCGAAAATGGCACCAAGATATAGATCAGGTTGTGGCACGGGACATGGTGGAGTGAGTCATATCCAGGAGTGAACCAATAGTCTGACGAATTTGATCAAAATGCAAAAAGTCAATGCCGTGCAATGGTCTAATGTATCTCTATGACACACATGATGCCAAATATGTATTTTAAATAATGAACAAGCATTGGAGCAAGATTAGTCCACATTATGATCTATCTCTATGACACACATGATGCCAAAGTATGTACTCCCTCCGCTCCAAAAAATTGCAATTCTAGCACAAAGACGCTGTTTAGTATCTCAAGTTCGATTAATGATAGATAAAAACTATCAATATTTATACTATCAAATAAATCTCATTAGATTCATTACGAAATATAGTTTTTAATAAATTAATTTGAAGTCATAAATATTTGATAGTATTTGGTAGAAATTCGGCAAATATAGATCATATTTGATGGCACGGAACCCGTAGTTGCAAGTATTGTGGAACGGAGGGGTATTTCAGAATAAAATTGACCAACCGAAGGGCCAAGATTAGTCCACATTATATGCTAAAAAAAGATTAGTCCACATTATGACTTGGTGGATTTAGACACGAAGGAGCCAAGGAGGAAGGATCTTGATTCTTGACCAAAACATTGATGAGCACGCACACACACTTGCTACGTGGCAACACCCCCGGCCCAATGCGTTGAACTATGCTGCACGTGCAAGGAAAAACTGTTGCCCACAGCCGCAAACCCGCAGTGTTTGGTCGTGCCAAACCGAAGTGAAACCCGGCTCGGCTGCCTTCTCTTAGTCAATTGAATTTGAATATTTAAAATAAAAAGATATTAACATTTTGATTTGACTTTAAAGTAATTTAAAATGTAACTAGAGCAACCCCTCTTCTGAACATCTTTGGGAACGAAATGTAACAAGCTGAGATAAACTACTTCATCCGTGTTATTCTCACTTGACAAGAAGTCAAATATCTTTTAACATTGATCAAATATATATAATAAAATGACCCTTCGGTACAAATATAATGGTACTCTCGGCTCTAGAATGGTGTTTTATCAATGTGGATTGTCCACTTTGCCTTTGATTGACAAGCATGTGAATTAAATTAAAGTTCCATCATATTACAAGATAATTTGTCGAAGCCTCGATACTCACACATGCTAGAGTCACATGCCACCTTTCTAGCTAGGTCGATGTGTGTTAGTGACTTTGAACCCTTTTTATTTTTTGTAAATAAAGCTGCAGGGATAGCAGCCCCTCAAGATTCATCAGAGAAAGAAATCGCACATTCCGTGGTCAACGGCATGTTTATTTTTGTCTAAATTTCTTACGAATGTAGTGGTTGAAGCAACGAACTTGTTTAAACTCTATGGATGGCCGACCCGTTAGACAAAGCATAAACATGTATTTCTCTAACCATTAGAGGTTGTTAGCAGCCGGATAGGAAGTCCTCGATTTAGATTGTAGATGGCACTCTAGTTTGTTGTCACAGGATATATAATAAGATGGGAACATAAAAAGACCATTAATATTATTTCTAGTTTATAGAAATCCCTTGTGAGTAGGTTAGCCATGCATTAGCATCGACGGCGAAGGAGCACGACAAGGACCACACGTAGTCGATCGTCACGCAAAACAAAAACATGTATTTCTCTAACAATTGAGGTTGTTAGCAGACGGATAGGAAGTCCTCGATGTAAATGGCACTCTAGTTTGTTGTCATAGGATATATAATTAGATGAGAACATAGAGACTCTTAATATTCTTTCTAGTTTATAGAAACTCCTTGCGAGTAGGTTAGCAGTTAGCATCGACGGTGAAGGAGCACGGCAAGGAACACACGTAGTTGTCACGGTTGCTCGGGTGTGGCGTGTCCAGATCGAATCCGGCCAGCTCGTGGTCCGTGAAGGCACAGTGGATGCAGATCAAAGCAAGGTCGTCGTCGAGGAAGATAGGTTCAAAGCGCTAGTAGAACAATAGGTGGTGACGCCGACTTCTTTCCACACGCGCCGCTGCGTAAAAAGACGACACAAGAGTGAGGAGGACAGCAGTGGTGGTTGTCGCGGGCTCCCCGCGAAACATGGATGTTTAGCCGGGCCGGCAAGAACGTGTGTTTGTAGTTTTGCTTTAGAACAAGTAGTCTCTGCTTTTAGTTTTTTCTATTGTTGGATCGACACAGTTTTATAATTTTTCTATAGTTTTAGTAGTTTTGCTATTCAGCATGTGCAGGTTAGTCCTACAAAGTACATACAAGTAGTATTGTTGGTGTTTGTAGAGACTAAACAGCTATGATAGAGATGACCATTATTAATCTGAGTTTATTGCAAAAGTCTTGTCATTCTCGTCGCCAGTACTAGTGACTAGAGATGATGTTGTTGCAGTAGCTCAAGAAATTTCATGGTACCCATGCTAGTATAGCAGCCTTGTTTGATTTATGGCTCCACAGTTCCACAGTGTGTTGTAGGCTTGTAGCCGCCGTCTGTTTTTTCCTTTTTTTTTTTTTCATGAATATTTGTGTCTTTTTTTACCTGCTTGCCTTTCATTCAACTTGAATCGGTCGAAGCCTCGTACTCACAGATGCTAGAGTCACATGCCAGGCGATATGTTAGTGACTTTGAACCCCTCTTTTTTATCTTTGAATGTTTCTATGTACATCTCTGATCCCTTCATTTTACAGTTAATAAAGCTGCAGGGACAGCGGCCCCTCAAGATTCATCAGAGGAAAACATGTTTAATTTTTGTCATTTCTTACGAATGTAGTGGTTGAAGCAACAAACTTGTTAGACAAAAGAAAAACATGTATTTCTATAACAACTAGAGGTTGTTAGCCTGACAGGAAGTCCCCTAGATGGCACTCTGGTTTGTTGTCATAGGATATCTAATTAGATGACAACATAGAGACTCTTAAGTTTTTTAGTTTATAGAAATCCCTTTGTGACTTTGTGAGTAGGTTAGCATCGACGCCAAGGAGCATGTCAAGGAACACGCTGTAGTCTTCACGGTTGCTGCGGGTCCGCATGGCTAGGTCGGACCCGCCAGCGCGTGGTCTGTGAAGGCGAGGTGGAGGCGGATCAAAGCAAGGTCGTCGTGAGGAAGATGGGTTCAGTAGCGCCGGTAGGACAAAATAGGTGGTGACGCCGGTAGACGCCGGCTTCTTCCACACGGGCGTGCTTCGAAAAAGACGACACATGGGTGAGGAGGATAGCAGTGGTGGCTCGTCGCGGGCTCCTGCGCAAATGGGATGTTTAGCTGGGCAGGAGGAGGAGCGTTTGTTTATAGTTTTGCTTGAGAACAAGTGGCCTCTGCTTTTAGTTTTTTCGACCGTCGGATCGATATAGTTTTATACTTTTTCTACAGTTTTGGTAGTTTTGCTATTCAACAAGTGTAGGTGTTAGTCCTACAGAGTACATACAAGTAGTAATGCCACTGTTTGCAGATACTAAATAGCCATGAAAGAGATGACCATTAGTAATCTGCTGAGAGGTTCAATTGCAAGGCCTGCCGTGAACGTCGTGGAGGAATAGGCGGGCTATAAGGCCGAGATGAGGTCGAGAGCGTTGTCGTGTCATTGCGATCCTACAGGCACTCGCCTCAGTGAAACCGTTGTGCAGGGCTTGGTCCTGGCTGGGTCGTCACAGGTTTCTCGGATCAGATCGGAGTCACCATCCATAGTTGCAGCACCACCGTCTTTGTGGCCTTCAACTCAATGCCCCTTCGACTCAGTGCTGATATTTTGTTACCTTCTTTCGCCGTGGCAAAGTGCACATTGTTATCTCAAAAGCAATCCATTTTAGTTTTTTGCAAAACCTATTTGATGGATGGAACCAGCAGAAAAATGTAGTAGCTCACCTGACAGGCTACACATCTAAAACCGTAAAGAGGACTAATTTCTAGCAGAACACTGGTCCAAGTGAAAATATGCGGCACATAATGGCAACATACAAAGTGTATGCAGTTAGTTAATTATGCACATTAAAACCCAATGCATTGACTTTGCATATGCTAAACAAACAACCAAATACATTGCTCAGAGGTTAGGATTTATTACGGAAAATTTTTCGGTTCAACTAGTCGGATCCCAAAAAGCTGTCCGACACCCTCCTCCCTCTGTTCGTTTATTTCAGGCCAGCCTAGAATACTTCATGGAAAAAGTCTTTTTTTTGGTCCCCTCCTTTTCTTGCGAAGTTTTGGTCGCCTCAAAACCCGGACAAAGTCCTCAACTTTCAAACCGTGCAGATTTCGTCCCGCCGGCCTGGGTTTTGGACGGTGGTTTATCTGATAACTCTGTTTTTACTCTGAAGAATTTCGTTTTTTCCCTTCTTATTTATTTGCGGCCGATCTTTTCAAAAATCATAATAAATCACGTAAAATTCATAAAATAGTGCCTCTATTTTGTTGGACTCCACATGGTAGAGCTTGATTAATGAATATATAATACGGTATACTTTAGTACAAATTTTTACTAGAAGGTTTTGCCTTTTTATTTATTTATTTCATCTCAATCTTTTAAAAAATCATAGTAAATTATAGAAAAATTATAAAATAAAAAATTCAATTTTGTTGACTCACATGAGGCGTGCAATAACACGATTATATAGTTACTATGGCTCTTTAGCTGGGTTAGGTTAGCTAGGTTTGTTGTCTTTGGCCGACCGCTGACGTACGCACGCGGTACGCGAACCTCGACGATGGAACCCGACCAATAAATTAAATAGTACACCTATATATCTTTATTGTGTAAATATGCTCATGTGGAGTCTAGCAAAATTGGTTTTTCAATTATATGATTTTTTATAATTTATTATGATTTTTAAATATTGAGTTGAAATAAATAAAAAGAAAAAAGGCAAAACCTTCCTAGCAAAAATTTTATATTAAAGTATACCATATTATATATTCATTGTGTAGCTCTACTTATGTGGAGTCCAACAAAATTAGATTTTCTATTTTATGATTTTTCTGTGATTTACTATGATTTTGAAAGATTCAGCCAAAAATAAATAAGAAAAGGGAAAAACGAAACCCACATACCATAGCAAAACCGGAGTTATCTGAAGCGAAACCACCGTCCAAACCCGCCGAGGGACGAAATCTGCACGGGTTTGAAAAGTTGAGGGCCGCTTTTGTCCGGTTTTGGAGTTGAGGGGACCAAAATCGACTTTCGTAAAAAAGGGGACCGAAAATAGACTTTTTCCTAATTTCATCCCACATGTTTCAAGCCTCCTCCATCCAGCAGAAATCTTCGAGCGCGTGGCCTTCTGGCCCAGAACGACCCATGGGGGTGCGGCCCACCAGGACATGCACGATTCGTCTGGGTAGTTTTATTTTTTCTTTCTATTTCCCGAACAGCACACGAATTAGTGAAGATGCATGGCTGCGCTCATATATTCTTTAATCGTTACTTTTTTCTTTTCTTTCTTTGTTATCTTATTATTTTTCTTTTCTTATTATTTTTCACATATTTTATTTATTTATTTATTTATATTTTTGTGTTATATTTTCCTCGTAATCCTTTGTTCTCTTTTTTTTTATCTTTTATTCCTTTTTTATTTCCCTTTTTCTTTTCTATTTTTATTTTTCTTTTTGGCCTTTTTATGGTATATCTAGGATTGTTTATTTATTATACATGTGATGTTCTAAGGTGTATCCGTGGTATTGTCTTAGTGTACATGTGATGCTCTATGGTGTATCTATGTGTGTTCTTTTTAGTATGCATGCGTATGTTCTAGGGTGTATCGCGTGTATTGTCTTAGTGTACATATGATGTTCTATGGTGTATCTGCGTTTGTTATTTTAGTGTACATGTGATGTTCTACGTTGGGGTGTTCACTTATGTTGGGACATAGTAGATCCAGGCAGTGAGCCGAGGTAATCGAGGTAAAGAAAAGATTTTAAGCAAATAATCGTGTGCTAAATCATCTCTTGCAGGAACGGATGCAACCGTCGGATCGAAAAGTGGAGACGACAACTCTGCCCAAACCTCCACCGGAACCTCCACCAAAGTCTCTCACCAAGAAGACCTTGCGGAGGTACTTGACAGAGGTTTCGCTTGCGATGAGGTCACATCCGAGGAGGTGGATACAGAAGCAGGAACGGAGATGACAACATTGGTTCAAAGCAACTCAGCTTGGATTCATTCTGCCCAATGCTGTCTGTGGACAATCACTGTTTTCGTTTTGAAAGTGCAGTCCAGTTTGAACTGTCAAGTTCTCTTCTTTTCCACTGATTTTGAAACTGTAGCCTGCTCTGTTTTCTTTGTCTGAACTGTTGCTCGAATTTTCTAGTCATGCGACCTGTTTACTCCTCCGTCCCCAAAATGTCTGTCGCTTACGCTTCCCCGAGAAAAAACTGCCGCAATTATATATTTGAATATATAAAATATTTATGCTAAGTAATTAGTATCACCGGAAAGATTTTTAAGTCTAGTTTTTAACAAATTTATTTAAATATTTAAATGTTGCACATATTTTCTACAAACTTAGTCAAAGTTGTGGCACGAAAAACCAACGGCGACAGTCAATTTGGGACGGAGGGAGGGAGTTCAGAGCAACAGCAGCCTACTATTGTCAGATCATCAGCAGTTCGTTCTTCTCAACTGAAGTACTCTTTTGTTGTAACTTCAGACCGACAACAGCAGCGGCTCGTGCCCATCTCCTCTGGCTCAGGTAAGCAACACAACAGCAGATTGGGTGGCGAGCACCAACATTATCAGTTGTCACATAAGTGATGGACTAATCTACAAAATGTATCATGTACTATTAACTAGTACCCATTGCATTATCTACTGTATGCGATGAGATTCTTGACGGCGTGGATTCTCTACCGTGATGTACGCAAGTCACGGGTAACATGACCCTTGCCCGATGCCGCTTATTTGGCATCCGACGGACTGCCTTTCCCACTTCCCACCAACTCACAGCCAGTAGCATTTGTGGCCCAATAAGGCCCAGCTCGGTTCCCCAAATGTTACGATGGCAAAGCTCCGCCGCGCCCCGAGAGAAAATGGCGCCGCGTAGCACGCGACAGCGTAAATTTGGCGGGATTACGGCGCCCCCGTTGCCCCAACCGCCCGCGACAGGTCGAGCATCGCTGCCCCGGCCGCCGCCGCAGCCGCCCGCCCGCGATTTCCTCCCTCCTGCTTTGCCCGCTTTTGCGCCGCCCGGTTGCCCACCTTCGCCGCCACGTCGCCGCCTTCCGAGCCTTTTCTTGAGTCTGCGCCACTGCCGCCCTAGCTCTGCGCCGGCCACATCAGCCCACCGACCTAGCTTTGCCAGCTAAGTGTGCGCTTCACAGCCGCTTCACCTTCGCCCACTTTGGTCCGCTTTCTGCTGTCGTCGTGGCTCCTCCGCTGTCGTTGCAGGCTGGTGCTGATGTTGTAGTCAAAAATCAATTTCAGATTCAATGGCACAAGCACAACTCAACAAGTAAGTTATGTTCACATTTCAAACTTTATTCTTGTATTGTCTGTACTTAGATGCGAGCAATGAGAATGTATTTTTTTTTCATGCATAGAGAGAACGTGAATCCTAGCTGGTACCTTTATGTAGCACATGCGCGCTAACTGATGGCTTTTGGTGAAGATTATTTTGTTTTTAGCCCTAACAATTATGTGGCTAATTTTATACACATATATTATATATATAATATATATAGTGGTACCTTCGGTGGAGTTATTTGGAGCATGTATATACTGAACATGCTTATTAAAATGCTAGTGTGTTACGGTGCACAGTGCTGATGTGCTTATTTCACTGTCATCGTAATTCTAAGTTGGGCTTTATTTGGGCCAAAACTGCAAACTGGGCTACCCTATTTGAAGTGAAAGAGCTACTTGGTTTATTAGCCATTGGATGAGAAATGGAGGGCATCTAGTAGGTGGTAAGTCACCCGTGACTTGCCTTCACTAAGTCGAGAATCCACGCCGGATTCTTGAATGGAACATGGCAACTCATGGGAGATTTTTGCAATCCAAAATGTTAGATCTGTATAATTGTCCTGGGTTTGTGACTTGCCTTCACCAAGTCGAGAATCCACGCCGGATTCTTGAATGGAACATGGCAACTCATGGGAGATTTTTGCAATCCAAAATGTTAGATCTGTATAATTGTCCCCTGGTTTCCTGCTGCTGTGGGAAAGAGAAAAAAAATTGTTTCCCACTAGCCTGCTGAATTGATCAGGTTAACATTAGTCCGATAATCCAACAACTTTGATGGTACTCCCCTTCCTAAAAACATGCAACTATAGGGAACGCGATACCAAACTTTGTCAATTTTAACTATGTTAGTAGAAAATACATGCAACATCTATATCTTCAAACAAATTTATTAAAAAACTAGACTTAAAGATCTTTCTGATGATATTAATTACTTCAGATAAATAATTATATATTTTAATATATAATTGTCAGCAATTTAAAAACTTTGACTTCTTGAAAAACGAAAATTGCATGTTCTCTCGGAACAGAGGGAGTACTTTGCAAGTAGTAAGCGAGCACAAACGTCATCATATATAAATCGCAGTATACCATGAAATTTCTGCAACAAACCTCATCAGTCATCACTAGGGGCGATGGGAATGACTAAACTTTTGTGCCTTACTGCCCTGATCTTCCCCATTATCCTTTGTCTCACAACATGCAGAGCAGCGGCGAACAGGACATGACGGCTGCGGCATTGCCTTCCCGATGACCGATACCACGTCACACTTACACCAGATCGATCTAGTGCCAATGGTGGATGAGCAGCAGAATACGATGATGGGCCTCGTGCACAGGGGAGGGACAATGCCTCTGCTTGTGTAGCTAGGCCCTCTGCTTGGGACCGTTGTTGTGGCGCCGCTGTTTTGACTCCGGGAAGACTCTGGCAACGTGGTCGTGCGCAAGCAGAGCAGCGTCGACAAGTCGTTCTAACGCCTTGGTCGCCGGAACGAGACTCGGCAAAGATCCACAGACTGGCTCGGAGTGGTACGGCGTACCTCATGTCCTCAAGTCTGCACTGGGTGGGTTCTCCCTGCTCTTGGCAGTTTGAACTTGTTCCGAGAGTCACGCTAATTTGGTGATCTGGGATTGCCACGGTAAATTAAAACGCACCCGCTATCAGTAATTTTCGAGCGTTGATACCTGGCACTGAGCCACTTATTGCCTGAACAAGGTGAGGTCAAAGTTGAAACCATGCATGAAACTGCTATAGGTTTGAGCCGTCGATGGAACAGATTTAGCTTTGGTGCTAATGGCACGTCTTGTGTGACAGACGCAGGCATATGCTTTGTCAGCCGGGGCCGTAAGCCCGTAACGTGCTAGGATATCAGCACGGGCATTCCCTTCGTAGCGGCCGTACGTCACCGTCGGCCGGTGCCCCGACTCCCCGCTCTTTCTTGTTCGCTCTCCCGGTGATGCAGGGCACGGGGACGGCGGCGACGACGACGCTCCTCGTGGGAAGATGTAGTCCCGACCGCAACGGGCACGGTAGGCAGCCTGCCATGCTAGTGTCAGCACGGCATGGGTACGAGGTGGAATCTTGGGATCGGGGATCGACGACTTGGGCGCTCAGCAGAGCCACGGCTTGACTCGCGCGGTGCCCTTCAATTCGCATTCGCCGCTGCGGAGTCAAGGCTGAAGCAATGGTGAACAGGCGGGACAGTGGGGACTTGCTCCTCGTCTGCTCCGGGTCCTCGAGGCCATGTGCTACGTTGACGACGCGCGGAAGCTGCAGATAGATGGTACTGTACAGTCTGTACCGGACTCCGTAGGTAGTACCGATGGTTGAAGCACTGTCAATGGTGCTGGCCGGTCGACTTGAATCAATCGTGCTCGTCGCTCGTTGCGTGTCCACTTGAATCAATCGTGCTCATCGATCAGTCAGGTCTCTCTCTCGGTGATCATCAATCAAAACCTCCGGATCCGACTAGCTGGCTGAAATTGTACCTGGAGCTCAGCATTGCCTCCCGGGTCAGTAGGGGTAGAAGTGGGAACGCGTGGGACTGAACACAACCCAACGGAGTCCAAGTCAGTAGTGATTCGATCTGTAGGACGCCACGGTGCATGTGCGAGTGCCAAGCTACAGAGTATTGGAGCGGCCTCTCGTGCTAAGTCTGAAACCATTTCACCGTAGCAGTGTGTGAGAGTACATGCATAATGCTGGACAGTGTGTGAGCATGTAGCAGATGCCAGATGGTACGTACAAGCGGTTAGAGGTTTTAACGGTGCTAAGCTGCCAGCACCCAGCAGGCCGCAGCTATAAGATGATTTTTATATAATAATTGTAGATCTTGATGAGATAACTTTAGTTTTGATTTTTTTTTCATTTGACGACCTTTCTAGTTTTGAGTTTTTCATTTTATCATAATAATTGCGTACTTCTGCTTATCATATTAGAAATTTAATATTTTGTTTCAATATGTCATCAAATAAAGACACTTTTTTTACCAAAGTTATAGCTCTCAAAGAAATCTACAAGTTTGTAGTTTCCGAAGTTTTTACATTGATATTATTACGATGTTAAAAAGAATAACATATTGTATCAACAACTTAATATGTTGCTGAGGCTTTATAATATTTTCTTCGTTGGAAAAACAACATGTTTTTGGAAGATAAAATAGGGTACTCTTGGAGGTGCTCTATATTTACGCCAGAATGAGGTTTGTTTTCCGTGCTAAAAAATTGAGAAGTGGGTTGTTAGGACTTGTTAGAGATAGATTTTTATTGTTTCAAATAATCATTTATTGGGAAGGATTATATGGTACTCTTAGAGATGCTCTTAATATCCTTGATAAATCTGAACCGTTGATTTTATAGCTTTTAATTACTTATTTAATTAATCTAGAAAAAGGGGAACAAAAAAGGAAACATTGACAACGAGCGACGACTTCCACTAGTGAACACTGGGACGAGAGGAACGCCCGCAGTAGTTGCTGCCGTCCGCGCGATCCCACAGGTTTTTTTGTTCTTCGGCAGTCTTGAAACAACAAAATAACCTGTGTGTGTCCTACTGGCCTTTGTCACTACTGCTTTTGCTGTTTCTGGTATGTATATAATTATATACACACACATAAGATTTGTTGAGCTACCACAACAAACACCACCACTAGTGGCAACGGCAATGACAAGACTTCTAAACCTTTCTGCCCTGACCTCCATGCTCCTTTGCCTCACAACAACCGCCGCCAGCGCTGCATCTGACACGCTCAACAACGGTGGCAACATCACCGACGGCGAGACGTTGGTCTCATCCGGCAGCACCTTCACCCTGGGCTTCTTCTCCCCGACCGGCGTGCCAGCCAAGAGATACCTTGGCATCTGGTTCACCGCGTCCCCAGATGCCGTCTGTTGGGTGGCCAACCGCGACAACCCCTCAACAGCACCTCGGGCGTACTGGTGGTCGGCACCACCGGGAGCCTTCGCCTTCTCGATGGCTATGGCCACACCGCGTGGTCTTCCAACACGACGACGAGTAGTTCTGCTCCAGCCGTGGCGCAGTTGCTTGACTCCGGCAACCTTGTTGTGCGCGAGCAGAGCACCGGTGACGTGCTCTGGCAGTCGTTCGATCACGCATCGAACACCTTGCTCGCCGGCATGAGAATCGGGAAGGACCCGCAGATTGGCGCGGAGTGGTCCCTCACGTCGTGGCGTGCATGGAACGACCCGACGACCGGGGATTGCAGGCGTGCGATGGACACCAGGGTGCTCCCGGACATCGTCTCGTGGCAAGGGAACGCCAAGAAGTACCGAACGGGCCCCTGGAACGGTTTAGGGTTTAGCGGCATCCCGGACATCCTCCGATCGGATGCGTACCCCAAACAGGTCGTCATCCGCCCCAACGGGATCGCATACATCATCGTCAACACCCGGACCGATGCGGCCTTCTCCCGCATCGTGCTGAACGAGGCCGGCGTGGCGCAGAGGCTGGCATGGGACCCCGCCAGCCGGGTGTGGAACGTCTTGTCGCAGTATCCAAAGGACATCTGCGACGCCTACGCCATGTGCGGCACGTTCGGCCTGTGCAGCATGGACACCGCATCCTCGCTGGTCTGCAGCTGTGTCGTGGGGTTCAGCCCCGCGAACCCGTTCCGGTGGTCTCTGAGGCAATACAGAGGCGGATGCCGGAGGAACGTGCCGTTGGAATGCGACGGCAATGGGACAACGACGGATGGGTTTATGGTCGTGCCGGCAGTGAAGCTCCCGGACACAGACAACGCGACGGTGGACACGGGCGCGACGCTGGAGGAGTGCAGGGCGAGGTGCCTCGCCAATTGCTCATGTAAGCGCCTACGCCGCCACCGACATTCGAGGAGGCGGTGATGGCAGTGGCTGCGTCATGTGGAAGGATAACATTGTTGACGTCCGGTACGTAGACAAGGGGCAGGATCGTCTCTATCTGAGGTTGGCCAAGTCTGAATTAGATATAAGTAAGCACTAATTTCGTTTTCTGTATTTATTAAGCTGAAATCATATATAGGAGAATCGTCCAGCCTCCTAGTTACTGGCTCTGCCACTTCCTATCAGCAGTAAACCTGTTTCATCATCAGTTCTTCAACAAATTTCTGCAGCTAAAGCGAAGAGGAGGGGTGTGGCGACGATCGTGCTTTCAGTCACAGCATCTGTGCTAGCAGCCATGGCTGCAGGCATGTATCTTGTTTGGATAGGCAAGCTTAGAGGTACAGGCACTTAACTACTCAGTACTTTCTCCATCCTAAATTGTAAGTCATTCTAAAAATCTTACAGAGTCGAGCATCTAAAGTTTAACCAAATTTATATGATAAGATAATAATATTTAGAATGTCAACTAAGTACTATTGGATTCCTCTTTAATTGTATTTTAATAATATACCTATTTGATGTCATAACTTTTTGTAATTCTCACAATAACTTTGGTCAAACTTGAGATGGTTTGACTCTCCAATATTCTCGAACGACTTACAATTTGGAATGGAGGGAGTATAATTCAGAGTGCATATTTTTTTAATAATGGATAACAAATATTCGGCCTCTACATCCGAGGGATGTACACAACCCATTATTACAAGCTTTAGAAGAAACAGAAAGAGAGAGCCTCGGTCATAAATCGACCAGAAAGCTAAGACAAACAATATAAATGTTTCCATCCATTGTTAGATATCTCTAAAGCAATAAATTCTAATTTCTTGCTTATTGTTGAGAGCGCTTCCTTGGTCATTCAGAGTGCATATATTTAGAGCATCTCCTTGAGATTAATTGGCCTCTCCCTTGTCAACCTTTTTTTTTTTTATTAGAGTTCATTTGGCAACCCTCCTACGCTAATACAAAGTTTCTTGCAAGGCCCATGTCGAAACATTGGTAGAGGGAAGAAAGTAATGCAAGGTTTAGAGAGCACGTCAAATGAACTTGGCGATGAAGAAGAAGTCGAGCTTCCATTTTTTAGCTTTAGAGATATTGTCTCTGCAACAAATAACTTCTCCGATGGTAACATGCTTGGGCGAGGAGGCTTCGGGAATGTTTACAAGGTAACTATAACAAAATTCCTATGCAATAATACAACACAAGTGTTGCTCAAAAACTTTTGACATTTCATGAATGATGAAATCATGCAGGGTATGATGCCCGGTAACAAAGTAGTTGCAATCAAAAGACTTGGTAAGGGTTCAAGACAAGGTGCAGAGGAATTCAGAAATGAAGTTGTTCTAATTGCCAAACTGCAACACAGAAACCTTGTTAGACTACTTGGTTGTTGCATTCATGGAGACGAGAGGCTGCTGATTTACGAGTATCTACCAAACAAAAAGCTTGACTACTTCATTTTTTGGTAGTAAATCTCATATTTTTAGGAAATAAATAAATGTTTGTTATAGTTACCTTGTAAGTTATTAAATTTGCCGCTTACATATATAGTATTGTTTTACATATAGACCATGCAAGTAAAAGAGCCCTCGATTGGCCAACAAGATTCAAGATAATCAAAGGAATTTCTAGAGGACTTCTTTATCTCCAACAGGATTCAAGGTTGACTATAATTCATAGAGATATCAAAACAAGCAACATACTATTAGATGCAGATATGAGCCCAAAGATATCAGATTTTGGTATGGCAAGAATCTTTGGTGGAAATCAACAAGAAGCAAATACTAATCGAGTTGTTGGGACATAGTAAGTAATGCACACATCTTCTTTATATGACTTTTTATTTTTTTTATTTTTTTACATTCTTTGATTTTTTTAATACTTAGTGCTAACTTTTTAATGTAGTGGTTACATGTCTCCTGAATATGCAATGGATGGCGCCTTTTCAGTCAAGTCAGATACATATAGTTTTGGTGTCATACTCTTGGAGATTATAAGTGGTTTAAAGATCACTTCCGCTCGGTTCACCAGCTTTCCTAGCTTATTAGCTTATGTAAGTACTCCCTCCGTTCTAAATTATAAGACACTTTACCTTTTCTAGATACGTTGTATTTGCCATGCACATAGATATACACTATATCGAGATACATAGTAAACGTAATGTATCTAGAAAAGCCAAAACATCTTATAATTTGGAACAAATTTAGTATATATTGTTCTGTTCTTGGATTGTTATGAATATTTGTTGAATCAACTCATGCTAATATCATATGAACTTTGTTGAATCGGTTCAGGCATGGAGCTTATGGAAAGATGGTAAGGCAATTGATCTCGTGGACTCGTCAATTGTTGGTACTTGCTCACCAATGGAAGCTTTGCGGTGCATCCACATAGGACTCTTGTGTGTGCAAGACAATCCAAATAGTAGGCCACTTATGTCATCGGTTGTGTGCATGTTGGAGAATGAAATTACTTTACATTCAGTACCAAAGCAGCCCTTGTACTTCTCCCAATGGTATTTAGAAGCCCAAGAAACAGGAGAAAATACAAATAGCTCCAAGAATGACTTGAGTTTCTCGGTGTTGGAGGGACGGTAAGTGGTTAGTAGGTTGCATCTATTTATATATACATTGGGATTTGGGACAAGAGTTGTAGTACAACAAATAGTAGGTTTTATTTTTAGACATAGTACATGGTTATGGGGATTTAGGAGACCTTATTGCATGGAAATGGAACTATATATACTTATTATTTAAACAATGCTAAGGTCAGCTTCTTCACCGCAGAATGGCATAAGAACGTCTCATGGAACTATTCAGTTGTGCCATCATTGTGTCTTCTTTGTCGTGCGAACTAGTTGTGAAACTGCCCAATGATTGAACATGGTCAACACACCCTCGTATTAGAAGAGGAGGACAACAAAACATAGAAAGGAGAACAAAGAACTACCATGATACAAGCATGTCATTGTTCACCAACGAACACCACCATCAATCCACTAAACTGTAACGGCCTCCATTCCATTAGTGACCATTAATCTTTGAGTTTATTTGACAAACAATGACGCTTTTGATTACATTATTTTTGAAGCACATCCGGGACCCAATTGACATTGGCCAACGGGGGCATACCTCAATGGAGGTAGAGCCCGCAAATGGAGTGCAAGGAGATCGAGTGAAATGAACATGGTTTCATTATCACCATTTGACAAGACAAGCTATGAAATGGCGAGCTAGGAAATTGGCAAATAAAACTCGATGGTTACAACTTGTGGAAAAAATTAGGGGCTAGAACGCCATAGGTGGCTTTGAATTGTGCGCAAAGAGGTATAGTTTGTGTTTGTCTCCAAAGCAATGCCTCCGAAAAGGAATAACGCCGAAAGATGCCACCATCGCTATTCCGATCACCGCTTAGATTTACACCCGTAAAACCGAAGTCAACGCGATGGCGTATGGATCTTCGATGACACCTCTAAGGAGGAACATGCACATCGTGGTGCAATCGCCGCCCGATTGGCTACAAGTTGGGGAAGACCAACCCCCCCAACCCACCATTACAACCATGCAAAGATAGTGCAATGAAGCTTCCGACAATGCGCGCGAACGCCGCTATGTTGAGCGCTCTAGCCGTTTCATACGCGCCCGACGATCTTGGCCACAAACCACGCTTTTTGTATCGCGGGCAAAGACCAAAGATGAACCTCGAGCACATGCCGCTCATGTGCGGCCGTGGACCGCGACCAAGCACAATCGAAATGGTTGGTTCCGCCTGGCGTGATGCTTGTTGTGTGTTGTGTGTTGTGTGTGTGGTAGTGCGCCGTGAACGCCGGCTTCAACGATGGACTCCGTGGACGTAGCAGCTGGCATGGTCCCAAGCGTGTCCCGTGTGCTATTGAAGCAAGAGTTGGATCGAAGAAAACAAATATGAGTAGTAGGTTAAATTTTTAGAACAATCATTACATGGTTATTATAGGACACCCTGCTCCGTATTGCATGGAAATGGAACTATGTCTTTATTTCAACAAAGCTAATAAGGCTACCTTGTGATTATCAAAAAAATAAGGCTACCTTGTGAAACTGCTTCTCTGTTTTGGCACCGCATCCGGTCCACGAAATTTCTTCAGCCAGCTACGGTGGTGTGGCCTTGGCACCGTGCGCCGTCGACGGAACGGGTTCGGCTGTTGGCGCGACGGCCCATGGCGTCCTTTTCGGCGTTGGGCTCTCTCGTCCGGCACTTCTTGCTATGTCTCTTCTCACGATCCGATATATGATATGATTTCCTAGGCTAGCCCAAAAGACTCAAAGAGGCCCACGCCCAACGACTCGTCGTTTTTTTTCTCAACTTCTTAATAAGTACGCGAGAACATTTTGTGTACATTACAATTTACAACAATGCGCTTTGTCGAGACCCAAGCGCCGCCATACTAGCAAGTTTAACCGATCATCATGGCAACACGGGCACACGGGACACGGCCCTTGGCAGCCGGGCGACCGTGTGGAGGAGGGGTTCTTATTTGCCGCGAAAGGAACTGGCGTTCTGTCATTCAATAGTTCCCACGAAACCAGCACGAACAAGCGTGTCGAACCGCATGCGTGGCTGCGTTCCATCCGAAGTCCCGTGGCCGCCGCGCCACCACTAGTCAAGGATGCACCCGACCTTTGTCGTTGACGGCGTCGGGCAGCACCGCCCCTCCTCCCGAGGACCGACCGATATGTAGCATGGCACGTTCCACCAGAGTGCCCATAGGCATAGGCGGCTATAGTGAACCAGAGCGCGGCAGAATATGATGGCACCCTTCATGATCATCTTTGCTTGTGCAACGGCATCACAGGGGACAATGCATGCCTCTCGCTTTGTTTCTATTGTCTATATGGCCATCGGGCCACGCCCGGCGGCGTTGTGCCGCCTCGAGCCGTCTTGCCCGTCGGGCCACGCCGAGTGGCGTCGTGCCACCTCGAGCCGTCATGCCCGTCGGGCCGTGTCGAGGTGGGCTTTGTTCCCCGGCCGACGGCCCCGGCACAACCTGTTGGGCCATCGGGGCCGCCCGACGGCACGGCTAGCACGCACGTGAAACCCGATAGCACGGCCAGCACGAGGGGCGTCGGATCCCTACCGCCGCCGATGAGGGAGGAGGCCGCTCCAGCCGTGGTCCTCTCCCTCCGCCGACGTATTGCCCCCCCCCAAAGCCGCTAGATCCGCCGCCGAGGCGTGCCGAGTGGAAGGTGGCGCCGGCGTGCTCGTGCGAGGGGAGGAGGTGCTCGCCGCCTCGGTCGTCGGGTGAAGGTGGAGGCCGCCGATGACGGAGGAGGCCGAGCCGCCGTCGTCGCCGAGGGGGGGCACTAGCAGCGTGGAAGTGGCGTGGAGCCGTGGAGGGGGGTTCGGCGGGGTGGCGGTGGCCGGGGGAGGGCCGAGAGGGGTGCGGCGGGCGTCCGGACTCCGGGGAAGGGGAGCTACGTGGGCGGTGCGGAGCGGCCGGGCGAGGGGAGGGTCGGAGGTTGCAGCGGCGATGCACGGTGGAGAGGAAGGGGAAGGGATAGGGTTGGGGGCGTTAGGGCCAAGCGGGGATGTACGCAGCGGGTGCAGGGGTGCCTCTGCCTGGGTGTTCGCCTGTTCGTTTGTTTTAGCAGACCGGCTGTCGGGCCGCCACCAGGCCGCCTCATTGGACCGAAATCCGCGCCGTGCTGTGCCACGGGCTGGGGTGACGGCCCGTGCATGGCCCTCGGTACCTCGGCCGTGCCGCCATGGGCCCGGTGGCCACCGTGCGAGCCGAGATCAGGCCGGGCCAAATCAACAGGTCATGGGCCATGCCACCGGGCCGCGGGCTGCCTGGCACTATTGGGCATCGGATTTCTCCAATCACTTCTCGTAGTTGGAGAGAAGAAAACAGGAGTGACGACGAGGTGCGAGCTAGGCCATCCCCATCCGTGTGACTGAGTCGAAATATCAGGAACTCGCAAGGAAAGCACGTTGGTTAGCTTGGGAGGCCTTTAATTTCCCGACAATCGAACGGAAACCTACTAGTCTCAGCACTCAGCAGACAGCACATTGAAGCTGTAAGGTGGGTGGAGCAAATAATTATAACTTGAAAAATGACGGGACGGGCCAAAATATCAACGACCTAGTCCACTCGTGCAGAGGCAGAGCTTGGACGACTTTGGACGACGTCAGAGCGAGGGTCAAGAGCGGATGAATGCACTATCGCCTCTAATATCCATCAACCGTCGCCGACGCCGTAAGGCCCGTAATTACTCCTTGGAGGATTGGAACACGTCGTCTGTCGGGCAAGAGTGAGCCATTCACAAGCTCACAGCAGTACGGGGCGGGCAGATTGCTAGGCGGCACCAGATCAATCTCGACGACTTGGTCGGTCACGGCTGGCAGCGCTGGGTGCATGGTAAGGTTTGCCAAGAACTGAGTGCTGATCGATCCGGCGGAGGAACTAAAAGGTGCATCAGCTTATGCCTTGTTTCAGAGCTTCGAATTCCTCCGCTGAAACATGCAAGTCAGTCCCGCTCGCGTCTCGGATCCAGACGGGATGTATGTAACGCGTCAACACGCGCGCACCGCGCGCGGTATACCGTATACACAAGGGACTCTCACCACGTCGTCACCCGGCGGCCCATGTACCACCAGCTAGTCCACCACCATGCATGTCAGCTTGAGATTAAGGCTATCCGCACTCCTTATACTTTAAATCCATACTCTAAAAGGAATATTCCGTCCTTGTCATCGAAATTCTCTCATTTGTATACAGTTTTGCTGCACCCATCCATACTTCAGTGTTCATGCTCTATATCAGTGGGTCCCCATTTAATTTTATCTAAATATATCCATATGAGATCTTGTTTTGAAGGATTTATTTAAACGAATTCAATGGTGCAATCGGAATTTCATTTGGCTTTTTAATTTGTGAGTTATAACATTTTGTAGGTAATTAAACAAAGGGGTCCACCGTTTCTCTCTCCAGCTCCGCCTCCCACGGAGCTTCCGAAAGCAGGCAAAGGGGGCGTGCTTTGCGCAGCCCCACGCCTGTCCCCCGATAGCTGGGCTTCGTTCGCTTGGAGCAGCGTACCGCTGGTGCGAACGGGACCTCGCTGCGTTCTCGATGCACTGCCGGTCAAAGCATTTTTGATACCGAGGAAACTTTTGGCGTGCGCGGTGCGGACAGCCTAATAGCGGGAGGGCACCGGTGAGGATCGATTAATGCTCGGCGTCGGCGTCGGTGTCGGCCGGGCTGGCCACGCCAACGGCCAACAGGTGATTGTCAACCTACGAGTACTGTACATACTAGAATCAGGCTCTACAATACTCCCTCCGTCCCAATCGAGTTTGTCACCCTAGATTCCGCGCCATCTTATTCGATGCTTCGTCTTATTCAAATTTTTGCACAAATATAATTTATTTTGTTACGACTAATTTTATCAATGAAGATACTTGAATATTGATTAATTTATTATATAATTTGCAAAAATATTTTAAATAAGACGGATGGTCAAACATGAAGTTCAAAAGTCAAAAACGAATTTAACCCATAGGACAGAGGGAGTACAAGTCTACAACAGGTGATTTTCAACCTATCAGTCTACGCAACGCAGGTTTTGTTTGTATGTAAATGTATCCCTCTGCTCTGCACACAAAAATACCAAAACACGACGTAGTCCCTCCATATTGGTAAAAAAATTGTTTTGGACAAGGTTTAGGTCAAAACATTGAGAATATAAATCATGAATAACTTTTAAATTGTTGAGTTTGTATATATATAATTATATGAATAGATTTGTCTTAAAAAAATTAATTTTACAAAAGTATACATATATCACATTTCCATAAATGACTTCCTTTACCAATATGAAGGGAGTAATTCGTCGTTGCTGCATTGGCAAGAGTTTATTTCAACGCCGGATAGGATGCTCTGTCGCTTTAATTTGTCTCCAAATATCGATCCAGGTGGCGTCGGTGCTACACAGGGAGAATAGCCTCAGCTCAGTTGTAAATTCCAGTGTTCAGTTCGTCGTTTTCCTATATAATACAATCGATGCCTTCACAAGTTTCTTCCTATTTATTTACTTTTATAAATAAAGAAAAAAACGGATCCTGTGGGGACGTTAAGTTGGATCTCCGTGTTTGGTGAACAACGTGACCATTTTATTATAATGTAGTAGTTTGCTAGTATATAACGTGTAGTTCAAATGAATGTAAAGCTTTTGGAGTTAGACAAACATGGTGATCTGGATGGTCAACACTTAACAATTAGAGTTCCAAATACTTATATTATTTTCTATATATAAACTTAACTTATTAAATGTTTTTAATCGTCACAAAGTGAGACATGATTTTTTTTCTTTGACAACACGTGAGACATGAAAGGTAGTCCTGGTGTTGATTTGTCATGAGAGAAGGTATCGGCTGGCTGATGCTGCTCGAGGGAAACTATTGCTGAATGACTGGCTGATAAGCGCGGTAGTTGAAGCGAACCGGGCGGAAAGTGGTTTGGGATGAAGCCGTGGAGGAAGTAATATGATGTGACTGGTTTAGTACGCGTTAGTAATTGCGGAAATGCGACGATGTAACAGCTTCATTTTTCGTATAGTTAAGACGACGGGGAACGGTGGGCAAGGCAACCCGGAGCAGGCAACATCGTAGATGTGATCTCTTTTTATCCGGTAAGCATTCCCCTTGCCTAAAAGAATATTATATATATTTATAATGCATATTAAATATATTAGACAACCGTGTGATCCCTTTTTTTATTCGGTACTCCCTTTGTCAAAAGAATTTCACATTATGATAGCTAAGGCTTGACGAAAAACTCGAATCTCGTTAGCTCGTTCAGCTCATGGCGGACTCGGCTCGTTAGATTTTAGCTCATTAGAGCGTTTACTTTAACATAACCGCCACCGTTAATATGTATTAACCGTGGTAGTTTTTGTTAATTAACCACCACGTTAAGTCTGGGCAATATATAGAGCATCCCACCTCTTTCTTCCCCACAACTCCTCCATTTTATATGGTTTTGAGCTCCAGCACTAAAAGTGGCCATTTTTGAGAGGGGAAGGGGTTGCCCCTAATTTGTTCAAGTTTGGCACCGCAAGAGGTTGATTCTTACTCTCCTACCCTAATCTCTCTCTTTTGCATGGTTTAGTTGATTTGTAGATCTAGATCCAAATGTAGGAGAGAGAAAAGTAGATGTAGATCAAAATGTTGGTGCTTTTAGGTGTTTTTCCTCTCTTTTCATGGTATAACGATTTTGTGGTACATATATCGTGCATGCAAAGGCACAGTGCGCTAAGCAACCTCCAGGCACACTCCAGTGTGGCTACTTTGCTTGTCAGCACCTCAAGGCTTGTGACGCGCAGCTGGCGTGAGCTGAAGAAGAGAGCCAAAAAAAAGATGGTGTTTGGCATATACAGACCTTAGGTCCAAGAAATTTGTCAACCAAATTTGTAGGGCCGTCTATGAAGACATTGTGGAATATGGAGGTCACTTCTTCGATGACACGAAAGTGACCTTGCGTTGAACCCAAGGTTGTGGAGAATACGCGCGATGGAGGAACAAGTGTAAGATGCACGATTATGTGTTTTGGGGACCTCTAGATGTCGCCCCTCCCCGTATTTGTAACTTAAACTTTAGAATCGGTAGTGTGTTTGTAATATGAACTAAATGTTGCGAGTTTGTGGAAACATGTGATTTGAATATTGTCCAAATGCCATGCATGTTTATGATGTATGCATATATTCTCTCGGTATATCATATTTTATAATTTTTATTTATTTTTATTAATCTAGAAAGCATTAACGTGGCGGTTATGTAACAAAACCGCCATTGTTAATTAATTAACCATGGCAGGCACATTAAGAAAACCGCCACGATTAACGGAGTAACCGTGGTGGTTGCCATTAAAAGCCGTCATGGTTAAGCTCTCAATTAACCGTGACCTTTGCTTGCGGTTACGAAAAACCTCCACGGAAAACAAAAAAAACCGCTACAATTGTTCTTTAATGTAGTAGTGTAAGGTGGCTGGATGTATTACATTTTGTATTATTAGTAGTCTTAAACTTTATATAAATGCAAATATTTTTTTTTGTATTTTCTATACTTGGCTCGCGAGCTTAACGAGCCAAGTTAAGCTTTTAACGAGCCGAGCCGAATTTGAGTTTTAGCTCGTTATGATAACAAGCCGGGTAATAAGTATATGAGACTATCGTAGAATATATTTTCAAATAAATTAGTTACAAATTTGTATTATTTTCTATAAACTTAGACTTAAAAATGTTTAAATCATCGCAGACTAGCTTAGACGTCAATTTGATAAAGTCGTGGACGGAGTAGACATGACGTGACTGGTCTAGTATGTGTTAATTGCACAAATGCGATCGTGTAACAGTTTCATTTTTCATATAATAGCTAGCAGCCTCCCCACGCTAATTTGGTGCCCAAGGACACATCCTACATGGCGGTTCTCAACCTCCTCGCCCTGATTTTTGCCACGTTACTACTGTTTCTCAGAAGAACCTCCGGCGCCGGCGCCAGCATTTCGTCGGACACGCTGAACAACGGGGGCAACATCACCGATGGCGATACGCTGGTCTCCGCCGGCGGCTCATTCACCCTGGGTTTCTTCGCCGTCGACCACGGTGCCAACAAAGAGGTACCTGGGGATCTGGTTCACGGCGTCTGGCACGGACGCCGTCTTGTGGGTGGCCAACCGCGACACCCCGCTGAACACCACCTCCGGCGTCCTGGTGACGAGTAGCCGGGTGGGCCTTCGCCTTCTCGACGGCTCCTCTGGCCAGACCGCCTGGTCCACGAACACGACCGGCGCCTCCGCCTCTTGGGCGGCGCAGCTGCTCGAGTCCGGCAACCTCGTCGTGCGCGAGCAGAGCAGCAGCGCCAGCGCCGCCTTCCAGTGGCAGTCGTTCGACCACCCGTCGAACACCTTGCTCGCCGGCATGAGGTTCGGCAAGAACCTGAATACGGGCCTGGAGTGGTCCCTCACGTCGTGGCGGGCGAAGGACGACCCGGCGACGGGGACTACCGTCGGGTCATGGACACAAGGGGCCTGCCGGACATCGTCACTTGGCACGGCAGCGCCAAGAAGTACCGCGCCGGCCCGTGGAACGGTCGCTGGTTCAGCGGCGTGCCGGAGATGGATTCACAGTACAAGTTGTTTAACGTCCAGATGGTGGACGGCCCCGACGAGGTCACCTACGTCCTCAACATCACGGCCGGCACGCCCTTCACCCGCGTCGTGCTGGACGAGATTGGCAAGGTGCAGGTCCTGTTGTGGATCCCGTCCAACCGGGTATGGAAGGAATTCCCATGGTTGCCTCGCGACGCCTGCGATGCCTACGCGTCGTGCGGTGCGTTCAGCTTGTGCAGCGTCGTCGACGCCGCGTCGGCGCCGTCCTGCAGCTGCGCCGAGGGGTTCAGCCCCGCCAAGGAAGCCTCCGGAGGGTGCCAGAGGGACGTGCAGCTGGAGTGCGGCAATGGCACGGCGGCGACGGACCGGTTCACGGCTGTGCACGGCGTGAAGCTCCGACACCGACAACGCGACGGTGGACATGGGCGCGACGCTGGAGCAGTGCAGGGCGAGGTGCCTCGCCAACTGCTCGTGCGTGGCCTATGCCCCCGCCGACATCCGAGGAGAGGGTAATGGCAGTGGCTGCGTCATGTGGAACGATAACATCGTTGATGTCAGGTACATAGAAAATGGGCAGGATCTCTATCTGAAGTTGGCAAAGACTGAAACAGGTAAGGATCACGCAGTTGCTACTATCTTGGTCAAAATTCGGAGGCAAAAATCATCATCTTATTATCAGCTACGATCAATACTTTCTGTAATACATTTCTGCAGCTACAGGGAAGAGGGGGCGTGTGGCAAAGATCTTGGTTCTAGTGATGGCGTCTGTGCTTGTACTCACGGCCGCTGGCATGTACCTTGTTTGGATATGCAAGCTTAGAGGTACAATTCAGGCAAATTAATGGTTTTCTACTACTAGTAAGGTTTATTAATAACAATTGGAATTGCTTTTCCTGTCAGCGAAACGTCATAACAAGGATAATTTGAGGAAAGCGATCCTAGGATACTCGACTGCGCCAAATGAACTCGGTGACGATAATGTAGAGCTTCCATTTGTCAGCTTTGGAGACATTGCAGCAGCAACAAACAACTTTTCTGAGGACAATATGCTCGGGCAAGGTGGCTTTGGAAAGGTTTATAAGGTTAGGAAAATAAATAAATATTTTAAATAAACTGTAGACATGTGAGAATCATGGCACTGCTTACTCAATTTAAAACAATGCAGGGTACGCTGGGACAGAACATAGAAGTTGCAATCAAAAAGGCTCGGTCAAAGTTCAGGACAAGGTGTAGAGGAATTCAGAAATGAAATTGTTCTGATTGCAAAATTGCAGCACAGAAACCTGGTTAGGCTTCTTGGATGCTGCATCGATGGAGATGAGAAGTTACTGATTTATGAATACTTACCAAACAGAAGCTTAGATTCCATAATTTTTGGTATGTCTGAACTTATTATTTTTTAGAAAATAATTATGCTTTTTTTGCAAAACAAAAGAAACATGTGACATGGTTACCATTTGAATTGCTTACTTTAGATGCTGCAAGTAAATATCTCCTTGATTGGCCAACACGTTTCAAGATAATCAAAGGAGTATCCAGGGGGCTTCTTTATCTTCACCAAGATTCAAGGTTGACTATAATTCACAGAGATATGAAAACGAGCAACATACTATTGGACGTGGACATGAACCCCAAGATATCAGATTTTGGAATGGCAAGAATCTTTGGTGGAAACCAGCATGAAGCAAATACTAATCGAAGTTGTTGGGACATAGTGAGTATAATAATCATAGACTTGACTTTTAAAGTGGATTTTATTTCCGTATACACTTACTCAGAATGTTTATTTCTTTTGAGCAGTGGTTACATGTCTCCTGAATATGCAATGGATGGCGCGTTCTCTATCAAGTCAGATACATATAGCTTCGGTGTCATAATCTTGGAGATTTTGAGTGGCTTGAAGATCAGTTTAACTCATTGCAAGGGCTGCCCTAACCTACTAGCTTATGTAAGTGCACATAGTTTGCTAATTTTTTTATTTTCACAATTCAAATAAATGCTTTCTAATTTATATGAGATTTGATCCCATCGGCTCAACAGGCATGGAGCTTATGGATAAATGACAGAGCAATGGATCTTGTGGACTCATCCCTGGCTAAGAGTTGTTCCTACAATGAAGCTTTTACGGTGTATCCAGATAGGTCTACTGTGTGTGCAAGACAATCCAAACAGTAGGCCACTCATGTCATCAGTGGTCACCATGCTTGAGAATGAAACTACATCGCTTCCATTACCAATACAGCCGATGTATTTCTCATACCGGGGAACAAACCAAGGGACAAAAAGAAAATACTACTAGTTCTATGAACAACATGAGCCCTCACAACGGTGTTAGAGGGACGCTAGTTGTTTGTATGTCCATTTCTGGAATAGATGTGTAATAGTGCATTAGGAGCTTATTTGTTTTAGGGAAGTTATATAGTGACATTACATGAAAGATGCAATAGTGCAAATTTAAATATTATGATTTGTAGTTAATTAACTCTGGCTGCAACTATGGTACTTGGTGGCCCACGGGTGTTCGATTGAAAATCTTGTGCCACTCGCAATAGCCGGACCGTGGCTGAAGCTCTCATCAATGTGCAATGGCCAAGGGACATTCAAGGAGCCCTTTCTTGTAGTGGTATTAGAGAATTCTTTCCGCTAGGGTATCATGTTGAGGATGATACTTGACTATTTTGTGCTAAAAAGGAAACAATTCATCATCTCTTTTTTTGACTGCGTGGTGGCTAGACAATGCTGGAAAAATCTTCTATATACGATCCACGCAACAAAAGAGGGCCGTGGGAGCGTGGCCACGTCGCCCGCTTTTCCCGGCCTTCCGATCGGGCGTGTGGATGGCCAAGATTGTGGCGAAACCGGCGTTTTGCAAAAAAAAACCCTTGAATTTATCTGAAATCCGACCATGATCCACGACTCTCACGTAAAAATTTTACGAGCAAGCCCTCAATCGACCTACAGCCTAGGCCGGCCTCCCTCCCCACTCGGGTCTGCTTGGGCCTTAATGGGCCAAATTCGACCAACGTTGTTTTTCCTTATTCATTCTTTTTTCTTCTACGAAAAATTTGGTAACACTTCAAAATTGCATAGTAAATCAAAGAAAAATCATAAAATAGAAAATTAATTTGTTTCGAAATTCTCATGAACAAATCTATGCAAAGTGGATCCAAAATAGAACATGTTTTATTCGAAAGTTTTTGTTGTACAACTATTCCTATTATTTTAATGGGTACATATGAAAACCAAATAAAAAACATAGAATAGAAAATCCAGGTTATTCGAAACTCCTTACGATAAGATATCATCACGTTAAACTTTTCGGCTACTTAATAAATACTTTTAGCCTCTTTCCTCAAAAAAAAAAATGTTATAGTTCCATTTCAATGATAAATTTAAAATATAACATGGCGGCAGTTACCCGACGCATAGCTAACCATCATACTAATCCAATCACCCTAACTCTCAATGAAAAATAAAATAAAAAAAATAATATTATCATTTCAAACCCCAAAACAACATATAAATAAAAAATAATGCCTTCACAATGACAAACTCTCCAAAATATACAACAAGTACAACAATTGCTACAAACCATGACACATATATATAAAAAATATCTTATCGAACCACATTAATCTTATACAATTATTTTAACTACACATATGGAACAAAGCCTACATAGTTAACGAAACCATTTCACAACAAATAATAACTTCCAAAGAAAAATATCACAGGTCCTACTGGCCATAAGCAGCAACGCCGCGACCATTTCTAGTTGTTTCTGATTTGCTAGGATATCAAATAGGTAATAGTTTGCTAGATGTTGGAAATTGCTGGTTAAGCAATAAAATGTTTTGCATTGCTAATATGATATCCTCAGCAGTTATCTGGTCGGTTTGGAAACTAAGGAATGATATTTGTTTCCAGAGAATTGGGTGGAGTGGCATGGAAATGCTACTTTACAGGCTGGCCAATCTATTGGTGAATTGGGCAATCCTTTGTCCACCAGAGAAGAAGGAAAGCTTACTGGGAGTTGCAGAAAATCAAGATGGAGGCTGGGAAGGTGCTCTGGCTACCAATGAGCCATCCTACAAACTGAAGCTGCTGAAAGGAGGATCGACAAGAAAAACTGGACATCCACTGGCTGAGTTCTCGACTGACGGTGATGAACCAATGCTGAATCCCTGGTGGGTGGAAATGAATGATTCATTCATGTAATAGGCCTAGTTGTGTTTTGGTTGGTTATCGGATTCAGTTATGCTTTGTACCCAGTTTGGCCTGGCGGGCAACTGGTTATCTCGGAACCTGAAATTGTGTTGTAAATCTGTTGGTCTTTTAATGATTTGAAAGGCCGGGGCTTTTGCCCTTGAACTCTAAAAAATTCTTTCCGCTATGGGAATGTCTGTCTTGGGATTTACCTTGTCTGACCAAGAGGATCGTCACACATGGAGGCTAGATTCAAGTGGTTGCTACTCTTCCAAATCTGCATATAAAGCATTTTTTATGTGGTGTTGTCACCTTTGAACCTTGGCATCGGTTATGGAAGTCCTGGGCCCCTGGCAAATTCAAAATGTATTTGTGGTTAGCAATCCGTAATAGATGTTGGACAAACAAACAAGCTCGCTAAGAGGGGCCTCTATCACCTGGATAAATGCCCCTATTGCTGTAACTTATGGGACATGGGCTGATGCAGTCCAAGCGGGTAGATTAGAGTACAAAGTCAGTACCAGAATGAAGGTAATAATATATACGTCAATACCAAAAACAACAAGAGTGGCATCCACATATTCACAAATACCACCACAACAATTCCTTCCTACTCTACTTGAAGTTTTTCCAACCGTACTTCAGTTCTAGAACATATATTGGGTGTGTTTAGTTCCCCAACTTTGCTCTAAAATTTCTAAAATTCTCATCACATTGAAACATTAAATGCACCAAAAAGATGTATGCCCAGTATAAAATGTAGGTAAATAAAATAACTAATTGCACGTTTAGATGTACATTGCGAGACGATTCTTTTGAGCCTAGTTACCCCAATAATGTTTACCATAAACAAACAAAAAGTGTTACAGTTCTTTTCAATTTGCTACCGTGCCAGTTTTTCAGAGATCTAAACACACTCATCCTTGTATTGTTCACTACCGTAGAACACACACAATCACTGTTGGCACATCATTGTGTGTGCTAGAGTTGACAATGATTCGGCTTCACTGCTAGATCATATGCCTAGGATCCAAATAATGATATATGAGATCCTAGTGACCCAGTAGGGAAGTCTCGCCTCACATATATATCGGGACGAGACACTAGTACACTACACGGTAGTGATACATCACTCCTAGGTAAAGCAATGAACCGGTAGTGATATGGGGGATATCACTGCTGAGCCGATATGTCAATAGTTTTTCTTTTCTTTTTGAAAGGGTAAATTTTTTTTGAAAGGGTCCGATATTGTCAATAGTTGGTCATGGCTTGACCCAACATTAATTGGCATCATGATATGACCGTTGGGTTGTCGATTGAGTGGTAGTGTCCTAACTATAGTATATAACTCTAACCCCCTTCTTCCTCCTTCTCCCATCTCATGTACACTCAAAGGCACAGGGACTTAATAAGATTAATAAAATACTCATACCAACGAGTTGTAACTTCTTTTCGGAAGCTCAAATCCAAAGAACTCCAAAGTTAAGTGTGTTTGGCTTGGAGCAATTTGGAGATGGGTGACCGACATTCTTCCCGGGTGCGCACGCAGTGAGGACAAATGCGCATAAAAGACTTGTGTTGGTTTGCGAGGACAATCTTGATTCGTAGAGAGTTACTAGTTGCAAGTGGGCTTGGATGAGATGTTACACTCATCCAAGGTGTTCTCCCCGTCTTTCTCCATTGCTGCAACTATTTTTCACCAAAATACTCTTGTTCCACCACCCGTATATATTTTTCTAGATCCACCACTGGCTAATACTGCCCCCTCGTTATAGATTCTCCCTTGATGGAGAATTATAAAAAGAGTAATGCTAATGTCGCTATGTCCAAGGATTTGAGTGTGGCCTTGGTGGCTGTTGTTGCCCATGACATGTGTATTTCTAGGAGCATCAATAAGGGTGATGTAGGGTATCCCGCACCCTATGAGCACCACCTGAAGCCAAAGTTGTGTAGTGGTTGAAAACCTTGATAACTTGGTGGAAACCGGGCATATTGTTGAGTTGCCCGCACCACCAAAGGGATTCGAGTTGTGCATGGCATGAGTAGGTTGACTATGTTGGGGATAATGGGAATGGTTGAATGGTGCCGGGGTGGGGTGGGGAACCGACTCTGGTTGAAAGTGTTGGGTGGAAAATTTGGGATGTGCTTGGGAGCTTGTGTCATCTGCTCTTTGATTTCTAGGATCAGTGGCTAGCAACCTACTAAAACCTTCCTCCGGGGGTCCATATGAACTAAGATATGAGTATTGAGTTGTTTTTGATTTTGTTTCCCTACTTTTGTGCAGGATGTTGGGAGCAAGGAGGCAGAAAAGATGGCTGGGTGCAAAGGTGAAGGTCGCTAGGAACAAGGCAAAGGTAAGGGTTGCTTGGTTCCAAAGAAGCGTGATCGGGTCTCTATTTGTAGAATCGCTATCTTTAGCAAGAAACTTTGATTTTTTTTAAGGCAACGGTCATGCCGCTTTCCACTTGACCATTGGATCCGAGCATGGCGGTGAAATTGTGCATGTATCGCCAGATATATAGTATTTTAATGGAAAGGCGGCATGCGATGGGAAGACGGCTTTACATATAGGAATCGACCCCGCAGCCAGATGGGGTGCGCCCTACACGTGCATTTAATCGATGGGACCGAAGAAAAACCATACACCGTGGGTGCTCTAACTGAATCACTCACCAGACACTAGTGGCTACGGTCCACAGAGCTGGTCCTGCTGGCAGGCCTGGTAGGCGCAGCCGGTCTCCTGGCTGCCGGCCTGCCGCACATCCGCCGGTGCGGTCCGCCCCTCACCTGGCCGACCCCTAGCACCTGGGGCCCAGAGCGGCAGAGGCCCAGCCCCCAGATGCAGCCGCCGACGCCTGCCGCCAGTTTGCGTGCCGGCAGGCCCGGCACCCGCCATACCACCTGTCGGAGACGCCAGTCGCCAGGAGAGCATCGCTGCTGCTCGTCGGTCACTCGCTCGGGAGCGAGGCCGTGGAGGCCGGAGGGTCACGCGAATGGACATAGGAGGAACGGAGCACGTGTGTTTCTTGGTGGGCCATGGGCGGCGGGCTGGACTTGAAGTAGGAAAGAGGCCGTTACACATTCAGAGGTATTGGTGATCCGAAGATTTTGCAGTGTCATTCCGTAACACAAAATCTCAGACTAACCGCTGAATGTGTGAGCTATGCCTGTCAGTGGCCATTTGCTGAATAACCTGAATTCCACTTGCAGCAAGCGTTGGAAATAAGCTTCTAAATGCCTGCTAAACCTGTCCAAGCATAATATTTGCTGGTCAGTTGCAAGCCATAGTGTACTTAGTATTGATCCTCTTATGCAAATTGCTTGTTACGTAAAACTTGAACACAACCCCATATATGAGGTTTCAGGTATGTCACACAATGCTGAAAACAACTATCAACTTACTCATTCATCTGAACTTTGGCTGTTTTCTAGTCTCCGATGACCACCGGCCCAATTAAAAAAATATATGCAAGTTTACTAGCTTTATAGAAAAATATAACATCTAAATAATTCTATGAATAATCCACATGAGGTACTGCACTGAAAGATTAGGCAGCCTTCACCTTTTGGCATTAGAGAAACTGAAGATTAAAACAGTGCCATGTGAAATTTGATTGCATTCTTTGTTATGACACTTGACCATATAAGTCTCAAACCCCTGTATATTATCTGCATATTTTTCCAAACTGCAAGATT
>JADLZK010004640.1:0-35084 GCA_015847255.1 Hyparrhenia diplandra | reverse complement strand
GACCGAGGGAGAGAGAAGGGAGTGAGAAAGTTAGGGTTAGGGTTGAGAGAGTGAGGTGTTTCTTTTATATGCTTAAGGTGCTAGTGGACCGGTTTGGGCCTATAGAGATGGGTCATCCGGCCTTATTAACTATGACAATTTTATAACCGCCATGGTTAATAAAAAATAACCGCCACGGAAAATCAATTGGAAACGTTGTGTAAAATCAGCTGTGTAGTAGTGATTTAGTGGTTTCAGATGGCAATGAGTATTTAAAACCGTGGATTATAAACCCTATTAGGACATGATTATGGATTATTTTACCCTCTCCCTCATCGGTATGCTAATATGGTGCCATCCCCCCCCCCCTCTCTCAACAAAGAGAGCAGCACGAGTAAGTTCCCCCTCACATTATGGGAGGACGTAGTGTAGCCCCTCAACCGTGGCGACTTCACTAGCTCACCATGTCGAAACTAACATGGAGGAAAAAAGGAGGAGACAGAATGGTCACTAGCGCTGAACAAAATGATGCGATTTCTCGTGGCAAAAGAAGATGCGAGGAGAGGAGATGGGACCAACAAACTATTGGAAGGGGAAAGAGAGAGAGAGTAAAACAATTTTTATCTTCTCTCAGCTCCAACTCAGCTATCTAAGACTCTACCGCTATTGTGGACCCCTTTATATTAGTAGACGATAGGTGGGTTCACTATACCTAAAGAAAATCAAGTCATTTTTGAACCCATCCAACTCCTGACATTTATTCCTTCTCTCAATAAGTTTCCCCTATATAACCATATCGGCTGATAGTTTGAGGGAGGGATGAAGCAATAATGTTAGGCTAGACGATTAAAACTGCACGTGTGTGCCGTGAGTTCACAACCACGCTGTGTCCTCTGCAGTTTGCTCCGTCCCCTCCAACCCTTCTAGTCAGCACCTCACGAATTGTCCATGCCGGTGTCTACCCGCCTGCGGACTCCAACACCATCACCACTAGTGGCGGACCTAGAAATTTTGTAGAGCCCCGAAAAAAATATAAGCACTTATAACTGACAACAAGTTTAATATTTGCGCAAAAAAGAAAAGATAGCACATCATGTCGGTGTCATGGCTGCTAGTTTATGAGTTCGGCTGCCTATTGTGCCCGGTGATTTGCTCCCTCTCGCGAAGCGATCTACGGAGGTAGGGGCTAAAGCCAACCCCCTGCCTAGATCATGTTGGAATGCATCAAGGCAAGACTGTGAGATGAAATGACAAATACCTAAGTAATTCGATTCCATGGGGCTGAATTAATTTCTGAGTGGACAATACGTATAGATGCATTGGACAAAATTAAATACCCCGACTCGGGCTTGGGGTCACTAAGAGCGATACAATAATACACATCAGCCGGGCTTATAGCCAAGACACATCAAAAAATGCCTAGGTGGAAGAGAGAGAATAGAGGAGAGAGAAGATGCTTGGCAACACTTCCCGCTACGGAGAGCGCTTGCACATGTTCCCGTGTTCTGGGTCCCACCACCTCTTGTGGTCCTGCACTTTTTGTGGCTGCAAACGGACCATCGTACACGCTTGAAGCAAATGGATGAGCATGTGGTCCTCTAGATAATAGAAAAAATAATATTTATAAGAGGGAGAGATTAGATTGTTGTATGACTTGGCTATTGTGCTAGTCTTTTGTTGATCCGGCTTGGCTTATAGCCAAGCTTATTGAACTCGCTCTAAGAGCACCAAAGCGTGTCTGTGCTCAAGACGGTCTTATGCATTTAATGATGGCATAGGATCCGATACTTTACGTTGTGGCGTTAGTTCCATGGAGAACCAGTCCAAAGTATTATATTCCTCTACATATAGACACAGCGTCAATGGCTCAAACTACTACCGGCTAAGAACATTCAGATTTCAATGGTCAGATAAAATACAACGTCACTTGACTGTTGCCTTAAAAAAAATGTTCCCTTGCTACAACAAGGCACTTCTTCTTTTTCCTTCCTTCCAAGGAGCCTCTCCTGTCTCCTTGTTTCCAGCGGCCTCCTTTGCTCGTAGTATTCTTTTCCTACCTCCTTGTTCCTAACAACCTATACAAAAACAGTGAAGCAAAATCAAATAGTGATATTTCTTAGTTCATATGGAGCTCTTAGAGAGCTCTCAGAGGGAAGTTTTAGTAGAACACCGAGGAAGAAGAGATTGCTGGAAGGAAGAAACATCTGTCTCGGTTTTTATCTGGATGGGGACGGCTCATGGATCCGGTTCAGATACGAGAGGAAAGTTTTAGTAGAACACCAAGCAAGAAGAGATTGCGGGAAGAAACGTCGGTCTCGTTTTTTTTTTCTGCGTGGGGCAGGCTTATGGATCTGGTTTGGATGTGATACATTGTGAGCTAGGTACCACTACGAGTCATTTCCTCTATGGAAACCAGGTTAGACACGCCCTCGTGATCTCCACACTACGGATGCTCTTAACTCTTGCTTTGTTTGGATGTAGATATTGAAGGCCTTGGCATTGAATTGGCTTCAATACCAAATCAGAGTAGTATTGGTATTGGGTTACAATACCAAAACCATTGTTTGATGCCTATGAAATTGCAAGATGGAATTGACCCTCTTCTTCTCCAACTCACCGCGACTGGACCGGGGACGCCATAGTTGGGCGCTGCCCCTCAACGGGCGCCGGATGATCGCGCCCCCCCTCGACAGGGGGTAACCAAGTTGGGTGGTGTTGGCCCTTGACGGGCGGCCATGGCTGGGCAGCTCTGCCCCTCCTCGACGGGTGACCATGGCTAGGTGCAGCTAGTGCAGATGCGGACAAAAGCCATGGCGGGATGGAGCTAGGCTTCTCGACGGCTGCCATGGCGTGTTGGCACCGACCTCCTCAATGGTGGGGCATGATAGGGCTCGGCTCGAGGCACGGCTCGCCAAATGAGGGAGGGGACGACGTGGCTTGCCGACGGACATAGTAAGGGAAGGGGCGCCGACATGGAGTCGCGAGAGGGAGATGTGAGGTGCTTGGAGTCACAAGAGGGAGACGAGAGAATGCCGATGAATAGGGGGCAAGGGGTCTGAATTGAGGGAGGGGTGCAGCTGAAGGCCCAATACATCTTAGAATTGGAGGAGATTTCTAATTCCAATACCAAGAACATCCAAACAATAGGTATTGAAGACACCCAATACCAATTCAATTCCGGGCTTCAATATCTACATCCAAACGGGCGTTAAGTTCATGCAGGTAGCGTTATCTACATCCAAACGGGCGTTAAGTACATGCAGGTAGTAGTTTTAATTTAGAGTACGTTGTGGTGGAGGTTTGCTTCACCACCACCGATGCCTCCCCTCGGTGAAATGGAGAAATTATGAAATTTAACCGAAATTTAACCCGGTATTCGTGTGTCACTAGAAATATGACATGAAATTTGCATGCCTTATGAAATATGCCCCATGTCACATGTATTGCTATGAAATCTGGACTTTTCGAGATTTACTCTATTTCAATAAATTCCAGGGCCATTTTCACTGTTCAGGGCATGGAAAAAGATGTTGCTGCCCCTCCCTCATTCCCCTGACACATAGGTCCCACTCAATTCCATCTTCAACCTCCCACCGTCACTATAACTGAAAATATTATCTCTCCACCGAACCTTTTTTTTTGGTATCTACTATATTAATTTAGTGTCACAGTTGAAATGGTCCAAATGAAACATCGCAGTTCAGTTTCAGAAGACTATAAACAGCACAACGAACGTGGCATCACTGCAATATTATTGATACACGAACAAATCCGTCCAAAAATGCTAGCAATTAAATCACAAATTATCCGCCGAAATGGTACTCTTCGGTAAACATCACTCTAACTACGGCACTCACTAATCACTCCAATGGCATAGCATAACTTCCAAAGTTCTATTGGATGGACCTGCAAATGTCTATGATCAAGCAGCCTTGGGCTTGGGCTTAAGTCTCTTCAATTGTGAGTATAGGAAAACTCCAGCAAGAGCGATCCCGGTACCTGCACAAATTTAATGTTTCAAATTCATGAGGGTGAATGGAATAAAATGTTTGATTTAGCTAAGAGTGGTGAAATGAAATGATGCAGACCGAGAGAGTTGATGGGAGAAACAGGGGTCCTGAAGAACAGAACAGAGGTCACAATGACCACCACACGCTTGACGAGTTGCCCACTGAGTGGGTGACTGGGGATACCCTTGCGAGGATCATGTACGACACCTTCAAAAAATTTAAAATAACAAGATCAGTACGTGAACAATGAATTGTTTTGAATGAAATTTGTTCATGCATATACAGTGATCAAAATCAGTGTTAATATCAAAGAACAAATAGATCCACCAATATCAGCAAGATAGTTCACTGATCGCTACCTGTTGGTATGCATGGAAGCAAAATGCAGCAATCAATGACCTTGTGTATATCTGTTTTAAGTTCAAGCCCTGCACAAGAAAGTATACTCATAAATATGGAATTATGCTCCAGCTACTCTCTAAGGTTTTATGAATATAAATAAAGCAGGATACTCACAGCAGACTGCAAAACTGCTGGGCTAACTTTGACACCTTCTGTAAGTAAGGTTACTGGGGCCAAGAGGAAGAATGACATGACGGTAATGATTGAGAATAGATTAATGTTATCCAGAGATTCCTGGCCAAGTGGGGAAAAAGAAAGAGGGTTAGGCATATCATCGGATGGCACCACATAGAAGGCATATACCTATTAAAAGCTAAAACAAACAAATCAATTAGTTGATTGCTTTGGTTATGCAAGGAAACTTAAAAGTAAATTCAACTACCTCTTTCTTGACCATAAGTTTCTTGCTTAACACATTCCTTGACTGGAAGGTTACATTTGAAGCCATTGCACTCCAAAATCCAGCCCTGCGTTGGAAATTTCAAAGTTACACGAGTAAGAAATGGGTAACAAGTAAGCCACTGCTTTCAACTTCATGTTGGTGTAAGCCCATGCACACACATCACACACTAAAAACAAGTGATAAATTAACTACAGTCATCGAAACAATAGCACTGTATCACATGTGTAACTAAATTTTGAGGTACAGCAGATGATTAAAGGGATGGAACAAAAGACAGAAAAATCAATAGAAAAAAGATAAATGTAATTTGCACGACAAAGCATCCTAACTATTAACAAAGGTGCCTATATTGCATACCAGTTGAAGGAGGCCTCAGTAAGGGATGCCAATGCCACACCACCAACAATGGGAAGAAGGGACAACACAACCCAAGGTGTAGGCAACTGCAAAATCACTCATTTGTCAGAGAAGAAACAAGCAACAAAAAAAAAATTATCATAGCAGACAGTTGGGTAGTTACTATAACAGAAGACTTACCTCACCAAGGAAAATTGCTGAAAGGAGAACTGAGAAGAATGGTTCCATGGCCTTGATAGTATGTGTAAATGACACTGCAACCTTTCCAAGGCTCATGTTTGTGAAAAAGATTGCCCATGGTATGAACAATAGCCAGAGGAAGGATAGCAAAAGCTGGGAAACAAGAACAACACTGACATTAGCTTTGATGCACTATGTTTAATACTGAAAGATTGCCTGATCTAAACTAAATATTCACCTGAGCGCCAGAAATCTTTGGCCTTTTAAGAATACCAGTGATCCACATGAATGAAGCAATGGCAGTTCCAACAGCAAACTGCACCGTTGTGATGTTTATAGGGTATGGCAAAACCTTCAGAACCTGCAGAGCATAGAAACAGTTTAGAAAGTTATATCATTTACAGGTAACTAGTGTTGATCATGAAGTGTTCCATAGGAAACTAACTAAAATGTGACACAATCTACGTTAATGAATAAAGAAAGACTACAATTACCAGTAAAACAATTAAATTTCTGTTAGGCTAGTTGCAAACAGACATTTATCAGTAAAATATTGCCTTGACATAGCCACCAGAAAACATAAGGGCTATCTTGGTGGGATGCCAAAACACAGGAAATATAGAAGACAGATTGTTTTGTGCGTGCAGCCTGTCAGCTCAGATATGATCAATTATCATGACTTTAAGTTGAAAACACATCACACGGTTGCAGTCTGCAGTGCATAAAGCAGATCCTTAAAAGGATGGATGCAATGTAACAGATTTTAAAAAGTAGAATATACTTGGTATCTACAGATATACGAAATAAGCATCAACTTTATTGTAATCCTTATTGAGTAAGGTTAAAAATACAATGTAGATACTAAGACTTTGCTGTATTTTACAAAGTGAAGCAAAATCTTGTCCAGAAATGTGTGGTATGAGGCAGATCTAAAATGGAGGAAAAATAAAACAAAGGCAAAGTTTCTTTCTGTGTAGCATGTGGAGGTTGTATCAGTTATAGATCATAATGAGGCAGTTAAAAACAGACATCTGTTATAACAGATAGATAAATTTCGCAAGAGAATGGTCAAGGCCAATTGGCTCTTCACTTAGCCTAATGGAGATGTCAGGATGGAAGATGCTCCATCAAGATAATTTTGACATATGGACAAAGAAAAATACATGAAGTGCAGACACAAGTGCACCACCTCATGGAAAGGAAAATTGGAAGAACAGTGATCAATCCATGGGCCGCTTTTCAGCATAGCACGTAGGGCATGCATGAAAGGAGAAATGAAAACTCTCTTATTGTGACTCAGCTTAGATTAAGCAAACTGCAAACTAGTAGGAGGATCTGTCTTTTGCACGCGTGCACGGAAACAATCAAAATCACCCGCACTTGATCCACCAATCTGCACACTTGGATCTAGTCGATCAGAACCGAATCACCACTAGTTTAAAGTGACTAACCAGAGGGAAGGGCAGCAACGCATCCCCAACTCAACACAGGGGCAGAGAGGACACCAGTGTGGGTTTCGTCAGCCAGCCAGCTTCAGCAGCTCACCTGCTTGTTGTAGATGTTGAAGTAGATGTTGAAGAGGTACCAGAGGCCGAAGAGCGCCCCGAGCTGCAGCGTCTTGGCGAGCCCTCCCCCGCTTCCTCTCCGGCGCCCTCAGCCGCCGCCACCTTCCCGGCGGCCGCCGCTTCCACGTGCCGGGCGGCCCTGCATCTCCGGCTCTCCTCCTCCTCCAGCGGCGAGGCCGGGACGAGGCCGGCGCGGGCGGAGAGGCGGAGGCCGCGGGGCGTGAGGAGCGGCGGCTGGGTGCACCACGCGCTTCCGGCGCCGCGGCGTGGGCTAGGGTAGGTGGTGGGGAGTGGCCGCGCGGCGCATGGCCGGACGAGCCCGATGGCAGCCGCGCTCTGCATCGTCCCGTGGAGGAGATGGGAGGACCACGGCCTCCCCGCCGAGGAGTGGTGGTGGTGGTGGTGGTGGTGGTGCTCTGGAAGAGGCGGAGGGCTCGAGGCGGCGGGGGCGGAGGCGGAGAGCACGAGGTTTTCCACGGGGTTGGTGGCGGCGGCGTCGAGCGACGGACAGTGCGCGCGAGATCATTCGAGTGAGGAGGGGGCTTTAATGCAGAGAGAGCTGTGGCTGTCTGAGCCACTGACACGCGGGCCACGGGAGCGCGTGGAGCCCACCTGGCAGAGGGAGGATGGATCCGACGTCACGGCTTGGACCGTGTCGCCGCGACATGGAGCGCAACGAACAGCTGTCGCTGCCAAATAATCCGTGCGGGCCCCACTTGTCGGCGTCGGAGAGTCACCTTGCGATCCGTCCAGCGCCAGCAACCTTTGCGCGGTAGGTGTACGGATGCGACGGTCTCAAGGAACGGAGGAGCCCAGGCCGGCATCACCACACTTCAGCAGGCCCACCATGACGGAAGCAATTCCAGATCGTGAAATTAACCTAAATTTTTTTCTATAAAGTTCTATGTAAACCTTAAAATTCTTATTCCAAATAGGCTAGGTATGCTCAATGTTGTGTGAGATCAAGTTACACATTTCGTATGCCGTGGGCAATAAGAAAGAATAAGAAGTGTGCACAAGCTACTCAATGCACATATATATAACCAAATATAAACTTTGTATTCACCTATGAAATCTGACTCCTAGTACAGGTAACCAAACGTAAACCTATATAATATAATATAAGGTAATGCATTGGAGTCTATGTAGCCAACTAGACATGAGTTGTTTGGATATAGTTATCCAGCTTAAGGGTGCCTTGCACACAAGCCCCTATGCAAGCTTATCCTTATATCTAAGATTTTAAATCAGCCTAACAATGCCACTATGTAAACTGATGGGTTAATTATCCATTTATAATTAGTGGATAAATATCCATTGGGTGTGGATTATCCAATGGATAAGAGACTAGCAAAGCAAAGCAAAAACATGGAACTAGCTAGCAAAGCAAAGCAAAATCAAAGAACTAGCAAGCCATTTGGAGCAGTGGAGGTAACGGGTATCCCTCCCTATATCCATACTTTACTGGACAATCCATACCCCACTCTCTAAATAACATGGATATGGGTTTGGCTATGGGTGGCATCACTAGATCACCCCAATGCTATCACACATGGTTTGTATGCAGCCTCAAGTCCATCCTCCTAATAACAACATGCAACTCGGATGATGGTATCTTGCAAAAATGCCAATTTTGGCTGACAAAAACAACGTGACTATCGTAGAGAGAGTAGCATTTTTTTTGCGATAAGGAAAAAATTCCATTGATACTAAAGCAAGTTGCATCCTCTCATTACAAAAAGTAAACCAAACTACTCCACCTCCATTGATGGGAGACAAGAAACCTTGAAAAGCCATAAATTCCACCATCTAGGATCACGATCCCAAATGGATATGCCACGGATGCAAGCTCCGATCTGAACGAACAGGGCCATCTCACCATCCACCGTCGTCATCCTCATACCCATCACTTTTACAAAAGAGGAATAAACCGCTAAAACTCCACATGCAAACATAATGAAATTGGCGCCGCCGATTACGTCGTCGAACTCATCGCCGTTGCCTTCACCGGTTCGTCATGAGAGAACACAAGTCCAACCGACATCCGGATAGATATCGTTGGAAAACTAAATCTCACTAGCCCATCGCCATGGCTGCATAGAACCACAAATGAGACAAAGGAAGGGCCGAGTACCTTATTCTCCATCAATGGTGATGTCTTTGTCTTGCCAACACCGTGGAATCGACATGCTCCATTGCTCCATCGACGATCTTGGCGGCGCCTTTACGTCGTGGCCAATCTCTTCGATTGGATCTCCGGAGAAAACTTGAACCTTGAAGATTCGATCTACTAGGAAAAAACTTATTAAAAGCGATGGATCCCCACTCCCTTCAACCCCCATGATGATGCCGGGGAGAAGGGAGGGGGACCGCCGGTGGTGGAAAGAGGAGGCCCGGCGGCGGCCCTAGGGTTTTGGGGCGGCGGCAAGAGCCTCCCCCGTCATATGTAGAGTGAAAGCGATGTGTGAAGGGGAGAGAGAAGATGGGCGAGAAGTTGTAGGGAAAAAAAATAGGTGATGTTTGCCTTGTGTACATGATAGTTTCAAGTAATCTCGATGTCTTCATATGGAATAACTCCTTTTTAGAGACTAGTGCTTATGTATACCTATATTGAAAATATTTTTATAGAAGTTCCGTTTATGTTAAGGTCATGTTTCGATTCCAAAGGACCTTAAGAATGAAAGAATAGCACAATTGACCTCAAAATCCCTTACAAATAGTAGGTTTGAGTTATTTGAACATGCAACTTCTAAAAACAGTCCTATTCCTTGATTATTTGATAGAGTGGTTCTACTTAATTTTGGTTGGTTAGGTCGGTGAGGGTTGAATTGAGATAATTTTTTAGCTCATTCTACTTTTAAAAAGTAAATGCATAAATGATTCTTATTTGTTTCTTATCAGTATTTGTTTTGACTGTTTAGAGTCAGCTTTGACACAAAAATTAAGAGATTTTGTGAGAGATGAGTGAGCTATGTATTAATGGCAAAAGATGTACCTATTACCTCTAACATGACAAATGATCCATGTATTTACTATGAAGATGAAACTAGTACAAGTGGGCTGAGAGATAGGTTGCAACGATTCATACATCCAGAAAGGAATTGAAGGTTTGGGCCGAAAAACTTCGAACTCGTTAGCTTGCTCGACTTCGCTCGTTAATGGCTCGGCTCGAGCTCGACTCGTTTTTATAACATGCCGGCTCATTTAATAACGAGCCAACTCGGTGGCTCGCTCATGAGCTTTCGCATGAGCCATAACGAGCCAAGATAAGTAACAAATACTATATGAATCAATGGAGGATGATGGGTCATAGTTGTTGGTATTACTAACGTCACTATAACAATAGGTGGAGTTAATCTCACCTAAGGCCAAATGCCGCCAGGAGCACTCAGTGTGGTTTCATCTCTTAGGACTACCGTAGGCTAGGTTGTTATCCCCAGCAGCAATGCTAGGAAATGCATATGTGATACTTGTAATGTGTTGTTTGTAAACTCTAAGAATTAAATATAAAAAGATCTATCCGCAAGCGCACGCGATAAAAATACCACTTGTAACATTTCACCGGGAGTAATCCGGGTTTGTCATTTATATTCTACCACGGGGAGGAAAACTGAAGTTGGGCTGAAATACAATTGATAGGTGGCCTACTTACGAGAGAATCTATCACTAGTGCTAACTTTAGCAGGGGGTAAGCCAATAATGATAAGGTATGATAATAATAAATTAAAGCGAGAGGCATCACACACAGAGATAGGAATAGACTACTAAAAGTTAGACTTAATGTTGGACTACCTAAGAGACAGAATTCTTGCATAGCATTGAATCTACTAAGTCATTGCATCTACTCTAGGTCATATATTATCATATATAGCATAATAAACTCTAGATCATGTATCCGGAAGACTATCAAGGAAAATCAAGAGCGAAACAAGATATTCCCCATAATCATTATCCACTTGGCTTATAGATCGGAGGGTGGACTCCAAAGGACTCAACAGGATTTTATCACTCCCGCGATCTACCACATGACCTTTGAATATAAGGTGCACTCGTAGGTAAATCATATATAAGCACCACGCTTACATAATTATTTCTACCACCTAACCCACTCGAGAATTGAATTAGGCTTTCTACTGAATAGATACATGAATCCATCATAAACCATGACTATATCAAATATACTAGCTATTAGAATAAAAAGTAAGAACATAGCAAAAAGCAACACATAATATTATAATAGAGCAAAGTCATAGATACAAGATAATATCCGTGCCGTGAGACTTGAAGATCTAGAACTCGGGTTTGGCACACCCGGCTCTACTTGAATCGATTTGCTAATCAACTAGACGAACTAGAATTAGATGAACTAGAACTAGACAAGTAGCTAACCTAATCTCTAGCTCCCTGACTTGGCTGATAATGAATGACAATGAATTAGGGTTTCACTCGGGGGTAAGGGGGTCTGCTTATATAGCCCTCGGCGATGAACGATGACCCTTGGATCAAACCGACCTTGAGCAACGGTATAAATACAACCTCAATGTCGGTTAGAAACCGACCTCCAAAGGTGAGGCCGACAAGTGGGCCCCGATCCGGCGTCGCCCGGGATCGAGGGCGGTGATCGCCCGGGACTCGGTCCTCCTCGGTCTCGCCTTCTTACGGTGTCTTCTCATGTCTTCTAGAATGTTTTAGTCTTGGTTTTGAGTCTGTTGATGCTTCGGACATGTCTTCTCATCGTATGGGATGTAAACTCTTGGGCTTTTCCCCGCTTTTATCCATTTAAGTCCCCGAAAATACATAAATCACCAAAACTTGTGAAACTTATCGGTATAAACCCCTAAACTAGGTGTTCATTCATTTTATGCCCTTATTTCATATCTTGTTGACATATAAAAGTATATCATAAGAGGTGTCAACAATAGTCATAAATAATAGCATACTTATATTTTTCATTGCAAAATTCATGTGTATTTTGTTTATTTTATTTTATATATGCATGTGATGTGTTTCTCGATTTCACGATTATAATCTTTGTGCATATATTTTTTTTTGTTTTGACTCGCGAGCCAAACGAGCCATCTTGAGCTCACTAATGAGCCGAGCCGAGCTAGCCTTCCGCTCGCCCTCGTATAACGAGTCATAACGAATCGAGCCATAACGAGCCGAGTTATAAGGAGCCAAGGCTGGCTCGATATTGAGCTACTTGGGTTCCAGCACGGAAAAACGAGTTACAGGGGTGTCTATGTGATGATTTTTTTTTTTTTTTTTTTTTTTTTGACAAACCTCTATGTGACGATCTTAATCGTCGTATATATGTCACCATCTCTGTATACATAAAACGGTTCATTCGAAAGATTCCAATTAAGACCACCAAACCTAAACCTATATAAATGCAAAATGCACCCGGAAATTTTCCACACGGTTCGAACCCGATCCCTTCCTGACCTCCTGCCTCAAAGGCGTGGCGTGGCGTGGCATCCCCTCCTCATCACTCCGATTCCTTCTCGTGGCCATGGCGGGAGCCAGGCAGCCTCGTCGACGCACCCTCCCGACGCTTCTCGCCACCGTCTCGGCCGCCGCACTGCTTCTCTGCCCCACGCGATTCTCGCCGACGGAGGCGGCGCCCGTGGACAAAGGGGCAGAACCGATCGTCGTTGCTCGGGGAGCCGGCGCAGTGGGCCACGGGCAAGGACGAGGCGGAGATTCTCGCCGAGGCGGAGGCGCGCGCTGGCGGCGCAGGAGAGGCTTTGCTGACGGGGGACGATGGGCGCGAGTTCGCCTCGCTCGACGGCATGCTGCAGTGGGCGATTGGTATGGGCCCTGGGACCTTTGCGGCCAGGTTCCTTCCTCCTCATTTGTTGGGTGTGAAATTTGCCAATTTGAGTCCGAAATATTTACAATCTGGGTCAATTTGTGTATCAAAGTTTCACCAACGATGCTTATTCGCCTACATTGTCAATCAAGTAGGGGCAGATTGACTCCAAAACTGCTGCTGCTGATGCAGGGAACTCTGATCCGGATAAGTTGAGAGAAAAGGCTGCAGAATTGGATAGGCTATCGGCAGAGGAATTACTCAAGCGACAGATGGAGATTAAGGTGAAGAGATTTGCTGCAGAGCTCATGGAAATTTGTTCATCCATCCAAGTTTAGAGTGCACTTTAAGTTACGAGTTCCCTTGACAACAACTCCTATTTCTGTTGGTCATAAAAGCTGATCTCTAGAGTTCAGGCTAACGTTTGGATGGTGGTGTAAATGCAAATACCTTCATCCAAATAACTTCCCTGCAGGAGCTGATGGAGACGTTCAAGGTGCCATCAGGTGCTGAGTTGATGAAGATTGCTATTGCTGACTTAAATAATTCCTCTGTTTCGCTGGAGGGCCGCCACAGTGCACTGCAAGAGCTTTTAATTCTGGTTGAACCCATCGACAATGCTAATGGTAAATTACATACTTGTTTGTCATTTTCCCTGTTGCAAGAATATTTGAATAATAATGGCTTACCACGACTGCCTCGATATAAACATATGGTCAAAACCTCATCTTCGGCAAATCAATGCATGGATGAACATGTAGTTACAGATAATAGATTCCCCCAGTTTGACTCTTGTCGGTTTAGTTATTCACCTGTAATTGATGCATGTTAAGTCCATGTACCTGTTGCATAGTTGTTTGTTCTGAAAGTTAAAACTGTGTTTCCAAGTCTCCATTCCTTCATTTGTAATCTATACTAGATTCTTATGGTGACATGACTTTATCAATTTATTTTCAGACCTTGACAAACTTGGAGGCCTTCTTCCGTTGATTCGGGAACTTAGCAATGCAGATGAAGGAATAAGAACTACCTCAGCATGGGTCCTGGGAAAAGCTAGTCAGAACAATGTTCTTGTTCAAAACCAGGTACTATCAGCTTAACAGGTCTCCATGATGATTCCTCTTGACATTCACTTCTATCCTTACAGCTTACTGAAGAAACTGTTTTCCATTCTTTCAATGCATCATCCTATGGGGTGTCAGTATTTACTAAACTCTTTGTACTTGGCTAGATCCTTGGTTATGGAGCAATGGAAAGATTAGTGAAGATGGGTTATTCCAGTTCTGCACCAGAAGCTGCAAAGGCACTGTATGCTATATCCTCTTTGATTAGGGACAACGAACATGGTCAGGAGCTGTTCCTTTCAGAAAATGGCTATGCAATGTTGCAGGTAGAAAAAGGAAACCATATATTCAACATCTAGGCAAAAGCAAGGCTGAAGTGTACCAATGCGTTGTTTATTTGCAGCATATACTGTCAACCACTAGAACTAATGTTCGGCTTCAGAAAAAGGTTGTGTCTTTGCTGGCATACATAGCTGACTTTCAGCTAAATACAGGGAAATCACAAGCTCCATCCTTAAGCAACCACCTTTTCATAAAATCAGTAGTTGAGATGATATCATCAGTGGCTGACCTTGACCTCCAGGAGAAGGTACACTCCAAAATATCATCTAAGTGAATACAGTTTTCTTATGTTTGCCACGAGGTATGAGATGCTAGTCTTCCTGATCAAACTTGTTTTGGTCATGATACATGCAGGCTTTGTTAGCTGTTAGGAGTCTGCTGCAGCTTACGTCAGCTGATGCTACAGATCTTCAGAAGTTTTCAGGCCTGGATGATTCCCTGAATACATTGAGGTTGCAATTGGATGAGTTGACATCTCATGAGGAACAAAGAGAGTATGCTCTGGAAGTTGAAATTCTCGGAGAGAAGTCCACACTGTCTTCCAACAGAAAATTGATAAGGTATTTGTTCATACCTTCAATTATTTTGTACTAGCAAATTCTATTGTTTAATGTGCATTGCTTCTGTCAATTAATGCAGGCAAGGGTGGTTGCAATATCACATGAAAATGACAAATGAAGGCAAATATAGTCCTCGGTCCTCGGAATTTGAACAGATGTAATGGTTAGAAACCTTGGTTGTCCATATGAAGTTGATCGCATAACAATTTCCCTTAACTGAATGACATGTTGTCAACAGAATTAAGGTGGGTTTCATGGGATCGTAGTTAATTCCCAGATAGGATGTCAAAAAATGGTGACCGCCTATCAAGTTATAGAACAGAGAAGCGCAATGGAACAGAGTTCTCACTCATTTCTGCTTCGTGTAAAACCGATTCATAATACACCTATAACCCATTGATTGTTGATGTTGTTCATATGCAAAGTTGTTACTGAGCCTGAACTAAGGTTGTAATCGTCTTTTGTTGTGTAATTGTTCTATTCTAGTTAATTGAATCGGTTCAATTCTTGTCCTCATATTGAAATGAATCGAGATTGATAAGGAGTTAATGATGTTTGAGCTCCTGGTTCTTACTGTTTAACCGAAATGTTACTCAAGTTCTTTCATACATAAGCATTTTACACAACTTTCACTGGAAATGAACTTACCATGCTTTGGAAAACCATAAAGTTCTGAATGGCGTCATACTTATATATACAGAGGAAATAGCAAGCCCAACTGACTATGTGTAGCAGCAGCAGCACCTTCCTGGATCATTTGATAGGCAGCAGAAAGGATCCTTTTCCTTTTTGACGTGGCACTCTGGCCGACGATCTGTTACCTGCTTTTCCTTCACCTTTCTCATTCAGTTTGAAAAAAGAACTTAATTTTATGTCAAACAAAACGTGTTGATCTCTTGGCTCAAAATGGTTCGATTTGAATTAAAAAAACGCTTGGTTTTCCACCCGATTTAAGGAAGGTAAAAGTTGTTAGATCTGATGAGTCAGAATTGGGAATTTCTGAGCTTAGAATTGACATTTGGATTCATGTTGAAGGCTGTTGATTTGGTGAGTGCAAAATTGAACCCAGTTTCATGCGCTAGAGCTTGAATTACGTCGCTCGTCGTGACGCATATATGTGTTTGTAATTTGTATTGCATTGGAAGCCTTTTTGTAATACAAAATTTGACTCCCCAAATGGTTGGCACCCCTGGTACAAAGCGAGCACTGGGCACTGAACGGAGATCAGACGGCGAAGTATTCGAAGGCGCTGCCGAGGCGGCGGCCGGCGTAGGGGTAGCGGTGGTCGGGGTACGTGCACCCGGTGCTGAACAGCATCCAGTGCTTCCGGCAGCGCTTGACGGGCAGGTCCCCGATGACGCGCTCGCCGTGCTCGGGCGTCTTGAGGACGACGGCGTCGTTCTCGAAGACGACGCGGCACAGGCCCTGGCCGGCGGGGTCCTGGCACCGCGCGGCCTCGGGCCACCGCGAGTCCAGCACCGTGATCCCGGCGACGTAGTTGCCCGCGTACGCCCAGTTGCAGCGCACCCACCCCTGCTGCCCCTGCTCCACCAGCAGCTCGGCGACGCGGCGCCCGGCCCGGCCGTGCGGCACGCGGCCGCGCGGCACCACGCTGAGCTCCGTCAGGAACCCGCTGCCCATCGCTTGGCACGCCAGCTTCATGCCCTGCGCCGGAAGGTGGTTCTCCACGGACGCGTAGTACGTCTCGTGGGTGGCGCCGGCCACCGCGGCGATGGCTGTGAGGGCCACGACCACGGCGGCGAGGCGTGCCATTCTTGGGCGGGAGGTGCCGGCTAAGATTGTAGGGGTGCCTGTCTTCGCTCGGGGCCGCGCCAAACCATTTTATACACTGCCCACTATGCTATTTCTGGTGAGACGACCAAAAAAAGAACTCCCTAATTCGACTTTTTATTAGCAAAAAGAAAAAAAACAATCCTTCAATAATTCTACATCTAAATAACTCCCTGGAAATAAGCATTTGAAAATTCACCCGTCTCTCCCCACCTAGTTCTTTCTTCCTGGCACCCAATTTTTGTGTTTTAGAAACCTATGATTATTGGGAGACGTTGGAGAGACACTTATTTTGTTGCTAACATTGCTTTTTTTTCCAAGTAATTTTAAGTAGTTTTTAGAGATGCTCTTATTAGTAACCTAGCTATATTTTCTCGCTTTGTGTTGCCTTAGTAAATCACAAAAAATTAGAGGTAATCAAACTTGTCTTTTATTCTTACAAAGATACCATTATTCTTCGAAACTTGCAACCATTTGCTATGCACTCTCTTACACTGTGTGCAGTTAAAACATCTCATAATAATTTAGTACAGAGGGAACAATAGAGTTGCTTTTTATGCACCCTGATGTTGATCATTGTGTTGAGCCCCATGCAAAACACTTCTCCCATTGTACGTTGTGCCACTAATCCCTTCATGTGGTGTGTGTAACGTGTGTTTGACAAAGTCGTCTTTTAAATGCACGGTGTATCACTATAATGAGTGAAATGGTTGGATCTTTGGCACAAGACAACCGGAAAAGAGGAGAGCCAATGAAACCAAGCTGATGAAGTCATAATGTTACCGTGTGTTTGGTTGGAGGTGCGGAACCAACCCAGGTTGAGCCAACCAAACACACGGTTAGAGTCGTGTGTTGGAGCCAACCAAACATACGGTTAGAGCTTCACTAGCTCTTAGCCTTGTGTACAAAATCATTATCAGCTCCCGTGTTGCCTCCACCGTGGCTAAAGTTGAAAGCGGACGGAAACAAATGGAAAACCACTCTATCTTTTTTGTTTTCATATTTTTAGATGAAAACGGGAACGGGAACCGGACAGCCGGAAACGAAACGGTTCTGGATAAACGATAAAAGCGAAAACGGGTAAATATGATAGGGAAATAGACGGAAACAAACGGTAAGCGGGAACTTAAGCTAGAACATGTATACCATACATGATAGATTAAATACAGATATCAAAGTGCACATTTGCTAGTCAAATATTAAGTAGCAACTGAACACAGATAAATATTTACAATACCAAATATTCATACATCATATATACATCACACAAATCATAAAAACAGCTTGTTGAGCGACATGGACCATATTGGGGTTCTATGGTGTCATGGTCTACTATCCCGTATTCATGAAAAAGGGGATAAAAACGGGATAATCCCGGTCAAAACGGGATACCGCAAATACGGACGGACAAACACTCCACCATTTTTTATCCCGCTCCCGGTTCACCCCGTCCCCTTTTCTTTCGGCGCTTTCGTTTATCCCGTAAAAAACAAAAAGTAGACGGGAAAATACGGTATACGGTTTTGCGGACGGAACGGGATTCGTCCCGTCCATTTTCAACTTTAACCGTGGCCATGCACCCGTCACCTAGCGCATACATTTCTCTACAACATAAAAAGAACGAAAGGAAGACTACCTAATGATGCAATAATTTTTAGTTTGTCCGCCTGCCTCTCGCATGCGATCCCCTCCCCCACACTCAACTATTTTTAGAAAGCCGCAATCACCGCCACTTACCTTTCTTGACGCATGCGATTGGTTTTCCTCTCCCCGTGCGATCTAATGATATTAGACCGCCGCCCAAACCTCAGAGAAAAGGAAAGAAAATAACTCCTCCACTCGCGCAATAAAGAATAGGAAACCATCGTTAAAAAAAAGGAAACCACCAATCTCGCCATCCCCATCGTGAGTGTAGTTTAATTTCTACAAGTTTTGATATATAATGTAGAAGACATGACATATGCTTTTATTTGTATAGATATTGAGATGTGCAATACACTGACAAGCTCATTTTGTTGTTGTATATTGTTATCGTCTCAAAGCAAGATGACATAATTAAGGCTAACACATTCAAATGGTTGTAGAGATAATTTGCATCATGAGTGTCTGGATTGATTGCTCTTAACTGTGTACACAATGGTATGAAGATGCGTCGGAACTTACTCATCATAGACTTATTGGCGTATAAAAATAAATGGATCTCGAAGATTTCTTCCGGCGATGTAAAACATTATCTTAGGTGGCTTATAGAAAAGCCCATAAAATAGAGTTTACAAACCCGCGATATTCATGATTGATTGTGTTACTTTCACAAAACTTGTTTGGATTAAATGTCAATTTAATATTATTTAATTTTATAGTATTGTTACCTTATCATGCGATCCATGTTTTTTTTTTATAAAAATTTTGTTATCCTGTAGCAAGGCACGGGCATTTAACTAGTTTTAATTTGAAATCAAACAAGGATACAAATATTATCAAATGTGAATACAAAATGGACTGTTTCACCGGTTATATCTATATAAATAATACAAAATGGACAATTTAAAACTTATATTTCACTTTTTTTTTTCTTTTTATTTATTAAAAAAATATCTACTTAATTTGTCTCATAAATAGTTTTTTTTTTGCTTAGGACTGCTTCTCTCTCTCTGTTGCGACTATGCTTGGGAAATTGATGACAATATTCGTCATCTCTCTATGGTAACGGTCGACATACCCAACACAAACATATCGTGGTCCTGGGTTGTACGCGTGCTTTTTCAAAAACCATGGACCATTTGTTCAAATGTACCCGGAGTCATCTCCAAATCCATGCGTCGTCGTGCAAGGGCACGGCTGCTAGCACGTGCATGTCGGCATGTCCCAAGGAGTACAAAACAGACGACGGAAACGCATATCCAACAATAATCGCAGAACAACCATCATCATGACGACGAAAACGGCCAAGACCCCCAGGAGAAAGATAACTTGTCGTCGCTCGCTGCAGCTTACAATTCTGCTGACAAATTTGACCGCAATTCAATTCTCTGTAAAGTTTACCACCTCGTCTTGGAAAATAGCGTATGCCTTATTTTTGTTACAAAATTATGTGACCTTCTCTGTACATATGTCGTCCTCGCTATGGGTTATTCATCCTTTTTTTGTGTGTGTGTGGGGGGTGGTGGTATGAAACTCATGTTAATGCAAGATCTATATATACAAGTACGATACAATGAAAGAGTCCAAGCTCAACACTATCATAGTTACTACCTTGTACGTACTTTCCCCATTCCAAATTATGGAACCTTGTAATTAACTTTGTTGTAGAATAATCTTTGTTTTTATTTTTGGCTAAATTTATAGGGAAATTATATGAGCATCAACCATCAAATTTTCCATTATTTGATATTTTTTAAAAAAAAAATCAAAAGAACACGAGCTTTATATCAGAACTGTAGAGCTTGATGATGAAATTTAAATTTTTACTCCTCCGTTCCAAATTGTAAGTCACTTTGGCTTTTTCGGTTCGCCTATTTTGCCATGTATCTAGACATATTAGTGTATCTAGATACATAACTAAATGGATGTACCAAAAAAATCAAAGCGATTTACAATTTGAAACCGGGAAGTAGCTGGCAACTTTTTTTCGTCTAAGGTTCTTTGTATTCCAAATATTTGTTATTTATCTGATCTATCAAAAAAGTTTGTGTTTTGCTTTTAGAGATATATATAGGCTCACCTCTAGAAATCATTGCCACCAAAATTACTACAACGATGGTTCTTCCATCGCATATTGGTAACGGGCATGTGGTGCAATCGTAAGGATGGCGTGAGGTTCGAGGTCACAAATTCTTTTTTTTTTTTTTTTTGTTTTTCTCTCTTTTTTTATATGTTTTTAAAAAATATTTTTATGCTAATAACTGAAAATATATTAGAAATGGATTTTCCAGTGGTAATTAGGTGTGGTTCCTACAAATCTAGCGTATATCCAGTTACCAGCATAGAAATGGATATTTTGGTACTTCCTCCGTCCCGAAATAACAGTCATCCGCGGGCGGACGCGGTTACCAAGGAATGAAGTAAATTTCCAGCATGCTCCTACTCTGTCCTGTGGTCTGCATGCCGCACTCATTTTCCTCATTTTCTCTCCCTCAGAGCATGGTTAGTGGTTTCTCCCGCCCGGCGCAATGGAGTAGACATGTCATTTTTAGCCTTTAAAACAGTCATTGCATATAATGAGTAGACATGTCATTTTTAGCCTTTGAAACAGTCATTGCATATAATGGATTGGCGTATGTCTTTGGCTAAAGGAGTTAATGGTTGCATGTACTAGTAGCCAATAAGAGAGGAGGAGCCACTATATGAGTCGCTTGCATAGGCCGGGAAGGAGTTTTTGTCTCGGTTTCTCGCTGCTCGAACCGGCATCTCACGAGTCGCACATATTCTTCTCTCTCCAAATTTCTCTCCTTCCACCTCATATGTAGGTGACGTGGGTAGTCATTTCGTCGGTGACTGTGGCGCCATTATACTTGCTCTCAGCTCTCCTCCCACACCCTCTGCATGCGGTGCTCGATGGTGTAGGCCTGCACGGCCTAGGGACGATAGGGAACGACTAGTATTTGGGGACAACGAATTGTAGCTTCCGCGACAATTAAATCGGGACGGAAGGAGTATGTGTTGGTGAAGCCCTTAAAGCATCGGCAATGTCCGTGCTAAAGCCGGTTCTATGCATTGAAGCAAAGGACTCGGCACGTTACACTGCGGGGTTGGTTCGATGGAGAACCACGCCCAAGATACTGAACCCACTCCCTTGACAATAAAAAAAATTACTCTAACACATGATACAACTCCAACTACCATGGACTGATAAGCATTCAAATTACTCTGTGTGGGTCCGGCTTATGGATCCGGTTCAGGTTCAAAACATCATGAACAAGGTATCAACAAGTCATTGCCTCGAGTGGACCCGTTGGTAGACATGCCCATTAGTCTCCACACTACGGGTGCTCTTAGTAGATAGGAAGCTCATAAAACCATCTCTACATACAAAACAATGTTGATTGCACATACAAATAATTTTGTACTATATATTGCAATCATTCGAATTAAACATTCTTAACAACTTGATCAAAATTAAAGAAGCTTGACTTTGGAGTTTGGTCATAGCTAAAGTCAACTGGCTAAAGTGACGTATAATTTGGAAGGGATAGAGTAACAGATATCATCATCAGTACTTAAATATAGTCTTCGCAATTTAACTCCCGTCCACTCTATATATAGGGTAAGTATAAAAGAGAGCATAGGCTGTAATCATGTCAGTTTCAAGATACATGTATATATGTTTTCCACGGTCATTTTGACTAAAGTTCCATGAAAAGGTGGCTACTACAAAATCGAGCGCGATGTGAACTTTCCATGAATATCTAGGGAAAATCTGAAAGAACGTCCAAATCCGTGGGAAACTACAAGTGTCTAGATCTCTAAGAAACTGGGAGCAGAAACCTAGTGCTGGAAACAAAGATTCTGGAATACTGATTCTTGCATATATTTTTTTTATCGGTAAATCGAATGAAACATTATTCCGTACACATGATAAACAAACAAAAACAAATTATGGTTGCTTTTGTCCTGGTGACAACGACATCAAGTATATCAATTAATTCATCACTGGATGCTGACAGACACACCAACGAACGGATGATAGCTCAGGAGCATTTTAATTATTGGATTAGAGAACAACACTTTTGCTTGCTGGCTCTTTATTTCATTCTTTCAGTCACTTTTGCGTTCCGGTTCCATGCTGTGTCGCCTATAGCATGAATTGTAATTGAATTTTACTTAGTGGTTGGGAGACCTATGCAAGTGACGTTTTTTATAAGGACGGCAAAACCTTTGCCGCGATTTCTATCAAGCGACGTTTGAAGTGGAGGAAATAACCGGCAAAAAGTGAGTGAAAGAAGGGGAAAAATAAAAGAGGCTGCAGCTTGTCGCCTTGATGGTCACTCAGGCTGACGAATCATAAATAATCACAATCAGAGCTTTGAATACCAGCACATAGGAAAAGAGGTTAACAAGGGAAATGGGGTCAAATTGCTGTTGGTACCATCAGGGGCCAAGAAACAAACACCACTTTGCCCCTTCAATTCCTTGCTTACAAAAAAGGGATCTACCTAGCTAGAAAGAGCACAACGTACCTCTGCACACTGCACCCAGGAATATAAACTCGTCCACCTTTGAGGAATCGGATCCAAAATTATATTGTTGTGGAGGGAATTGAAGGCAAGAGAAAGGGATGAACGCCGACGACCTGGGATCGCCGAGGGAGCTCACAGGGCTGCAGCGGAGGAGGGCGCTGTACCAACCGGAGTTGCCTCCATGTCTTCTTCAGGTTTGCGGTTTGCCTTCCAACCATTTCTTAGTTTCTCCCCTGCTGCATCTGGAACGTACTCTGCATGATGGTAATCCTCCTCTGACGATTTCAGTTTCAGGTTTATGATATGATGCTAATCCTGCATCTTTGGTTTCTTGAGTGTCATGGATGTTTCCAAGAGTTATATTTCTTATTATGATGTTGTCGATGTAACAAAGCACTTCTTTGCACCGCCGTATGAAAAGCGAGAGAGAAAAAAACGCTCGATTTTGGACGCACCGAGACCTAGGAAGTTTTGTCACCTTGCTGTATAGGAAATGAAAATATATAGCTAATAGCTTAGTTGATGGAAGACGACGGGTGTACAACTCTCTGCCTTGTAGGCTCCACTCAACTCCTATTCATCTTTCTTCTCAGCGCAGTTCTTGATTTCTTTTATAAATTCTTCTCAGGTAGTTTAATGATAGCAGGCACTTGGGAGCCTTGGTGATTACTCATGGTCATGCTGCACGGCCAAGTAGCCTTAGTAATCAGCGGATACCGCTAAACTTTGTATTACTTATGTTTTTCTACTCCTGCTTAATGAATCCCGTGCTCATGCACATTCAAGAAAAAGATTAGTTATGGTCAGGAAATCATTTCCTGTAGCTGTAGTTAACACCTCTTTGACCGGCTTATGACAATCTTGCACAGCCGTGGCGGCCCCAGTGCTTCTAGAGGAAGCAGACTTCTTGGTTTATAGATAGAAGTTTCTTTTTCCTCACAAGTCACGAACCCCTTTTGTTTCAACAGGATTCAAAGTTTTGTTTTCTGAACCACATGATGTCACAAAATGTTTGACGTTGATGATTTTAGCATCATATAAAGATTTTGAAACTTCTGAACTAATTGATAACTTCACTCTTCTTGCCGTGATGCTACTTCGATTTGATGTTTGAACACTAGCACCTATGCCTGCATACACTACCAAAATGTTTAAATCGATCAGATACTCAATTTTGCCTGAAAAACATTCTTCTCTGATGTCTTTGAAAAAAACAAGCTCTATATATGTTCTGTTACAAATTCCATCCACTATATATGACCAGGGAACAAGAATCAGAGTGGAGTTTGGCGACTCAACAACAACCATTGATTCAAAATGCGCCGATATCGTCGCACAGGCATTCCCACACATCTTTGGTCAGAAGCTGGTGCGTTTTCTAGAGCCCCACACCGACACGGTGGTCTCTGAATCCGATGCAAAAGTCATCCAAGAACACCCACCAATTAGGTTGGATTTGAATCCCTAATTGCATGCTATGATGCCAGCTAAGGGTCATATCTTCATTCGTGTCAGGATTTACATCATGCATAATATAATCGTGCTGGTGAATCTGAATATGTGTGTAGGGTGGGTGTGGTGTTTTCTGGAAGGCAATCACCTGGCGGCAGTGGCGAAGCTCTATGCAGAAATACCCTGGTGCATTCTATAAGTAAGTAACATAATTTTATGGGAATACATGGTGAAAATCAGACCATTCAATGGCAAAAGAAAGTTACCCTGGTGCCTGTGCACCACCTAACTACAACGTGGCCGCCCACTGCCCGGCGAGCATAATGTCATATGGGGTACTTATGATGCCATGAAAGCTCGAAATCCACACAGTGTTCTGCTTGGCTTCGTAGGTGAGCATATTTCAATTGAGTAACTTGGAGTTTAAACATTTGCATCCGTCAACGTGTTAGAATCTTAAATTACTCTTGACTCTTGAGCAAGCAAAATGGATGTTTTCATAATGATTAAAAACTACAAATTTTCTGATGTGCTACCAAAGTCCACTGAGAAACTAGCGTAAAAGCAGAATCTACGGAAAAAAAGAAACATAACGATATAAGAGCACAACAGAATTTTTGTTTTTGTATTTGTGCATAGGTGGCACAGAAGGCCTATTTGCAAAGGCGACGTTGGAGATCACAGATGATGTGCTTTCTTCATACAAAAATCAAGGTTAATTTTATACATGTAGTAAGCTACAAATTGTTCCTTATGTAGTATTACATATATTAATAATAGAGGATTTTTTTGCCTCCTTGAAGGTGGTTTTGATTTGCTGGGCAGGACTGTTGATCAAATCCACACGACAGAGCAAATAAATGCTGCTAAGGCAACATGCTGTGATCTTAACTTGGATGGCCTAATCATTATTGGAGGTGAGACAAGAGAGAACAAAAAAATTCTCATTCTTCATTAAAACTATGATAGCAGTGAAATATTTGCCTCTTAATCAAATGGGATTTGCTCAACAATTTGTCTGATAAATTTGGAAGTACTGCATATATAATAATGCATCCCAGATTCCATGATAAATAAAGTGATTCTCAAAGGTTTTTAATCCCCAGGAGTGACCTCCAATTCAGATGCTGCTCAGCTTGCAGAGATCTTTTATGAGAATAACTGCAAAACAAAAAGTATGTAGTCATGGCACTTAAATTACAACCTGAAAGAAAGTTTCAGATAACTCATGGTTTTTACAGGTTATAGGTGTCCCTGTAACGCTGAGTGGTGATCTCAGGAATCAGTTCGTGGAAACAACTGTTGGTTTTGATACAGTGTGCAAGGTGATTCCTTTGATAAATTACTAGCAGTGCAGCAATTCAAAATTTTGAATGCAGTATAAAAATGCCATTTCCTGAAAAGACAACTCGATAATTTGCTTTCAGGTGAACTCTCAGCTTATAAGCAATGTTTGCCTTGATGCAATCTCAGCTGGGAAGGTATTTGTGACATATATCATTCATAATGGATTGAAAGCATAAATTTCTGGTCATTTATTTTTCAGAATCAGGAGGTCAGAACTGAATGTATATAAATGGCATACTTACTCTGCTTGACTCTCTCCTCTCTTTCAGTACTACTATTTTGTTCGCTTGATGGGTGGCAAAGCATCTCATGTTGCATTAGAGTGCGCACTTCAGTCACACCCAAACATGGTATGGTTTGATCAAGTGAAGCTATTTCATACGAAGGTAGATCTGTACATCTTTACTAGTAAATTTCTGTGTTCAGGTTATATTAGGAGAGGAGGTGGCATTTTCAAAGCTCACATTAAAGGAAATTACAAACAAGATATGTGATGGAGTCGAAGCAAGGGCGGAACAAGGTTTGTACACTTACAGGATAATTTGTTACATAAAAATATTTGTAGTAACTGGCAATAATCCAGTATATGGGATATTAACCCTTAGGGAAATACCATGGAGTGCTAGTTATTCCTGAGGGACTAATAGAAAGCATACCAGAAATGTATGCACTCATTCAGGTACATGTTAATTCTTACTTACGCCTAATGGATAATATGTACAATGTGGGTTCTCTGTTCTGTTCCATCTGATTTTTTCCATTTTCATTCTAAATATATTTCAGGAAATTAATAATCTCCACAGTAATAATGTTTCCGTAGCAGACATTCCATCTCAACTGTCTCCATGGGCCGCTGCCTTGTTCAAGTTCTTGCCATCGTTCATTAGGAGAGAGGTTATGCATGACTTGTATAATTGAATATACTTGATAATATTTTTTACTTTTGAAAATGCTGTTCTGAAGATCTCAAACATATTTTTGTTCATTCAGTTGATCCTGCATCAAGAATCTGATAACTCAGCACAGCTATCTCAGGTATATGATATGATATGGTATGGTTAGCTCTGCATCAAAATTTTTTAGATTGCACGATTATTGATGACATTTCCTTTTCCAGATCGATACCGAGCAGCTCTTAGCTCATTTAGTAGCAGCAGAAATGAACAAGAGAACAGTAAGTTCCACCACATTACTGGTTTTTTTTCTATTACAGAATTTTTTTAGTTCTGATATTTTTATTGGTTTCTAGAAAGAAGGAAAGTACAAGGGAAGAAAATTCAGTTCAGTGTGCCACTTCTTTGGTTCTCAAGCTCGAGGATCGCTACCATCAAACTTCGATTGCAACTATGCTTATGTAAGAAACGAATCTAACAGCATTATTTTGCTCCCACAACCACAATATATTCTTTTCAAGAAACAACACGTGGTGGTGGTACGGCACACATCTAAATGACAAAGAATGCAGGTTCTTGGCCATATTTGTGTGCAAATAATAGCAGCTGGATTGAATGGTTACATGGCTACCGTAACAAATCTGAAGGAGTCGACAAACAAGTGGCGATGCGCTGCTGTTCCTCTAGCGGTATGTCTCCTTTAACCTGTTATGTTATTACTACTGTGTTAGTCTGTTTGTTTTCTTGGTGAATTATCTTCACAAAAGTAACCAGCATCGATTCTGGAATGTGATTATTTACCATTCTTAACAGGCAATGATGAGTGTGAGGAGACACTTGCGTGGTCCTGGAGCTGTTCCTATTGGGAGGCCAGTTATCCATCCTTCTCCTATTGACCTGAAAGCAGAGTCATATGCGTAAGTCGAATCATCCTTTTATTATAAAGTTATTTCCCGTGTTTCCAGTACCTAAAGATTGAACTCTGAAATGTTTGAGTCATGTCTGTAAAGAACAATAAGAACAGTCGTTGGCAGGTAAAAAGAAAGCTTTAGTTTCGCTTAGTTTTCAGGATAACAAGAAACATAACTTCATCCATTTGTTTATTTTAGTACCGTTGAATTTCAGTGACTCTGCTAATTCAGGAAACAAGAGAAGTATAAGTAAATTCTTTTTTGTTTCATACTACTTAGGGTCCTGAGAGAGAAAGCCTCCAGCTTTCTGTTAGATGATTTCTACAGAACTCCAGGAGGCATTCAGTTCGAAGGACCTGGTGCAGGCACCAAACCTATCACATTGACAATAGAAGAGCAGGACTATCTGGGTGACATCGAGATACTGCAAGCCTACTTAGACAAGGTACGCCCCGCGCGCGCGCGCACACACACAAAAGAACACATATCTGATATGTATCTGGCTTCAGAAGAAACGAAAGACAGTATCCATTATTGTTAAGCTTATCAAACGTGATAATGTCACAGGTTAGGACCATCCTGAAGCCTGGATGCTCAAGGGAGATTCTCAAGGCGTCAATAAGCTCGATTGCATCAGTAAACGATGTGCTCAAGTTCATGTCTGCACCCCTCAATACAGAGCTTCCTCTCTACCACTTCAACTGATTTTTGAAACCTCAGCACCCATACACTGTTTTAGACAGTGAAGATCTGGCTGTCATATGGCATCAGTCTAATCTATAAAATCTTGCCCAGAGTGCCTTCTACAGCACTCTTCTTCTGTAGCCTTATTTTTTGTGTGATATAACCTTATTGCAGATACTGGGCAAGGATCAATAGTAAAATATACATAGGATAGCTTCTACTGCCTAAGCTACCTGAGCACTTCACTCACATAATTTGAACATTTTGTGAAATGTTGCATTCGGATTGAGCAATATGTTTCTCCAATAAATATGACCTGATAAATTCCATGTGTGGGACGTTTCTAGTCATCTCCTATACCAGTGTAACCAGCAGTTGATAGTAGTTGTTTGTGAGACGTTGCAAGTGCAAGATCCATCTGTATTGTGTTATTCTATATATATGTCCAACATGATTTCACCCTTTAAATTCTACTTTGTCAAATCATCTAAAAGCACACACACCATATTATAGACTAATATATAATTCGACAACGCCATGCACAAATCCACAAAGACACCGAAACTTGTGTCATTACAAGCTCAGAAAAGACAAGCAACTCTCCACACATCCAAGACGATAGTTTTCACTCTGAACGACTCTTTAAGGCCAGAATAAACTTATGCAAGCTTTACAGTAATCTAACAAAAATCATGTTATGTATGACATTTTTAATCCTCATTCTCTGGGTACTGCAATTGCAAAAGCATACATTATCCAAATTCCACTCAACAGTACATTTAGAACAGTGCCTCATACTAGTGACACAAAATTTTTTCCTTCCAGTGGCACCATTTTATTATTTGATTATTATCCTAAGCAAGTTGATGCAGAGCTTGGTGATTTTTGCAACATGGGAATAAGCACGGTCTGGAAAGGGATGTGAGAGAACTTGATGCACATTGGTGATCACCATCTGCTGCAAACCAACCTGCAGGGCAACATAAGATGATTCAGGTGAAACAGAAGTTGGAGAATGTATGTTCCATGCCTAGCAGATATTTCTATCCCAGCACAAGCCCCTAACGGGCTGGGATGTGTGAACATGCAACTTTTATCTACTTGTTAAATGGGAACCATTATGTGCTAACAGAATCTCATTAGTAACAATGCAGAATATTGACTATTGCAAAACCAGATAGAAAATGCGTGCCAATTGTTTATACTGCAACTAGACTAAAATGATTACACAGTACTCCACTACATGCTGGAACTAAGCAGAGAACTTAATCCAGTTGCAATATGTAGTTTGGCAAAAGCTAGTAACTTCATGTATGATAAGCATAAGAAACACTGGTTTCTATGGAGATATAACCTTCTATACATGGTGTTTGCTGACATTATATGATTGTTCCACTAGGGATCAAGGCATCTTTAATCACTGTGACAATGCCACTTTTGATAAAGTATCCTTCCGTCTCCCTTACTGCTTCTTGGACATTGTCAAAATTGATTATCTGTAAAACAACAAACTATTTAGGAAGGATGAACTGATGAATACAAACAAAAACAGCATTGCACATTTTCTGTCCAGAAGTTAGAAACAACTTGTACAAACAGTGAATAGGAACTCCTTTGTATTTTAATTTTCTTTTGGTACAGGGATCTACAGCTCATATGGTAAGACTCCCATGGAAATATATAAAATAAATGCATGATCAGATAATTTAGAATCTGACAAGAAAAAATAACTAGTAGAAACCAGCAGTCATTATCTTTTGGAAAACAGTAAAAAAAAAAAGATCCATAGAAATCTTTTGACATAAATAAGATATTTGATTAATCCTTATAGTTAAACAATAGGCAACAGATATAAAACATCATCCGCTTACGCCAAATTCGATATAATTGAAATACCTTCACGTTTTCTCCAATACGGGCATTTTTGTCGATTATTGCTTTTCTGATATGTGCATTCTTCCCAATACCAATGGGAATGCCACCAGTCTCAGAAAGGACTTTCTTATCATTCTCAGTCTGAACAAAACAGAATGAATGATGAGTTCTCATGGTATTTCCATTGCACGATGTTAGAGTTCTGTTTGACTTCGACTCTACCTCGTAATAGTCTGCACCCATTAGCAAAGAGTCCTCTATAACTGCACCTTCAGAAATGCAGGAACGGAGTCCAACTACGGAATGGTTGATTGTGCAATGCTAGAGAAAGGAAGATGAAGTGGAGCACAAAAATAAGATAACAGGTTTAGGAAGTCTGTGCTTTGAAATGTGAGAATGCACAAAGAAGCAATGACAATTGACAAATAGATCCACAAACTAACTCAAAGATCCCAAAATGAATTATGATATAAAGCCTCTGAAAACAATATATATAGTAATACATCAGAAAACATGAGGCTTCTTACTTTAATAACACAACCTTCGCCAATAACACTGTCTGTCACATCGGCGTCAAGAACCTTTGAAGGAGGCAAGTATCTAGGTTGCGTATAAATTGGAGCAGAACGGGCATAGAAGCTGTAAACAGAATGTTTGATCAAAGGTAAGTGGTGGATCTAGAAAATTGCAACTTCCTAACTTCTTACGTATACATGTGCAAACCATACCTAAAATCTGGTACAGGCTTCTTGGTTATTCCCAAGTTTGCATTATAAAATGCTTCAATAGTGCCAATATCTTCCCAGTAACCATCATATAAGTAAGCTTGCACCTGTTGAACACAACAGTATCATAAGCAAACATAGTAACTACTAAGAAGGCAAAGCTAAATCTCTCGATAAATGATGCAATTAGAATCTTTCAATTGACTGAAATGCACAAATCATAAAATCCATAATGATAAAACAAAAAATGGACAAAAAAAACCAAGAAAGCTCAAAAGCATAGCATACCCTTAATCCAATTTCTGTTGCGCCAGGAATAACCTCACTTCCGAAATCATTTGCTGCAGGGAAGTTCTCTCTGAGAAGCCGAAGCATCACATCTTTGCTAAAAACATATATTCCCATACTAGCAATATAAGGCAGTTCCTTGGCCCTCTCGGGATCAAGGCCCAATATAGTGGTGTCAACCTGAAAAGGTAAAACAAAAATAACTGAAAAAAGTGCAATCAAAGAAGTACTGCCAACAATGCATAAGAACTGGGGTCAAAAAGTTTATCTCATTTGTACCATCATTGATCTCAGCTTCTCTCCTTTTTGGTTTTTCTGCAAACTCAACTATCCTCCCTTCATCATCAATTTTTCATAAGACCAAATGCAGTTGCACGTTGTTCATCCATTGGCAGGGCTGCAACAGTTATATCAGCATCTGTTTCTCTATGGGCTTGAATGAACTTTTGGTAGTCCATACGGTACAGGTGATCTCCAGCCAGAATAAGGAACTCCATGACATTGTGCTCCTCAAATAGCCACATATATTGACGCACAGCATCTGCAGTACCCTGATATGGGAAGGAAAACAGATCAACAAACCAGTGTGAGAAGTGGGTTGGGGAATTTAGTACAGAAGGACGACAGCATGTAAGTGGGTAGTGAAGGAAACAAGCATTTAACCATTGGAACCTTATGTTCGTCAAAACTTCTAAAGACCCACCTATATTAAACAATAAGTGCCCCATGTGACAGAGTATAGTAGCTCATATCAATTGTCAGGGAAAGTTTGTTTACAAAGTAGGGTAGAAACATCACGCTGGTTAATTTGATTATCAGAGATGATCAACCAATTATTTTCTCTCCACTTATTTTATGAACCCAATGGAATCTAGCTACAAGTGAGTGGCAGTGCACTGACCATGCACTTATGCAGCTGCATTTGTTGCAAAAAGAAAAAAAAAAGGTACCAATCAATTTTGCAAACAGTTCAAGTACAAAAATAAAAGTTAAGGTGGGATATCTAAGAGAATCTTGATAGAAAGTAGCTGAAAAGGCAATGAATCAAAGATGTGTTTGGTATCAAACATCATCGCTCCTACAACATGGACTAATATTCCAGGATGAATAAATTGATGGCATGTCAACAGATGAAGAAAGAAAAGATACCTGAAACCAGTCGGGATTCTCTGGACTCTGTTGTGCTGCAAGGACCTCAACATATCCCTCGTTCTTGTAGCCAGCAATGTTGTTCCCATAGGCCCTCGAGAGGTGGCGATTGAGCGAAGCAGAGTTGAACTGTGTTAGCACGTATATTTTGGAGACGTTGCTGTTTAGACAGTTGCTGACAGGTATATCTATGAGCCTGTAGTTGGCGCCCAACGGCACTGCTGGTTTCGCCCTCTTCTTGGTCAGTGGATACAGCCTTGTCCCAGCACCACCTCCAAGGATGATCCCAAGAACACTCTGTAAGAATAAATGGACAGAACACTCTGTAAGAATAAATGGACCACATGATTGATGAAAATGTGCTAGAACATTTAGTGACTGATCCAGTAGACCGGCACTGACATTGCAGATTTTATCAGAAACCCTTCTAATAAACTGAATGCAAGGTACAATCTTTAGATCTCGAGGCAATTATTAAATGTATTCCATGGACCACGCAAGATCCTAATGTAAAGTAACAATAAATTATAAAGGCAACTCAACCAGTCACCCAACAACTAACAAAGGAAGTGTTGTCGTCATCTTTCAACCATATCCTTCTTGGATCATATTAGATTCAAACCATTTAGAAAAATAAACATGAACAGTCAGTAGAAGTGAATGCTTTTACCCATCTAACTGAAAAATAAAAAGTTTATACCGTGCTGGCATCCGGATCCAGGCACGTTTGCGAGCCCTCGAGTCCGAAACGCCCCTAGGCGAGAAAAAAGGAACGGCCTCCGAGCAGGCGGCGACGCACGCAGCCGTCTCCCACCGGCGCGCCACCCTGACACAGCCGCCCGGCGGCGTCCCAGGCCCAGATCACCGGGGAACGTAGCGGCAGCCTGGATCGGGGCCAGGGAGGTGGCGGCCATCGCGCCCATCGCCGTCGCCATCGGCGGTGGGTCGGAGCGAGCTCGCGGCAACGGCTGAGCCGAGAAGGGAGGGGTGGTGGCGTGATGGGGCAGTGACTGACACTGTGGAGTGGCGTGTCCTCTACCGGCTCTGGGAGTTTCCGAGCCTGTTTGGCGTTTTGCTTTCGCGTCACTGGTCTGGTGCAGTGATCTGCAGAGAATGATTTTGGGCAGTGACTGACACTGTGGAGTGGCGTGTCCTCTACCGGCTCTGGGGAGTTTCCGAGCCTGTTTGGCGTTTTGCTTTCGCGTCACTGGTCTGGTGCCGTGATCTGCAGAGAATGATTTCTTTGCATTTATAGAGCCTCCTGGTTTAGATGTTAGAAAAACTTGTAAAAGTAACGGTTGAAACAACACGTTTCGTTTGTTTGTGTTAAATATTATCCTATCATAAGGTAAATAGACTCAAAAAGAATCGCCTCATGATACATCTAAACTGTGTAATTAGTTATTTTTTTACCTACATTTTATACTCTAAATATGTCTTTTGGTGTATTTATTTAATGTGACGGAGGAAGAGGAGAAAAAGAGTTAAAAATTTTAGCAATCTGAGTATCTTTTTCTTTGAACGCAATGAACAGGAGCCATCTCATCTCGAGTTTCTTCACTTATTTATCCATCCAAAAAAATATCTTACTTTCTAGATATTAAAAAAATAATTTCAATAAGGTTATTAAAAATATACCAAATATCTCTAAATATGTTTATTCTAAAAAGGTATTTTTTTCTGATTAATCTAACAATATTTATATATATAGTTATTAAATTTAAAGGTTTATTTAAGTCCCCATGCATTTCTTTTTGCCAGAAACTCCTGCACTTTGTGGCTTCTTCATTCACGGCAGACCACGTGATCGTGTCCATCCAAAACCCAGGCAACAATCTTCCTCTGATGTGTAGTGTAAACCTACAGTATACAACTGGTCACTGTTGGAGCTATGTGAAACCCAACCTGACACGGCACACCTTACCTATGCAAAAGTTTCCTTAGTTGTAATCACTAGTAGAAGAAGACAACACTAGCAAATGAAGTACAGTCTTTTGCCACTATGAGAAACAACGGCGCACAATTTAACACCGTCCTTTTTACTATTACCACATTGCATGTTCCTTTGTCTATATATAAACTTGCAACTCTAATGAACTTTAATCATGCATACAGTGGCAAACAAAAAAAAAAAAAAAAAAAATAGTATGTAGTCGCCAAGATCATTCACCAATTTTTGGTATAGAGCTTGAGAACAATGAGGTGACGGTTTATTGCTAACTAGCTACAGTTTCATAATCATTCACTTCGCCTATCACACAGCTGGTTGCTTCAATACTGTACAAAAAAAGTTTGACTCGGCCTTTAGTTTGTCATGCTCTGCCATTGCAGATGGCCTTTTCAATATATGTATAGGAATTTGAAGCGCTGACGTCAACTATGAAAGAAGATTGAGGGGATGGATTAGGGTCATATCAAAGATTTAGAATTGAAATAAGAACAAAAGATTGCAGACTTCAACACATTCCAATATCTAGCTTGATGGTAAAGCCCGCACTGTGACGAACAGTAGGTGTTGGGTTCAAATCCCTGTGTATTTTTGGTGTTTCACAATTCTCACGAAATCGTTGACAGGTGGGGCCCTTGCCTCTACAATTGTTCATTTTTTTCCTGCTTCCTTTTTATGATGAAAAACCATGACTGACAAGTGGGACCTAACCATTGCAAATGCCTAGTTTCACTTCTATAACGAACCAAAATCCATTTATATGATCATAGTTTGTTAATCGTCATGGATGTATAAGAGTTGACACCCCAGAACCAGCATCCATGACAAATTTATGAAAAATCGTCACACATGGAAAACAAGAGGGTGCGATGGGAGGGAGTCGGCCATGGCCACCGACGCCGCCAAGCCTCCCTCGCCCGCCACAAATCTACTGCTTTGACGATGCCATGGATGTTAACCACGCCGCAGAAACAACAACAGTCAGAGAAGAGAAGCACGACAGCTAGAGAAAGAAGGGTGAGGCGGCGACAGCCATATGTAGATCTTGCCTCGAAACTTCGCAGCCTGCATGCGGGGGGCGATTGGATGGCCACAGCCAGCATCGGGACTCCAAGAAGATGACCCAAAAATGTTTGATATGATCTCTAGAAGGTTGACATATAGCATTCCT
>JADLZK010004639.1:0-94482 GCA_015847255.1 Hyparrhenia diplandra | reverse complement strand
CATGTTAATTGACTTATAATATTATGCTATAACGAGGTGTCAACAATGGCGTCGAGTCAGATCACGTTTGGGAGCTCATTGCGTTGCTTGGAAGCGTCGGATATGCGTGCGCAAAGTTCGCAAACTTACGCCAGCGGTTCTGAGGTTCGGGAGTTCGAGGCCGATGGTGCCTGGAAGTTCCCCTTGAACACTCTCACCCAGGTCCTCCCGGCTCACAATCGATTGGGTGGTAGATGATCGAGCCCAATGCCGCGCGGACTCCCGGACATGTAGTGCGGCGGGTTGCGAGATGATGACCTTGTCGTCGAGGGCTTTGCAAAAATTGACATGCCAGCCGATGTCGTCTAGCCATACCTCGGGCGTGTCTCGCGGTACTTCGATATGGTTCGGGGTCAAAGCGCGACGGAGTCGGTGCCCTCTGATATCTCGGGTGAATGCTTGCGGCCCGGGGTCGGAGAATGGCGCATGCGTCGCGACCCCATCCTCGCGTTGTTCGATTTCTCCCCGAGGTTAGGGGGCCCTGGCGGTCATCCTTCGACTTCGACTGGGCGATTTTCCTCAAAAGCTCCCGGACATCCCCGGTTGACCGCGATTGTCAATCGGCGGCTCCCACGGCGGGGCGTGCGGTGCTTAGCTGCCGGGCTCGGCGGAGGCTTGCACTGCGGGTTGACTCACGATGTCATGAGGTTCGCGTAGTTCCTAAAGGCCGGGCTCTCGGCCTGTTAGATCACTGCTACTGTCAAGGAGCTCTTTGAGCCCATCTCGACTCTTACGCCCTCGGTTGTGGGGAGCTCGGGCATTTCGAGCGAGCATCGCGCGGCGGCTATGTTGAGACTTCGTGGTTGAAGGAGGCCCGGGGTACCCCTCGGGGGAAGCGAATCGTTCCGGTGTTGGCCCGGCCGCTTGGGGCATGCGGCGCTCGTGGTTTCTCTCCATTCGCTCGTTCTGGGCCGGATGGTGCTGCTCCAACCATCGTACCCGCGTGTGGCCTCGGCTTGGAGTCGTGCTGATGTCGGTGTGGGGCCTACCACAGTAGGGGACGCAGCGGCAACACTAGTGCGGACGCACGGCCCAGTGCTTACGGGAGGAGCACGTCGTCGGGGCGGAACTTTCTACATCGTTACTACTTTCTTGGCATCAGGAGATGTCCATCCACGAGCTCAGCGTTATAGCATTCCCCGAGGTGGGATCATAATAATCACTATCAAGGGGATCCAGATCAGGATCACCAAAAGAGTACACGGCGCTTGAACATAACCCTAGACTAGCATGCTAGTCATGGATCTCCTCCGGAGTGGCGCCCGATCGTCCTCGGCCGGAGAGCTCGCGGTTAAAGCGACAGGTAGTTCATCCCAATCTGGGCTAGTCGCATTGGGGTAGTGGTCGCGCCGTGCCGCCACCATCCATCCGGCTCCCACAGTGCAGCGAGAACACAGGGGCCTCCTGGTCATCGTCATTGAAAGCGCCCGGTGGCCCCGCTGGCGGCTGAAGCGTGAGGGTCCTCGGCCGTCGGCTACGGCCGGTCGCTGCTCTTCCCGCCCGTCAGGTCCGCGGGCTCGAAGAGCGCCTTGGGCGTTAGCCCGGTGGGTGCCCGGCCGCGGCCGCCCGCTGTGCCGCGAGCACGGAGGCCTCTTGCTCTTTGTCGGGAGGCAACAAACAGAGAAAGTCGTAGAAAGAAGTTGCGCCTTCTTGGCGTCGGCGAAGGCAGCCGTCTTCTTCATGTGAGCGCCATGGTGGCGGAGTGCGCCGCTCACGGAGAGAGAGCGTTGCTCGCCAACTTCGAGTCGGGAGCGAGGGATCGCTGGGTGAGTCGCGGCCAAAGCGCCCGCGAACTCAAAAGTACGCCAAGCTGCGGCCGGCGTCCTGGCGGAGCTTCGTGCTCCAGTGAGCGGGTGGAAAAGGATGGAAAGCGCCATCTAGGTCAGCTGGGATGCGGTTTACGCCCGCGCTCCCCTACAGCGCCAAGCGTCGGTGTTTTTGAAGCAGGGGGTATCCCAAGGGCCGTGAATAATTTATAGGCTATCGCGCTCCCCCACCAAATGGCGTGTCGCGAGATGGACGCGAAGGATTTATCCCGGTTCCGGGCCATTGGGCCCCCACGCCAGCGATTCGCGACTTCTCGTATACCTCGCACTAATGTGCGGGAACCAAAGCGGTTACAAAGCAGCTTTGGGGATGAAGGAGAGCTTCAACCCTGATATGAGATGGCTAAGTGTGAATACCTAAAGAGTCAATTCGTCTTCTGTCATCATTCCCCCCTTTATAGTACAAAGGAGATATAATGTGTACAATCGTGTCGTACATGTGCTAAGGTGTCTACCTGCCCGTGCCTTCAAGTGGATGCATGCCCGAGGGGCTCGGGTTTCTGGTTGGAAGCGTTGGCTTGTGGGCGCGGCGTCCTTCAGGTCGATACGAGTATTACGTCCTTCATCCTGGAAGAAGAACACCGGAGCCCGGGGGTCCCCCTGATCCCGCAGGGATGGACTTCTCTTGGTAGTGCGGTTCGCGGCGTGTCAAGACTCGAGGGCGGCAGTGCGTGGCGAGGAGGTGGAGCATTTGTGAGATGAGCAGTCGCGATCATGGTTTCCGTGCTGAGTGGCGTGTTAAGTAACACCTTTACGCCCCATCAACTGACGCGAGGAGGTAACGGAGCGGTGCGAATTGATAGGGTCACCGTGGGCTTGTGAAGCATATGCATTTACGCGCTGCCCCTACTACTGTCGGCGTTTCCAAGGTGCGCCGGCCGCTCTTCTACTCCCGCGTAGACGGAGATGTTGTACCTCAGGCCCCCGTCCTCTCGGCGAGACGGAGGTCAGGCGCCGGGACCTCCTCGCCTCGGCAAGGAGGAGCCGAGGAGAGTTGGTTTGTTTTGAGTAAGAACCCTTGGGCGGAGGTTGGACCGGGTCGCAGGGCGCCTAGTTTTCCAGCTCCCTGATAGTGGTCACCTTGGTCCTTCTTTCCACGCCTTGATGACTCCAACAAAGACCCGTATTGGGCTAGCTCTATGTGCCTCGACCGCTATGGGCCAAATTGTGGGTTATCTACCAAAGATACTAGTAGTTGTGTTGAGCCCATTAGTTGAGCCTTTGTGAAGGGCCGCCATGGGCTGCTTAGTGGGCCGAAAGGCATATGTGTTTATTGATTCCTCCAAGCTTAGGATCGTGTGGCCAAAGGGTTATTTCTTTTCCTTTTCCTCACCGGCTTGCGTACCGACGGACCGACTGCTGACCGCCCTGTTGGGTCTTGGGCCGATCCCTTCTAGGGGTCCGTGGGGCTCTATCGCCCTTCTTGGGTTAGAAAATGTTCGCGGGCCAATTATTTTCGCCTACGACGTAAATGAAGAACTCAATCGATTGATCAAATGTGTGGGTTCTCAATCAAGTAGAATCGGATAGTCTAGACACACGCCAGTTTACAAGGAAGTAGCAATGGCTTGATGAGCTTTCCACTCGTCCCCGAACCGTAAATCCGACTTTTGTATGTGAATCGGGCAACCGGCCACAAGTTGAGATGTGCCGCAACCCGATCGTGAGTTCTTTTTTCCTTTTTGGTGTTCTCCTTGGTTCCTAAGCAAAACAATAGTGCACCTGGTCTCCAAGGTCTAAACAAGATAGGAACTCAAGAGGGTACTCACTTGATGATCAAGTCAAGTTCCGCACGCACGAGCACATGCATGAGTAAACGGGACCGCAAGCTGAGGTAATCGGTGTTTGCGTGGGACTAGCATCGCTGATGTTGATGTCCTCATTAAGCACCATCCAAATTATTTGCTCAAGCAATATTACAACAACGTAGTCGTGGAAGATCAATTTATAAGTGATAGAACCGCGAAGGCGCCAAGGATTTATATTGGTTCCGAAATGGCGTGTTCCTAAACACGAGTCCAAGGCCCTATTGCCGATCTTTGATGTTCATGTACTTGATTACCCTCGGGTTGTTGCTCGAGCTATGTGGTAGATAGATGGGAATGAATGACTAGTCGAGATCACAAAGCCCAAGGTCATGTCCCTTTATATAGATGGAGGGGAGCAAGGTTATAACAATGGTGATCGTTTTCTTTTTTAGGAATTTCTATTCTATCGCGGCACAAGGTGTAACCAATGATCCTAGCTATATGGTCTAGATACGTCGGTGTTGGATGTTGTTAGCATGTCCATTGCCCACGGCGTTGGTCGCTTACCGTAACCCTCATGGGCTTCCTCGATGGCTCTTGGGCCAATAGCATGGACCTATCATATATCACGGGTGTTGACAAAGGCACATGACCCATTACCCCGACAAGAGCCTTTGTATGACCTATTAATGACAAGCTAGCTAGTAGCTTTAGCCCATGGGTAGAGTTAGCTCCCTTACAATTTTCGAAAGTGCTATGAGTAGTGGGATCTAGAAAAAAAATTATGAGAGCATATGCTATCTTTATTCTCTATTTTTTTACCTATTTTTTTCTTTCTTCTTCCCCTTTTTTTCCCTTTTTTCTTTCCCTTTTTTTGAATGTCCCTTTTGCAAGAAAAGCTTGAGAGAGATGTCAACATGTATATAGAGCATTTATTTTGAATGGACCTAATAACCACATCTTTGTTCAATCCCAATGTAGGAGTAAAACATTTATTTCGTTGATAAAAAATGCATGTTGTGCGCAACTCTCAGTATAAGAGTTGATATTATTTGTGGGTGTATGTGAATCTTCATCATGGGTGCATGAAGAGAATCTCAAGACGGGACACAACAATTTGACGAAGCTCACCATGAATACAAAGATATTACTAAGGCTTTATCTGTTTGTAACATCAATTGCATGGTGCCTCACAATGGCGCTATGCTTTTAGTCGTAGTCGACATCGGCAAAGACGCCTACGGTGGCTTCATAAATTTCATAATCTACCGACAAAATCCACCATATGTGCTATAGTGATAGGTTTATGATGAGTCCGGCCCAAGTAGGGTTGGATGAAAGGCCCGACACATCGATTCGGATTTCGAAATTCGACGCACCGATCGGCGGCAACGCCACTAGGGCCTCTTGTTGCGCCTCGGCAATCTTAGCACCGCACTCGGTGCCCCCACTAAGGAAAAGACGCAAAAGCACGCCAATAAAGAAGGGTGGATCTTTCTTTTTTAAGGTGGTTTCTTCCTCCCAAGATAAGCAAGGTGTGATTATTTAAAGGCTCACACCTGCCGCCACCCGACTATAAGCGGGCCACCCCCATTTAGTGTTACGCCTTTACCAACAAGTTATAGTGGAGGATGTCCTCATCATTCTCACCCCCTTAACAAGGGCCTAGCTCATACCAAATGATAAGTCCCGCCCCGGATGAGGTTGGATGAAAAGCCCGACACCGATAGGCCTCGCCGCCGGTGGTGACGAGGAGCGGGTCCGCCTCTTCAACATCTCCGTCTTCGTAGGGTCTTGGTCGAGTCCAAAGTCTAGGGTTTGCTCGCCGATGCCGATGTTCGCCATGGTGGGTTAAGTCGTGCCGGGGAGCGTGGCTCCTCTGTGGTTTGCTTTTCGGCGGCAGCGGCGTCGCGAAGCGGAAGCGGCGCCTGCCGGAATAAATTCTCCCGGCTTCTTCCGTTCTCAGATGAGCGATCTTCTCAGGCGTCAGCGGAGAGCTGGGGAGACCGCCCAGAGTCGGGGCCGACGATCGCCGCCTTCTTCGTGATGATGTTGTTGACCTTGTTAATCTCAAGGAAGATGTTCTTTGGTGAAAATCGAAGCTTTGCTCCGGGTTGCTACGCCGCCGGTGGAATCGGCGATGCATCATGGGTGTACGGGAGTTGGCGATCGCTCGAGAGGCAGCTTTATTCTACCGATTCGCCTAAGTAAGTCCTCCTCTCACGGCCTCCACCTTGTGAAGTTTGGCTCGTGCCCCACGACGCATTGGGAAGCTTCCGACGGGCGTGACCAACGGATCTCTAGCGAAGGCTTCAAGAAAATGAAATGTAAGTTTCAGACTTCTATGTAATTTTCCTTTCTTTATTTCTTTTGTAAAAGCTGCACAGAATGCACCAAGATTAATACATTTTCCTTCTAAAAAAAATCGCATGTGTATTTAAGGGTGAATTGCTCTTTTTGCCAAATGAACACCATGTGATTCTCAAAAAAAAAGAAAAAAATTATGTTCCACAAACTTGCCGAAGACTAGCAATCTGAGGTCATTTAGCACTCAGGAGTCAGGACCCAGCTTGTTAAACTAGCACAATACACATGCCTAAGAAACCATTCAATGTAACAACAAAATACAGACCAATCAGTGAGCCGAATGCCCCGGAAAACAATGAGGCATCAGTTTGTTAAATATACTGACAGACTACTATATTGATTCCCATCCTAGTTTAGATAGATGTACATTGCAGACTGTTACTTCACACCGCCATTTACTCGCACAAAACATGCTTCTTATAAAGTGCAATTATGTCTTTCTTGTTTGGATTCTTGAGCTCAAGCAACTGGGCGCCAAATCCATGCTTAGTTAGCTCCTCTTTCAATTTAGCAATGGTGAACTTTCTGTAACCATCTGGATTGCCATCTTTTAAGTCCGTGCTAACTGTAACACTGTTTTCTCTCATATGAACGGAACCACCATCCTCAGTTTGGACAGGCTTCAACGGGCTAGTGTTGCTTTTGGATCTCTTTCTGCTCCTATCTGGAGGATCAATGTCCATATCTTGGATAGAATCTAGACGTACTTCATTATCTCTTAACCTTTTGCCATATAGTGGTCCGGAGCTTGCTATCACGTGCAGTCTCAAGAAGACGAATTGATGTCAGCTCCTGATGGAGTATATCAAGTTTACCTTGGGCGGACTGTAGCTGTAGGGATAAGGCCTCTGCACGCTTATTGGCTTCAGCTCTAGCTGCACGTTCCGTTGCCAACAGACTCTCAGGACATGAACCGTGCTGGACCTTTGTTCATTGCTACGGCCCAGTAAATCATCCATTTCTTTCTCCCTCTCAGCAACCCTACTCTCAAGCAAGGTAACCTTTGGTCCAGGCGTCAGATTCAGAATTACGATTCTCTGAACTTCACCCAACAGATTAACTTTTTCTTGCTCCAGTCTGTCTACCTGTCTTTGAACTCTCTCTATAACTGCTACCTTTTCCATCGATAACCGTTGTGCCTCATCCTTCTCTTTCTGGGATGCAATAGCCTCTGTTCGAGCTGCATCAGCCAACTCAGTAGCCTTCTTCTCGCATCCCTTTCTGCAGACTTGTATCTTTGTTCTGCCTCATCATATTTCTTACATTCAGATAAGAACTTCTCTTGAAGATGGTTTTTTTCTTGTTCAAGCATTCTAGCTTGCTTTTCATATGATACTGCTCTCTCTCTCTCAGAAACTCTAACTTGCTTGTTAGTTCTTTGATTTCATCCTTCAAGCCTGCAATTTCCTTTGTTATGGCCCTGCGTTTTGATTCCACAACCTGAATAATGTTCAAGCATTACAAAACTACCCTTCACATTTCATAATGCATCAATTCAAGGGAAGACTTAAATAACAGAAAAGTTATCACTACCAGCAAGCGCTCAGTCAATACACTTTCCTCACTCTCTGCTTCTCTAATCTTTGCAACTAATTTCCTGATTTCCTCTTCCTGTCAGTAACGAGATGTCGTCATAACATTTAAAATCATAACGAAAGGCATCAAAGAGATAAAAAATGATAGTAGAGAGAGAGAGGAGAGAACCTTTTCCTCCAAATGTGACGAAAACTCTGCCCTTATAGCACTTTTCCCTTTCTTGTGCAATTTTGTTAATTTGTTCTTGCACTGATGCTAGTCTCTCCAATGCAGTTTTAGCCTGCACAGCAGCCATTTCGTATTTCTTCTTCCATTCTGTAGCCTCGTCTTTGAGCAGAGGCTGCCTGTTCCTGAGCTGCTCCCAACTTTCCTTCTGCAGAGCTATGCCTAGACTCAAGAGATGCCAACTGAGCGACAAATCTATCTTGTTCAGCCTTGTGCTGAGAAACAGATTGTTCATACTTCACCCTCCAATCAGTGCATTCATGTCGGACATGATCAAGTTCTTTAGATATGCTTACACAGCGTTCTTCTAATGTGCTACACTTGGTCCTCAGGTTTGCAAGATTACCATTAAGATCAGCAGTGGCTTTCTGTTTTTCACTTATAGCCGCCAGTAGCGCTTTTAGATATTCAGATTTGTGTGCATCATTAACCTCAAGTTGCTTCTTTAGAAGTTCTAGTTGGTCTTCATTTGACCGACATCTTAAAGTAAAGGAAGTCCTCTCTGATTCTGCTTCATTTATTAACTTCAAGCAGAGGTCCAATATAGGCCCTTCCAAACTGGAAGAAGCATTTTATCAGATCCTTGGAGATGCTAATAAATTAACAAAACATTGAAACTCTAACAAAAAGTGCCAAGCTTTTCATTCAAAGTTTCAAACAATAAACGAACAATTGATGAAAAAAGAATTAAGTAAAATGCTAGGTTATGAACAAAATGGCTCTGCTCGGCTTTATTTGTCGCAATTCTATTAACAGATACCACAAACAGTTGATATATGCAATAGTTGCAATAGTGTAGCCATAGTGTCTATTATTAAATCACTATGATTCAATACACAATTGCAAAATGGGTTTTAAAGTCACAAACTGAAGTGTAAGCATCCATAAAATTATCACTTAGAAACAGTTCTGATTTCAACGAGAAACATAAAACCCCACAAGCAATAAACTCACAAGAGACAATAGGTATCCCTATTATATAGTAGAATCAAGAGAAGTTCAATCAGAATATTGGATAAGTAGGAATAACACAGAAAAGAATACTTTGAATCACTTATGAAAACAACAAAGGCTTGTAGCATAAAAAATTCGAAGTCATGCACACAACTAGTGACACATAGGAAACTGTGCTCTACTGAAAACAACTAAACCAAAAAGATCATATGAATGAACATGAATTTTTGTAAGGCTTGGAGGACAAACCACTGTCTTAGAAAGGCAGCAAGCATTCTCCATTTGGCAGGGCCAGTACAAGATGTTTCATATTCAGCAAGTGCACCTTCCAGGACCTGCAAAATTATGTTATCTCAACATAGAAGAAATAAAGAGTGAAACAACTGAACTGATAAGGTAGATCAGAAACTAGTAACCTAAATAAATAACTAGTGACACAAATGAACACCAAAAAGTTGTGCAGGGCTGCAATCTAACTAGCTATAAGAGCCCTAACTAGGAAAAAAATAATGGATTTTCTCTCAATTGCCAGAACTCAGAGCACAAGTTGTGTACAAATAAACAGGCACAAAGAGAAGCAAACAGAAAACTCCGTCCCACTTGACTGTTATTGCCACAGATTACATTAAAATCACTAGTCATGTACATCATACTGATCAAATACCTGAATCACAGCAGAAACTTTGACACCAGTAGTAGTGCATGCCGCCGGATCTTCTCCTCCATGTTGTGTATTGCATTTGAGCACTGCTTGTCAGCCTCTAAGAAAGTGTTCCTTTTATAATCCTGAACCAGCAGACAGTTGTAAATCAGTGCCAGTGTTTACAAGAATAAAAATAAAACATCTAAGTCATTAGCGAAAGAAATATAAATTAAACAGCTAACATTCTAGTAGAGGAATTGAGCAATATTCTCAACTAAATAGTAAAACATTTAACAATTTCAAATATTAAATATACCACACCTTAGCAATTTGACACAAGTAATTGAGTTAATATACTCTGTCAGGTGGTTGGGCCTTGGAACCAAAGGTTCCATTATCACAATGGTTGTTAAGGGTTAACAGAAGATGCTTATCTGTCCAATTCTGGAACAGTGAACTATAGTGCTCAAGCCCATCATCATCCTCTACAAATCAACTGCTGCCACCTCCTACACTCCGCTTTCCCCTCATATCATGCTGGATGGAACTCCCTCAAGTGGAGGATAAGAATCAGAACCCGAGCCATGCCCACTGGCTTCACGTCCACCACAAGATACCAAGATTGTTCCGCAAACTCTCCAATCTCCTTCCTCTAGCCAAGGTCCAGTATCTCTCTCAAGGCAATGCAAGGTCACCATGTGTCCACATTATGCATACTAGATACATACGCAAAACCTTTACTAAACACATTTTTTTATTGAACCATGTAATGCATAATCACACAAAAGGAGGTATACTATATACAACTTGAGAAACAACACCAATTTTTTTTTCCTCAATGTGGTGAACAGGGTATCAGTAAGTATATTTTACAGTGAAATTCAGTTAACATAGAATGTTTCTGCTTACTAACCGATACCTATGTAGACGCTTTGTGAGGAGGATTCAGGAGGCGTAGATCGTGGAGGCTTTGAAGAGGATGAAGAGAGGTGTTTATGGGCCCCGATGGCATCCCCATTGAGGTGTGGAGATGTCCGGGGAGCGAGAGCGGTAGTATGGCGACTAAGCTTTTTAACCTCATTTTTGGTCGAACAAGATGCCGAAGAATGGAGGCGAGAAGTATATTAGTACCAATCTTCAAAAATAAGGGAGATGTTCAAAGTTGTACCAACTACCGAGGGATCAAGCCGATGAGCCATACGATGAAGCTTTAGGAGAGGGTTATCGAGCACGCCTACTTAAGGTCGACAAGTGTGACCCAAAACCAATTTGGGTTCATGCCCGGATGTCGACCATGGAGGCAATTTTCTTAGTACGACGGTTGATGGAGAGATTTAGGGAGCGTAAAGACTTGCACATGGTCTTTATTGACCTCGACAAGGCGTATGACAAAGTAGTGCCGAGAAACGTCATGTGGTGGGCCTTGGAAAAACACAAAGTCCCAACTAAGTACATTACCCTCATCAAGGATATGTGTACAAGGATGCGACGACATGTGTTCGAACATGGGATGGCGAAACGGGACTTTCCAATTAACATAGGACTACATCAAGGGTCGATCGAGCCCTTATTTATTTACTGATGGTGATATCCCTTGGTGTATGCTCTTTCTTTGATGATGTGGTGCTAGTGGGCCAGAGTAGAGCGGGGGGTAAATAGGAAGTTGGAGCCGTGGGGAGGCACACGCTAGAGTCGAAAGGGTTGGTGAGTAGGACCAAGACCGAGTATATGATGTGGCGACTTTAGCCCGACTAGGCACGAGGATGGGGACGTTACCCTCGATGGACAAGTGGTGGCCAAGAAGGATACTTTTTCGGTATTTAGGATTTATGCTACGGAAGGATGGCGACATTGATGAAGATGTTAGACATAGAATCACAAAGGGTTGGCTAAAGTGACGTCAAGCTTACGCATCCTATGTGACAAGAGGGTGCCACAAAAGTTGAAAGGGAAGTTCTATAGGGCGCAATTCGCCTACGATGCTATATGGTGTTGAATGTTGGCCTACAAAAAGGCAACATGTCCATTACCGTGGCGTGGCGAGATGCGTATGTTGGCGCTTGTTTTCTTGGGCATACTAGAAGGGATAGAGTTCGAATGAAGATATTTGGAATAGGGTCGGGTGGCTCCTATCGAGGAGAAATTGATTCAACATCGGGTTGAGATGGTTTGGACATGTTCAACGGAGGCCTCCCGAGGCGCCCGTGCGTAGTGGTGGAGAGTGGGTAGATAATGTAAAAAAGAGATAGAGGCCGACCTAGAATGGACTTGGGGCGAGTCGGTTAAGAGAGACCTTAAGGAATAGAATATCTCCAAGGATTTAGCTTTGGACGAGAGCGCATGGAGGCTAGCTATCAACATGCTTGAACCATGACTTTGTTTCCTTCTCTATCTACCCTATCTTTACCTTTTGTCTTACGCCTTTTACGTCCTTTTTATATCGTTTCATATGGGTTTCATCTCTAGCCTACCCCAACTAGCTTGGGACTAAAGGCTATGTTGTTGTTGTTTTGAATGAAAACCGTGGGGCAGAGCCCCCCCCTGCGGCAGGAATATATATTAAAAATTAAAGGACTACAGAGGACTTACAAGAGGTCCCAACCAGCAGTTAGAACCAAACAGAAGAAGAAAAAACTAACAAAGCTAAGCAAAAGCTAATTACAGAGCGTTGAGCCAGGACAAAATTGCTTGATGTAACGAAGGTTTGATTCTAATTAGATGAGCTTCGACCTCCTTTCTAAATGACACTTTCCAAGAAGTGATCGAGGGAGGCTCTCCATTGAAAATGAGGGCATTCCTTTCATTCCAAATGCACCAAGCACCAATCATAAAGACTTCCATAAAGAAAGGTTGTGAGAAACTTTGCCGATGAGCATTATCTACCTCTGGCCAAATCAAACCAATAGCAAACCAGCGGCAGGCAGCCGATGAACAATCAAAGAATAGGTGCTCCAACGTTTCTTCAGTGCCATCCTGGTACAAAACACAGTTACAACCATCCTGGAGGAATTTATTTCGCCGTTTGAGCATGTTCCTAGTATTCAAGCGGTCCATGAAAAAGAGCCAAGTGAAGAGCTTTTATCTTAGGAACACACTTAGACATCCAAATCCAAAGAATAGGGCGAGGAGGCTGCAAAGCTTTAAAGTGTTGCTGGTAGTACTTGCTAGAAGGGTAACCAGAGGCACCCCATATATAAACCCAGCAGTCATTAGCATCTGAGATGGGATCACTGAGCTGAGAAAGAAAATCTTGAAGAGCCAGGAACTCATTGTAAGCAGGCCTCGACATAGAGTACGAAAACAATCAATGAGGTTAGAGGCACTTCTGAGCATCCAAAGAGAAATATTGGCATTTTTGGCAAACCCCACCAGATTAGGGAACTCTTCAGAGAAGAGCTTTCCATCAATAAGATAACACCAGAATCCTATTGTATCCCACGATTAGGAATACAAGATGCCACACCACGCAACTGAGTACTAAGTCTCAGGATGTCCTTCCCACCAGAAGGACCCCTTCTCTCTTGCCAAATGAGGAACCTCGGTGCTGTAGTATTTATTCCATATGAGCTTGACCCACTGAACATTTGTTTTCTTATAAAACTTATCCAACTGCTTGAGCAAAAGGGCATCATTCTGCAGAGTAAGATTAATAACACTCAGCCCACCCTTAGACTTAGGGGCCAAGACTAAATCCCAGGCAGCAAGGTTGCCTTTTTTCCTGCAGTTATTTCCTCTCCATAAGCAATCCTTTCTAAGCTTGTCAATGATCTCAATCACAGCAACAGGGAACTTGAGGGTGCACATGTAGTAGGTAGGCAAAGAGAGCACAGAGTTAACCAACTGAAGCCAACCAGCCATAGTGAGCCAAAGAGAACTGGCAGAGAGCCTTCTCTCAATTCTGCAAATGAGAGGAGCATAGTCTTTAACCTGAGGTTTGGTGAGGCCGAGGGGAAGCCCCAAGTAAAAGGGAAGGAGCCAAGAGAACAGCCAAAGTGGGTAGCAAGGGTCAACGCCCTGTCAGCATCCCTATTGATAGGAATCAAGCAGGATTTCTGATAGTTAACTTTAAGACCACTGGAGAGAGCAATGTTATGGAGATATTTTAACCTTGAAAGCTGGCCACATTGGCTACAGCTCATAAGAGAGAACTATTTAATCGTTCCTTAATCTGTGCTTAAGGTGCAACGCTTAACAAAAAACATGTTACTACGGTTCACATAGAAATATGAAATTCACACAAACTTGAGCTGAAAAACTAACTTTCAAATACTGTAAGCAACCAAGATCGCACACCTATATCGTGATATATTAAGCTATGTTTTGTTTATGTAATCAACCAAAAGATAAGAATGCATTAGCTAACTTTCTGCAGAAACTGTAAGCAACCAAAGATTCACACAACTATATCATGATGAAAAAATCAGGGTCTACATAATTGCTACATGAAAATGGCAAGTCTACAGTGTACCTGAAATGCCTTCCTGCAGAAATTGTTAAGAACTTTCTCATAATGGGCACGTGAAGTACCAGTTCCAACAGCAGTAGTATTGTATGCATCAAGTGCTTTTCTTAAAAAGCAGCTTCGTGTGCATCCCTAAATCATCCTAAATTTACAAAGTTAACAATTTGCAATGTATGAGTATGTGCTGCATAATTGACCTTTTTAACTTACTTCTTCAGCTAATTTGCTGTGGCTGAAAAGGCGACATGTAAACCTCAGCAGCTAAATCATATGCTCTCCGGCATTCTGCTTCTTCTACGCTCTGCAGCCAAATATAGGAGGCAGCTAAACTCAAGGATGATACAAGGAGAGTATTTATTATTAAGAAAGTATCTGATATGATTGTAACTGACTCAATATGGACCACAGGTCCAATATTCTGCGACAAACATTGTATTTTCTTAATACTCTTTATTTAACAACAGCCTCACAACATACTACCACTGTTCATTATAATGTCAAGAAGAGTTAATATTTTTATCTAACATTAATTCACCGTATTTCATTTGTGGCAGAAATTTTTGCATAAAAGTATCCCCATTCCTATTGATACCCCACCAGTTCATTACTTCCTCATACTTCCAAACGATGCCTCCGACAAATCTTCTCACCATTATTATGGCCACTGGCGCTTGTCTATTTCGATGAACTATTATTTTTTACTCATACTTCTCTGTTTTTGGTAGTCATGTTTTGCTAGAGTAGCATTGGTTTTATCTCTACCTTGCCCAAGCTTGTTTTAAACAAAGGCTTTGTTGTTGTTGTGTTTTCTTAAGCTTAAATTTGTGAAGTGATCATAGAAAGACAGTTGAGAGACAACATCAATCTAAAAAAAAACATGGTTCAATATGCATGTTTACATATTATTACAGACATGATTAGTGCCCAGGTGCATGGCTCAAGAGATAACACCTGCCAAGAGGATGAAATGGTAGGCACAGCTCCATTGTTTATTGCATCCAGGAAGGACTGTGTAACACCAGCTAGTACTGGCCCTGTCATGATTGTACCAGCAACTTGCTTAGGCCTTGTCCTCTCAAAAATAAACCTTGTTAATTCGTCCAGTCCAGCTTGAAATTCAGGGCGCAATTTCTCAAGCTGGTAAATTCCAATTTGAAATGTGTCAAATGAGTAACATATTATTCAGTGATGTGCGTACTTCCATAATGAAAATACAAAAGAATGGATGTTATAGAAATTTGATCAAGACGTTGCATAATGAAATTACAAGAGAATGGAGCTTACAGGGATTTGATCAAGACGTTGAAGTTCATTTTCACTGTTCAATGGGCGCAGCAGTGTGAAACATTCTCTATCAGGGGAAAGGGCACGGATGGACTCACGGATCTAAGACAATTTGCATATGAAATTGAAATTGTTAATAGAAATGCAAGCAGAATAAAATAAAAGGCATACAAAATCCAAAAGAATAAAAACAACTATAGGAATTAATCAATTGGAATATTCTATGACAGAATACCTCATTCTTCAAGATATGTCCTTTCCTCTGCCTTCAAGAGGCCTCAGTGCAATTTCCAGGTAATCTCGTGGAGTTATCCTGCTACCATTCTCCACTAAATCTAGATAGAAATCCTAATAAAGCGATATCTTGTTAAGACTGGGGAAAACTCTTTTGGTAGTTTATCAAAGAAATACATAAAAACGACATTATCAAAGTGAGGGAACCAGTTACCCTCAGTAGCCAGATGAAAATAGGTGAAAACTGCCCAAGTTCAGATGCAGTAGACCTCCCACCATTTGCCCTCACACGGATATGCTTGGTCATTTCAGTAACAAGTGAAAGGCGATCAAGGGCTACCTCATCTATGCCACCCATCTGCAAGGGACAATAAGAAATATTTCTTATTCCTTTCAACATGTTTCATGAAACAGATTAATCACATTGCAACATGAAGGTTTTTCTTTTTTTTTTTTTTTTAGAGTGCAACATAAAAGTTTTTTTATGTCATATCCATGTGCTCACATAGTTGCATTATCATATATTTCAAATACGAATACAAGGATAGATACTATTCCTAGCCATTAGATCGCTTCATAAAATGGTTCATATTCTGACAACTTGGCGAATAACCATTGTTTTCAATTAAACAAAATATATATCCTTACTTTCCTCCTAGCAATGATCACAATGACCAATTACTTTCCTTCTCACATGCATTAGTCAGGCCATTGATATCATCACGGACCAAGAAGCCCATCTAGCCTAAACAATATAGAAAAGGGACAACTGATTGACAGCATATTTTGCTGAACAAGACAATTGTCTGAATTTATTTGCTACCCACCTTACTTTCTGGTGAAACGTGGTTGGAAGGTGAAACATAGTTGGAAGGGCATAAAAGCAGTTTGATGTAGATAACCAGATACACAAAGCCCATTTCCTTATATGTATTTGAGCTTCCTTTGATGATGCTAGTGTTATTGTTATAATGGCCATATGTTATCAATTAATGTAAGTGCAAACATGAAACAGTTTCCAACATTATTAGAGATGAACACGAGACAAATCTACAAAAGGGTTAGAAAGAAAAAACCATTGCTCACACCTGATTATATATGAACATGCTCGATAGTAGGACTGCCAATGAGAATATCTGAATGCTGTAAGTGCCCTGTAAAAAGAGAGGAGGGAAATGCCAGCAATGGTTAGTGTTTTTTCCAGTTCGAGGGGAAAAAGTGCCCTGTAAAAGAGGGAAAAACTGCATGGAAATCATTGAGGTACGTCATACCGTCTGATCATAGGCATCGATGCCCTCACTGTCAAGCAGCAAAAGACTATATTCAGTTCCGTCAAGGGCAGTTCTCTTTATCGGGCACTCCACATCCAAAGGCCCTTGGTGCAGGGACGATGAGTACTTGCCACTTGAAACCCGCTACTTCTTCCTAGAAGCTATCATAAGCCCAGAAATAAACCAAAATTCATCTTTCACAGGGCTTTTCCGTTTTTGGAAAAAATAACAAATCTTAATGGTGGGATAATTTTATTTTATTAAACATAATGTAGATGATACATACATAAAAAAAAATGCAAGTTTAAAACATCAAACTACTGTTGTTTTGTAACAGATTATTCTACCAGAAAACCAAATGACACAGCTCAGCTATCATTTTGCAATCATGTACATCTATACAAAATCATGTCACCATATATAAAAAGAGCATCCTTCAACTAGAGCTTATCAACTTAAATCAAAATTGAGCAAGGTCACCATGATACTATTTCTCCTATTTCTGTCAATCTTCCTATCCTTAAGCTCCATATCAGGACATGAACAAATGTTCTATGTCCACTTGAGCAGACAATGTGCCAAGTTTCATACCAAATATCCACAGCTTACAGCTCCATATCCACACATGAGCAAATGGTTCATGTCCACTTGATCAGACAATGTGCCAAGTTTCATATCAAATACCCACAGGAGAAAATTATTTATCACAAAAATATGGTGATAGGCATTGTTTTCAGATTTTTCTTTCAATAGCAATTCCAGAAAGTGAACTAGTAACCATCTTGTGAGTTTTGTTTTAATAAAAGCTGTAGGGTTGTCAGTTGCGAGTCCAGCACTTTGACGAGAAACTGATTAATTAATAAAAAGAGAACGTCCAAAAAAAACACCAGGACAGCATATAGAGCAGAGCAGAAATACTAAGCAATTTTTTGGTTTTCACCATCCATGACTTTGCAATTTTTTTGACTAGAAAAATTGCCCGTCTTGCTTACAACTTGGGGTTAATAAAAACATATACTAATTTTTAATCGACTGAAGATTTGGTAGGAAATGTGCCCGTGTGTTACAACGGGAGAAAAAAAAAAAAAATCGATAGGATCGCTACATAGCTGGACTATTTTTTTTTTTCTTTTTTATGAATTTTTTTAGTTTCTGTTTTACCACCATAACAGCCAAAATGTTATCTATTGTTAGATGATCACCGAGTCCTATGCCTTTTTATTTTTACTCTCAACTTTCAACCTTCCCCCACTTGTCCTTAGCATCTCCACATAATTTTTCTTGTCCGGTCTAACTGCTTTTGTGAGTTGGTCAAAAAAAAAACTGCTTTTGTGTGTCTGACTCTTGTTTCTTCTTCCTGCATCCATCTCCATAGACATTGAAGCATCTTTAACTATCTTGCTTCTTCTTCCTATAGCCATTGAAGCACCTGTCCTACTACATCTTCCGTCCGCCCATCACGGATTCCCTGTTGGCACCCGTGCTAAGCTCCCTAAGCAGTGGGAGGGGAAAGTGATCTCTAACCACATGCCTGCTAAAGAATGAGCCGGCGACTCGTAGGCAGTGGTTTGGTTAAGTCACTAGAACCCATCGGAACCGTAGCGAAAGCGAGTCTTCATATGGCGATTGTCACTGCTTATGGATCCAAACCTAGGTGATCTATCCATGACCAAGATGAAGCTTGGATGAAACTAAGTGAGGGTGAAATGCCACACGAACCCAGAGCTAGCTGGTTCTCCCCGAAATGCGTTGAGGCGCCGAGTTGACCGGACATCTAGGGGTAAAGCATTATTTCCGTGCGGGGCTTGCGCGGCGTACCAAATCAAGGCAAACTTTGAATACTAGATATGACCCAAAAATAACAGGGGTCAAGGTCAGCCACTAAGACAATGGGGATAAGCTTAGTCGTCGATCACCAACGATTTGCTAGATCCAAAAATGTTATACGCGTTGATTGTCTATGAGGCCGGCCCAACACAACCTAGGTTGAGACAACATAAACATTCTAGAACCCAAACCACCAACCCTATTATTAACTTTTGCAATCCCCTCCACGTGTTGCAGTCGCAATTGCTCGACCCACCCAAGTTTGGTGGCCTCCTACTTTTCCCCTCCCACCCTTTATTTCTGTTGGGTCGCTACCCCTCCCCTTACTTTTTTCTCTCGTACTCGCCTTCTTCCTCCCGCTGCCACACCCGACGGCCTTCCCTGGCCCCTCCCCCCCAGCCACCACCGTCGGCCTTCCCCCAGCCACCGCCGCCGGCCTTCCCCGGCGCCGGCGCGGAGTTCAGCTCCTGAATCCTACCCGACGCTGGTGGCCTTGCCTCCCCGCCACTGAATCCTTGCCTCCCTACCGTCTGCTCTGTTTATCAACATGGAGAAGATGGGAGAGGATGACATGTGGGTCCCACCTGTCATCCTCTGTGATGGCCAGTTTTAGGTAGTGCTACTGGAGCGAAGTGTGAAATATAAGTAGTATGCAAATTGGTAGCTATCCAAATGAGGAAGTAGGGGTGTGTCTTAGGTAGCATTGTTGGAGATGCTCTTAACACACCACTACATTATAACAGGCGAGAAAAGGCTCTCGAACTTTCATAAAGAAATGAGCATAGAAATAGTATCTACTTATGTTTTCCATATTCTATAAAATTTAAAATTGATTTCACTATGACCATGATTTCCGTCATATAAGTAAATGCTATCAACAATATGACAATATCATATCAAGTTGTACCAAATTAAAATAAAATCTTGGTAGACCTTTTCTCTTGTTATTACATCTAAATATTACTTGGTGGTAAAAATGTTTATTTTTTTTTTGTCAAAAGTCAATAGTTCAAAGGCATATAACAGGAAGGAAGAAAGGTACTAATAGTACAGGAAAAAGGAAAAAAATGAAAACCGAAACGCACGGAATGAGAGAGGAGGGAGAGAAAAAAAAAAAGAATTAAAGAAAAACAAAAACAGAAATGCACGGATCTGAAAAGGATTAGAAAAAAACAGAAAAGAAAAATACTGCAGGAATGATAGAAGCCTACGGAACAAAATGGAAAAGGGAGAAAAATGGAATTCCAGACGGGTTCCATAGAAAAAGATAACCAGAATTCTGACGGGAATCTTGAAAAGAAGAAAAAGTATAGATAGAGATATAGATAAAGATGATCTGTAATTTGCAAAACCCACAAAATTTGCATGTTTCCTTCGAACTCGAAAGGGAACTGAAATCATGCCAAGCCAGCTTTCGACCGCGGCCAGAGAGGGAAGGCGAACCTGGTTAAGGATGAAGCTCTTCCCCTGGCGCGCGCGGCCCAGACGGAGACGACCCCGACGGGACCCTTGACGAGCTGCAGCGCGGCCACGGCCTCAGGGTCCATCCGGAACCGACCGCGCTCGTCGCAGTACACCAGCCGCAGCGGCCGCCCGCCCCCGCCCTCGCCGCCTGCCTCCGCCGCGAACGGCGAGCGCGGCGACGATGCCGAAGCCGGGATCCACGGCGACCGCTTGGCCCCGGCCGCAGCGGAGGACGGGGACGGGGACGAGTCGCCACCGCGGCCACGGTCCTTGGACGCAGAGCCGCGGAGGCCTAGCATTTGCATCATCGCGGCCTCGCTGGAGGGCGATTGGGCTGCTTCGTCTAGGGTTTGGATTTTTTTTACGGAGGGGAGAGATGTTGGCGCAGTCGCGCTTACCGAGTAGGGAATTCGCGTTCCGCCGTCGCGCGTATCCTTGTGGCCAGGGATCAGGGGATTAATTATTAGTCAAGTGTTTGGTTTAAAAGACTAACGGGGACTATTGCATACACAAATGAGTTGATAATTGACAAAGTATAAAGGTGCCATTTTTTTTTTTCCTCCTGCTCGCCGCTGCACTGCACAAAGCAGCAATTTTATTGCCACGACTGCTTGCAAAAATTCATTTTGAACACCATCGGCTACTCATTTTCTGTATTGGCAGGTTGTTGGCAGTGTTCATACAGCCTTGTACAGCCAGTTACAACTGACAAGAGCACAAAAATTCATAATTTTTATTGCATGCACATATGAATTGACAACATACGGGATAGCATTGCCACGCTGCTGGCAGGCTTTCCTCACCCCAAATCATTCATATATTGATAAGACCCAAATCATTCATACATAAGAGTGTTCATGCAGTTCACAAATGTTCAATATTACAAATCATCAAATCTATGATCTCCTAAATAAACCATCGGCTATCCAATCCGAAACTCATTCATACTTGGATCTTCTTCCCCATGGCGACCATTACGTCTTCTTCGTGCTTGGGACATTGGATTGTAGTTTTCATCTTGATCACACATATCAAATTCAGTATCCGGTAAAGCACTCTCTCGAATGAAATTGTGAAGGGCCATGCAAGCCATAATTATTTGACTTTGCTTTTCGCATTGGATAACTTGGCAAGTCTAACAAGATTCTCCACTTCATCTTCAATACCCCAAAAGATCGCTCGATAACATTTCAAAGTGAAGAATGCGAATAATTAAAGAGCTCCTTTTACCTCTTGGCCTTGGTCCTTTCCGAAACTTCGGGTAGATGATACTTGGTTCCCTTGTGCGGTGCAAGGTAACCCGGTCGGTTCGGATAACCCGAGTCAACAAGATAAAATTTCCCTGCATAATCATAATTCCTTTTTAGTAATATGGAAAAGGTAACAAGTTCGGATTATACATGTGCGGTGCGAGAACATAAACAAGCCATATGGGCATGACAAATAGCAACTAATAGGATCGTGCTTCATGCGATCGGGAGTGATCTCAATTCTTTTTTAGTAACATGAAAACTTACCTCTGGCTGCATATTATACATGTTTTGGTGCGTAACATAAACAAGAGAGAGCTATAGCTACGACTTAATAACATGGAAAAGGTAACAAGTTCAGATTCAAGTAGAAGAACATTCTAATACAAGAGAGAGCAAAGATCCCTCATATCAATCTAGGTGAAAGAAGAGATGATAGAAGGCATCAATACCTTCGGTGGATGTGGAAACTTGTTGCCATACTTCTCAATTGCATCCTTGAATACCCTCATATCATGAAATCGATCCGGGCCATCCCACCACAACAAAGGTAAACCTCATAATCGAAGTCACATATTGCCAACACGTTACGAGTAGTGTAATTATGCCTCCCCATATGTTGTACTACCCGATTAGTTAGCACAACTACGAGGGACATGTGTTCCGTCCGTGGCTCCAATGCATTTATCAAAGAAAGGAGAAAACCGGGGGGATTGTAGCCTTTCATGCACGGACACTGAATTTAGGATCAATTGGCCTAATGATATCAACTACTAGCTTGGACACACTAGCCAACACCTTGTTAAACTTCCTATTTATTGTCTCAAGTGATCTTACAAACCTATTTTCAACTTGTCTAACACCTTGTGGTCCTCCAACTATCCATAAGAAAATCGCTAAAGCCTCCAATGATGACATCTTTTTTGTGGACTTTAATCCATACCACTTCACAAGGACATAATGAAGCCTATCAAAAACATTTCTATGCATTACGAACATGTTGTAACAAGCGATCCTATTACCTAGGTTGCTCATGACCCACTCATATCCAATTCTTTAGGTACTCTATACTCGGCTTTGTCCATATATTTGTTGAAGTGAATCATACCGATCAAGGATGCGATAAGAACCATTTGCCGCCTCCTCTTTTGAGCCCTCAAGAAATACTCTTCTATGATAGCATCTTCATCATCTGAACTTTCACTATCACTTGAATCATCTTCCTCCGAACTAGCACCGACACTTAAATCATCATCTTCCTCCGAACTAGCACCGACACTTAAATCAGTGGTGCCATCTCCCTCAAGTGTTCTTTGCATTAGCATCATGGACTGAACACACGAGGTTACAATGGAATAATACATTCCAAGTTAAGACCATCTATATCCATGTAACATTTATTCTTGGCTTCATGTCCAACAAAAATGTCTCACCGGGATAGGCGATTGAGAGTTTCGGACAAGCGAAGCGAGGCCCATTTGACAAAAATCTTGTATATTCTAACTAATTCGGTCTACCTAATAATACACTGAAGGAGAAAGTAGAGGTGGCAAAGTACAGCTTGTGGCAAAGTATACATTACGTTTCTAAATGATTAGTAATTCACTGAAGGAGAAAGTAAGGATTACTAATTCATGTACAAACAAGAAGAATTCAATTTGAATTAACATAATTTTTTTTTGAAAGCGCACCCATTGGCACGTACTTCATTAAGGGAAAATAGAGTTTTACACGTCGCACACTTTAGCCAAAATAATTGGCCGAAGCGCACGAAAACACACATACAAGAGTCACCGAGCTTAAACGGTGGTGCGTTACGGTTGTACTAAAAAGTAAAACTAATGTGCGACGAGTGTTGAAGCGTCGGCGACTCTGACTCCAAATCCGAATCTCCCGGTGGCGACAAAAGCACCGGGCCGCATCAAGGGGAAGATCTCACGCATGCGCTTACGTTTGGCGGATGAAGCGGCCTCACGAAAGTGCTCTGGAGCATACTGCGTAGCTCGGGCGGGCGCGCCTCGACGACGGCGTCCCTCAAGCTTGTTGAGCATCTCGGCAGCGTCGTCCGCTCGGTGCTCCCGGCGGAGGTCATGCCCGGTGGCCGCACGGAGGCGAGCACGTCGTGCTTTCAATCTTCGGCGGGGACCTTGGGCGAGCGGAGGCGGGGCGGCGGCGGGGCGGGCTCGTCGGCGGGAGGGTGATCGGCCGCGATGAAGTCTGGGCGGCGAAGCGGCGGTGGGCGCGACGGTGTGCTCCCAATCCGATCCCAGGCGGCCCAGGTCGGTGGCGATTAGGTGTCCTGCGTCGGGAACTCGACTCATCCCCGACGGCAGCCGTAGTGGAAGGATTTTGCGCACATTCTCACTTTGGAGGGCGGCTCGGCATCCGGAGGCTGCGTGGAACCTCCACGGCGGTTGAGGGTCGGGAGTAGGCGCCGCGTGCAGGGATGCCTCACCCACTTCTTTGGGCCCCGGACACGCCGTGCACCACTTCTCGGGCGGTGATCACGGAAGCGGATTTGGCCCGGCCGATTGCATTGCGACAGCGGTACCGGTTGTCATCGATGACCGTGTCCTCGCTTGTGTGGTGCGGCGGCGAGGGTCCGCCAAAGGCCTGATCCAAAGTCGGCGAATGCGGGACCGAGGCTGCGGAAGGAGCGGCGGCGGCCGCCGGAGGAACATCCACCGGGGTAGTCGAAGGAGTGAGTAGCCCGAGATGGCTGCGCTGACCGCGCAGGCAAGTCGGCGGCGGGTGGGTCGGCGAAGCGGCGGCGATGTGGGCGGCGGCTCGTCCGGGGCCTCGGACCCCCCGCACCTCCGTCATGGGGTGGCTGCGGGAAAGGCCCCACCCCGCATACGAGGGGCATGGCGGGGGGCGGCGGAGTGTCGAAGGTGGATCCGCTAGCCCAGCGGAAACCCTCAAGGCATCCGCCTCGGCGGAAGGGCGACCATGCGTGAGGGTGAAGGTGGCTCCAACGGTGAGTGGCAAGGGTGGCCCCGGGGTGGTCGGTCTTGCGACGGGGGAGGCCACGAGCTCCTCAAGCATTGGGTCCACCGGGCGGGGGGCACCGCAACCTCACACGGATGAGCGCGGCGGGTCAGAAGATGCGATGGCTTCATCGACGGAGGAGACGACCACTGCGACCTTGGGTCCCCTGAAGATCCTGCGAGGCGATCCTCCAGCAAGAGCTTGATGTGGTGGAGGCCACACGAAGCCTTGACCGGATGGAGCCCACGCAAGGTCGGTGGTAGGTGGCGGTGGTGCGATTTAAGGTGACTCGGCCCGAAGTCGCGGGCTCTACTGGCGGTGGCGGCGAAGATGGGCGCGTAGTGGTGGGCCAGACAAGCTGCGGCCGCGTTTACCTGTGCGATCCGCGGGCGGTGGCGGCACATCTGAATGAGGCGGTGAGGCGGTAGGTGACAAGTCGCGGCGGCGTGGTCCTCAGCGGCGGTTGACGAGAGTCAATGAGGTAGGCGGGGGCGGGCGTCGATGGTAGCGCGGGCGGATGGCGCGGGGCAGCGCGGCGTGCTCGTGGTGGTGGGCGACAGCGTTGCTAGCCGGCGGCGGCACATCCGACGGCGCGCCGCGGCGACGGCGGCCCGATCGGTGGGCGGGCGCGGCGTGGTCGAGATGAAAAGCGGCGAGAGATCTTTGTTCGGCGCCCGTGGAGCTGGAGCGTCACGTGCCGCCGAAGGTCCCCCAAGATCCTCCGCCTGGGGCGGCGTCACGCGCTGCGGGCGCTTACTGCGTCTTGGTGGGAGGCACAACACCGGCGTCGGCTGCCAAGACAACGACCCGTGCCGACTGGCTCGGCCGACGGCGTCGTCGCCGGCTACGCCCGGTTGCGAGGCTAGCAAGATGGGCGCGGGGCGGCGGCGGCGGCGACGGCGCCCGTGTGAGCTGGGCCGGCGGGATCCGGCGCCCGGGGGGCGCGTCGGCGGGGCCGGTGCGGGGGGGCTTCAGAACCCCTCCCGCGTGGTCGGCCCAGTCGAGGAACGCCCGGTGAGTGTGGGATAGGCGGGACGCGCCGCCCATGCGGTGGTGGGGGCCTCGGCTCGGCGAGCAGCGTCCTCGTCGTCCGGCGGTCGGAGGAGGAGCCGTCAAGCCACCGCAAACCCTTGGGTCTCCCAGCGGAAGGGCGGGGGTGAGGTCGGGCTGGCGTCGGTGGCCATAGACTGCGAAGCATCCCACGGGTGAAGCGGCGGCGGCGGTTGGAAGCGAAGGATGTACGAGCACCACATCCGCACCGGTGACGGCGAAACCTCGCGCAATGATCAGTGGCGGCGGCACCAGCGCTGCTCGGCGGGGGCGCCCGCGGCGGTGAGCCATGAGAACGGTAGAAGCGGCAGCATGTCGCCGCGGTTTCTTTCGCAGCCCGGCTCCATCGGCCAGTGAAGCCATGTCTGCGGCCGGTCGGCAGCGCTACACCTTTACTCGAGCGTCGGCGGCGGTGGCGTCGCGAGTCATCCGGCGGGCGGGGGTTCGTCCCGGACGCCGCGGGGAGCATCGTCGTCCACAACCCGCGAACTCACCCTCCTCAAGGTCCGGTGAGGCGGGTCGGGGTGGCCGCCCCGGCGCGGCCGGGCGCCGCGTGGGTGACCTCACCTCGAAGCCGTCCACCATGCGCCCGGCGTGGGCGTGGCGGCGGGCGGCGTGGGGGAGGGCGACCGCGGCGGCGTGCCGCGGGGAAGCGGGCGGCACCAGCGCCGGAACCGCCCGGCCGTCGTCGCCCGGCCACCGCGGCGGCCCCGCGGCACACGCGCGGGGAGCGGGCGTGGAGGGTGGCGAGAGGGGAGGGTGGCGGAGGGGCCACAAAGGCGGCCGGGCAGACCCTCGGCGGCGACGGCGAGGGAGGACCCGGAGATCACCATGGACGACATGGGGCGCGGGAACCCGGAGCTCTAGAGAATAGGCGGGGAAAGGAGGGAGCTTGACCCACCGGAGAGGCTTGGGCGACGGTGGTGCCGGATCCGGCTCGGATTTGGTGGGGATGGCGAGGTCCGGCGGATCTTGGAGGATTGGGAGGAGGCGGCTCGGGGGACGACGAACGGGAGTGGGTCGCCTCCCAACGGACACATTTTTTGTCCAAATTTACGTAAACACTATGAATTAACATAATAAGAAATATAATATCTCGTTTACTAATTTCTACAAGGGCTGAATTTGTTTACATACTAGGCGATAGGAGGCATCGATCATTATACCATATTGGATCTACCAATTCACATGCAGTCCTAGAGAATTTTTTCTAGAGCCAAACAAACAAATTGTACTTATATCATATCACAAAGAAAAGAGTGGATCACAAACGAGAACTAGCAAGCAATCACAACATCGGAATAAACAAAGCGAGCACACAATCGATTGGATCTTACCGACCGAAAAGCGTGGATCAAAGTCGTTGTCGTCACCTTCTTCATTGTCATCGAGTTGTCCTCATCGCCTTCAACGCGGGCCGGGCACCCTTCCCTTGCGGCCACGACTTCCACCCTCATCATCTTCAATGCGGATGGGCACCCTTCCCTTGCGGCCCGGGTTTCCACCCTCATCATCTTCAATGCGGATGGGCACCCTTCCCTTGCGGCCCGCGGCTTCCACCCTCATCATCTTCAATGCGGATGGCCACCCTTCCCTTGTGGCCACCACTACCGCTTCCACCCTCATCATCTTCAATGTGGATGGCCACCCTTCCCTTGCGGCCACCACCTGCCGATTCCACCCATTGGAAGACTCAGGTGTCACGGATTGTGTTCCCCCGCCCGACGGATCCGGCACGGATCGGCCCGCGAGCTGCTTGGCCGTGGAGGGTTGAAGTTGTTGCGACTACCTTTGCCACCGTGGCGAGGCGGAGGAAGGCCATAGTCATCACGAGGTCCATCTACACAGCCTGGCTGCTCCTGGGTCGGGAAGATGTCGAAATGGGAAGGAATCAACCTGGGAATTCAAATCCGTGTTGTCCATTTGCAAGAGGGGAGTAGACTGGGCTTTCTTGGAGGCAAAGGGAGAAGGTGGGGGTTGGGAAGAGAGGCCGAACTCATCGGCGGTGAGGTAGGCAGGATAAAATGGATGAGCCGGATGCGGCATAGGAAGAAAACGATGCTTGATCGAAGAAATCTCGCTCCGGTATTGGTTGTAGTGGCCGTCCATGGCGGATGCACCCCGGGGAGCGGTGGATCGGGCGGCGGCGCGGGACATGGGGAGGACCGGCGGGCTCCGGTGGCGAGCGGGCGGAGTGGCGGCCGTCCATGGCGGATGCGTGGTGGGAAGGAGGGGGAGGCCCGGCGAGTGGGAGAGGAAGACGGCGGTGGGGCTCCATGGTGCGTCGGTGGCGGTGCTCGGAGCGCGGGACCGAGGCGGCGCCTTGCGTCGCTAGCGGCGTCCGTGGCGGCGCATGGCGAGAGGATACGGAGCTACGGGCAAGTGGAGTCCGGTGGCGGCGGATTCGCGGCGCATGCGGCTAGGGGCTTGGCGGCGGCGCATGGCGGCGACCGGGCTAGCGAGGGTTCGGGAGGCGCTTCGTGCGAGGGTATCCACTCGATTTTTCCCAACTAGTCCCCAATTAGACTCTCAACGAGGGACTAATAGACTAGGGACTAATTGGGACTAAAAATTAGTCTATTAGTCCCGATGTTTGGAAAATTAGGGACTTATTGGGACTAAAAATTAGTCTCTAGTCTCTAGTCCCTCGGAACCAAACAGGGCCTCGGGCACTATTTGAAATCGCTAGCATGTCGGGCCAAAACACCATGGAATTACACAGCCAGATTTTTTAACCCAAATTGATTTTTTTTTTTTGAGAATAACCCAAATTGAATTTTTATTGTTTGCATTAATGATGAGCCCATTTATTTTACATTTAGTTTGGGTAAAAGCGATGGAAAAAAAAAGTTGGCCTCCTCCGGTCCGAGAAAGAAAATGATATCTATCGAGCACATCTCCTGTCACGGCAGAGCGAGGGTTTCTTGGGGCGCGGCGTGCGAGCAAGAGGCGTGTGGCGGTGGCGGGGCGCGGGCCGCGGGGCTGGCGGGGCTTGGTGAGGCGACGTGGGGTGGCTCCTAGCGGCCGTGGGCCGGGAGCGCGAGGCCTACCCGGCGTATGACGACTTCCTCGCGCTCCCCACCTTCGTCCGCTTCCTCCTCAACCGCTTCGCCTTAGAGGCGTCGTCTTTCTTTCTTCCTTCTGTTCATTGTTTTGGTCAAGGTCTTCTTCGACTCTGTGTTGAACGCGACCGCGTAACTTGCTTACTGGCCGGATTGAGGAGTGACATGTGTTGTCGTCGTGTTTGGCTTTAGTAGTAGTAGTAGTAGTAGAAAAAAAAGAAGAAGAGGTAGGTCCGGCATGGCAGGCCAGCATGTAGGATTGCTCAACTCGAAAAAGTTACGTGCGTATTTGGCCAAGCGGTGCTCTGGTCGTAGCGATATGTGTTGTTGCTTTCGATCGTCTTTGTATTGCAATGCAATTGGTATTTTCCTACCATGGATGCACTGACCAACTCACACTCCCTGCCCCCAACTTCTTTATAGTTTGATGTCACATAGTTATACAATTTGATGGCCCTTTGTTATACATAGAGTCCTACTTGCTATGTGAATTATAGGATGGTTTATTCGGGCTAGAAGTTACAGGATCTGAAAGATATCTTATAGATTTGCGAGCTATTACAGGATGCCTCCAACTTCTGTATAATTTGCGGTCACATAGTGTTGGGGTTCATAATAATGGACGCAATGAAGCCCAATGACCCGACGGAAACGATAACAGGCTCATACCGAAGGCAAGCCTGAAGGCGCCGAGGAGCACGGTCTCGGCCCTAGTTCCGACTCGCCCGAGCCTTAGAGCACGATGTTGACATTTGTTAAGTGCTATAAGAATAAGAAGATTCTGCAAGCGCACAGAACATCAATGTAGCATTTTCCTAGGGGAGTATTCTAGGGTATCGTATCCACAGGGAAGCTTTGGGCAAAGAATTTAATAACTCACAATCATGTATCTACTAACTTAGCAAACCAACTAGACTAAAGAGGGGTAAGTGATAAATGATAAATGAAATAATACTATGAGTAATAAAGCATAAAAGTAATCTACTAATAATAACTAAAGAATACTATGATAAATGAATAGATTAGCTAATCAAGAGGACAACAACGAGAGGCAGAGGTTCCTAATTACTTCTCTAATACTTTGGTTCTAAGTAACGAAGTATGCATAGATATAGCAATCAAACAATAACACTTCGGGACATCGAACACTAGCCACGAAAAGGGATGAGAAGGGGGTTAGGAAGCTCGGACTAAAGTCCTACAAACACCAACCCGAACATGGTGGAATACGCCGGCCATCGTGGCTGTCACCACCTAGGGCTACCACAAACTATCCGTGGGATTGGGTACAATCTCAAGTAACCTCTAGTTTAGACACCATGTCTACACTATTAACTAACTTGCTCTAGCTAACCTAATAACTAGAGCACTCGGTGCAAAGTATAATAACTATACTAACCATAAATGAAAGGCATAAAAGTAAATATAGAAGATATATATCAAAGCATGAGTCTTGTAGAGTGAAGATACAAAGACATACCATAACTCAAGACTCTCCGAACCGAGTGCAACTCCGCTCTCCTAACTACTCTCAACTAGATCTAATCTATTACATTGGAAAGTCTAATCCTAGATCTATATTGAAGAGAGAGAGTTCCTCACATTGGGACCCCTCTCTAATCAATGAGATGAGATAGCTCATGAATTAGCTAATGAATTAGGGTTTTAGGGGAGCCCTCGCCCTTCTTTTATAGCCCCATAGGATGAATCTCACCCTTGGATCAAACCCACTTGATTGGACGGACTAGATCTACTCCATAGGTCGGGTTGTAGGAAGGTTCTAGAAGCCGGACACGTGGTTCTTCCGGGGTCGGTGCCGCGCGGATATTGGGGGCATGCCGCCCGGCCCCACCTAACAACAGTGTCGGCCCCGTCCTTTATGAGCTGTCTTCGCTTCTCATTTGGACCCCTAGAATTTATACCAATCGCCTCGATTTGGTCCTTTTTTTTTGTTTTCTCTATTTCTCCACTTTTCTTTAAAATTACGAATATTTCCGAGTTCACACAGAAAACTAAGTGTGCACCAAAACTCGTGGAATCCATTAGTAATAATAATCTTTTATATTATTTATCCATGATTTTGTAGGAGAATAATTACTTAATTTCGACAATAACTACCGTCAATAAGCTCCCCAAGCTTACCTTTTGCTAGTCCCTTAGCAAAACATATAAACTATAAAACAAACTTGGATCGGGGAGTTGCTAAGATACTTTCATTGTTATTATAGAGTACACATGCTTTCAAAAAGAGACTCAACTCCTGACCGGATAGACTAATCACTATGTAAAAAAGGCCTCTGATCGCGGCTCCTGCCCCATTAGGTCTCTAAATGTCTCGACTTTACAAACCTGACCGTAGCGAGCGCCTCGCAACAGCTTTTTAATGCAGACGGTATTTAGTGCGTCTCAAACTTCACATGCATGATTGAACCCTTTGTTACACACGCGCCGTGGAACGTGCAGATCCTAGGGTTTTGCTCGACCGTGGTCTCACGGTATCTACGAGACATTATTGTCTAAGATGTGACCGCACCTCTGAAACCTCACGGACCTACCTACATCAGGAATCGACCGTATCGCATCCAAAAGTAGTGACGCCCGTTAGCGATATACGATCAGAGAAGCTTCCAGCGCACGTAGACCCATTTTACAAAACTCGTCGTAACAATTACGCCGCATGTCGACGCGTGCTTTCACCACGCCGCCTATACCGTACATTGCCACGCACGACCGGCCGGTGAACCGTCGTAACGATTACTAACATACGCACTGCGGCGGACGATAGCCGATCGTAATAAGGAGAAGTTACGGACATGTACCATACCGTGTTCGTGGTTTTACGCCGCATTCTGACGCGCGTGTGTAGATTACCCGTCTGGTTCCTTATCTCTTTTCGTACGCGTTTATTTTGTCCGACACGTCGTAGTTTTCGCTTAGTTTCTGTATCGTAGTTTTTCCGATCAGAATCGCTCCGCATCTTGCACGCTTGTAACCGATGCTCGACCGTAGCTACCTAGAAATTACGATGCGCCGTCCCTTTCGCGTGTTCTGCGTCGAGGTTTCTATTTCAGACGGCGTTTACGGTGCTCGGCGTAAACCGACGAGACTACAGGTGGTGGTTCACGTAAGCATCGTAAACATCTGGCGTTAATTATTTAGATATTACAAACGGATTCACGCGGCGAAATTATTCGAAACCCCACGCACGCTCGGTTAGCCGCGGTGGTCCATGCTTATTCAGTTATTACGCATGTTAAGATGGGTCTGCATCGCGTCGAGACTAGAGACGATCGGCCAGAAAAACGAGACGCCTCAGATTAATGATGACGCCGCAGACGTGCTAGAACCGCCTCGGACCAAAGCATTGGTACTATTAATACGTATATAATACATATACACAGTCCGATCACAAACAAATGGCGACGCCCTCACATGGAAAATTCATGTGTATCTCTAAAAAATTGTGTGTATCTCGGAATGTTCTTCATACGCACATACCCGAGCTTGTTCAGGGGCACGCCACACGATTGTTCACAACACAAATAACACAGTTCAAATGCATGTATCCACCTAATCGTCATGCGGCAAGGGAAATAGAAGGAACTCACGGTTCACGAAAACGAATACTCGCCTTCGGGTCGATGATCTCTTCCATAACAAACTTGGCGATCTCCTCTCTAATATCCTCCAAATTAATCGAATTTCCGACAAATCGAAATCCTAATACAAAGAAAGGTAGGCATAAGTGTTCGTTGTACACATGGTCTTTATTGCCAAACAAAGGTAGGCACATGATGGAGCCGCACTGAAAGTTACCTCGTGATCCGGATGAACTTGTTTCATCGCAGCCCGAGAAGTGGTGGGCGTGTAGAACCCACATGTCTTTTCATCGCTTAGCGAATCGGCACTGCAAACATATGAAACACGGTGGTTATTCACACTGAATGGAAACACGTACGAGTGCGTAACTCCAAGTGAAGCACTACTTACCGCACATTCTTATTTGGACCTCCATGCTTCTTGCCCAAACATGCTTGTTTGGACCTTTGCCGCCCCGCCGTTGAGCCACGCTTTAGATTCTCGGCGGCTGCACTCGAGAGGCACTCAACATTCTTGTCATGTGAGCCACTCCCCGCATTCTCAGCCCCTGCAGCCTGTGAGGCACTCTAGTCATCCTTGCCTTGAGAGCCAGTTTCCACATCATTAGCCGATGCACTCTGCAAGGCACTCTGACCGTCATTGGCATGCGAGCGAGTCGCCGCATTCCCATCCATTGCAGCCTGAGAGGGACTCTGATCATTTGCGTGTCATACAGTCCTTTAGATTGACTTTCATTGAGGCGGCAGAAGTACGCACAAGAGGTTTTGGGGCGGTAAAAGAAGAGAGCTTTAGGAATGCTACAGTAAGACGGGCTCTGCTCCACTGGATCATCTTACACATAGCCTGTCCAAGAGCCTTAATCTCGCCTCGTCGGCGGATCCAAAGAGTGTAGCCTCAAAACCAGGAGTTACATGATCAATAGAAACAATAGAATGTCCTTCCGGTATTGGTTGACCTTTAAGATGTAGTTGATTCGTATACCATTCCCCTTGCTACCTCAACCGGATAACCTCGAGTCTTCACCGCAAGGGTACATGGTGCCGACGTGAAAGTATCTCAACCGGCAAAGATCCGCCGAATCAGCTTCGCACGCAGCTGCTCTTCACACCACCCACACGGCTAGGGGTGTTGGCAGGCAGTGAACCATGTCCTCCTGATTCCAACGCCGCCACCTTAGCTATGAGCTCATCTAGTTGAGGTCCAAACTCTTCTCTATATGCTTCGCCAACGCACCAGGGACTTCCTCTGCACGTACATGTCGGCGCAAGCCGCCAAAACTTCCAACCAGCCATACTAGACATACCATGCACACGCCTCGCATGCGCTGCGGGGTGCCCAGACCTCTGTGAGCATATCTCTTTCCCTTACACCGGTGCCCTCAAAAGAAGCACAGCGGTCTTCTCTAAAACCTTCTCGGATAAAGACCGAGACTCTTCACCGACCAAACAATTGCAGCCTTTTATTACCCGACACGGCCCGATGCGCACTGCGGCGCAAAAAATGCCGCCTTGCGCGGTTCACGGAAATTCATGCCAAGGATTCTTGATGCCAAGGTTCACAAAATAAAGTTTTCTCGTTGTCGAAGGTTATTTTCGATGAGCCTATTGGCTGCGGTCGCGATCTTGAGCCCGCTTGCGGCGTGATGAACAGACAAGAACACACTTTCGCTAATTAGCGTAAAAACTAGAAGTGGTTACTTTGGAGTTTCCCAATAGAGGGTGGAAGCGCATTTATCATTTGCTTTAGTTCTCTTTATCTATTTTAGAGACTTGTTTTGCTCTACCTTTTTATCCACTACTTGTAATAATTGGCAGTGTACATCCTCGGATGTAGAGGCCGGATGTTTTCTCGTCCATTATCTAAAAAAAGCTTCGTCGCCTGAACAGATTTGAAAATTTCACTCACCTGGAAATTAGCAAGGCCCTAATATTATACGTTCAATTACGTAATAGGCGTCAGTGAGGACTACACAATCCACAGAGGCACGAGATCACAAAAAATTGCACTCCCTCCGTTCCAAATTATAAGTCGCTTTAACTTTTTTTGGTTCGTCCCATTTTGCTATATATCCGGGCATATTATTGTATCTAGATACATAGCTAAATGGATATACCAAAAAGTCAAAAGTGACTTACAAAACTGAAACAAAAGTAGTAGTTCAGGAATAGAGGAATATAAACAAACCGTAGTTTAGCAACAGCCGTTTAGTGGGAAAAATTTTTGTAAGACAAGATAGTAGTACTCGGCCGGAGCGCTTAGTGTTCTCAAGCTTGTGTATTCATCTATGAAGAAAATAAGCGGCAGAATTATCACCTTTCCTCACTTCCTAGCGATCGAAAAATTCCAGGCGACACCGGATGATGCGTTGATGCTCGCCGTTGGATGGATGGAATCACCGAAGTAGCCGTCACCGAACAGAGGTCCCAAACCCGGTAAAGGAGGAGGGTTGCGTTAAGTTTGGCAAACCAAATAAAAAATAGCCACTCTAATGGACGGAGAGGCACGATCACAAAAAATTGCACTCCCTCCGTTTCCAAATTGTAAATCGCTTTGACTTTTTTTGGTTCGTCCATTTTGCTATGTATCCGCACATATTATTGTATCTAGATACATAGCTAAATGGATGTACCAAAAAAAGTCAAAGCGACTTACAAACTAAAGCGGAGGAAGTAGTTCAGAATAGAAGAATATAAACAAACCGTAGTTTAGCAAATGTTTAGTTTAGTAGGAAAATTTTTGTAAGACAAGATAGTAGTAGTACTCGATAGAGCGGTCGGTGTTCTTGAGCTTGTGTATTCATCTATGAAGAAAATAAGCGATAGAATAATCACCTTTCCTCACTTCCTAGCGAAAAAAAAATTCAGGCGACACCGGATGATGCGTTGATGCCTACTTGTTGGATGGAAATCACTGAAGTAGCCGTCACTGAGAACAGAGGTCCCAAACCCGGGTAAAGGAGGAGGGTTGCGTTAAGTTTGGCGAACCGTAAAAAAATAGGCACTCTAATGGACAGAGGCACATATCACAAAAATTGCACTCCCTCCGTTCCAAATTGTAAGTCGCTTTGACTTTTTTTTTGGCCCATTTTGCTATGTATCCGGGCATATTATTGTATCTAGATACATAGCTAAATGGATGTACCAAAAAAAAGTCAAAACGGGTTACAAATTGAAGTGGAGGAAGTAGTTCGAGAATAGAAGAATATAAACAAAATCTGTAGTTTAGCAACGGTTCGTTTAGCGAGGAAAATTTTTTGTAAGACAAAATAATAGTAGTACTTTCGAAACTTGCTATTAGTTTTCTCGAGCTTGTGTATTCATCTATCAAGAAAATAAGCAGCAAAATTATCACCTTTCCTCACTTAGTGGCGACGAAAAATTCAGGCGACAGGATAGCGTTGATGCTGCGCCGTTGGATGGAAATCACTGAAGTATCCATGTGAGGCTAATATTATACGATTCAATTCTGCAATAGGCGCCTATTAGGACTACAAGTAACCCGCGAGTCACGAGAACACAAAATAAATTAAATGTAGTTCAGAATAGAATAGTATAGACAAACCTGCGGTTTAGTAACATTTCATTTAATAGGAGCAGTCATTGTTCTTGAGCATGTATATTCATCTATAAAAAAAATAAGCGTAGTAGTTGCGTCTCCTAAAACAAAAACACAAAGGTAACAACATTAATGTAGTAGCCGGTGTCAAGTTCAAGTATGTACAACTCAATACATCCATCTCGGGATACGCTTATACGATTCAATTCTGTAATAGGCGCCTATGAGGAGTAGACGAGAGCCTTAAACTTGTTCTTGCAATCTTGCTTCATCTTGTTTCAGCTTATTCTCTTACGGGGATACTATTAAACAAGCGAACAGTGGCTCTCGGGGGCACTGAATCACCAAAAAAGGTAGTTCAGAATAGTGGAGTATAAAGAAACTATAGTTTCGTGGCGGTTCATTTAATATGCACATTTTTGTATGACAAGATACCTGTAGTACTCTACAGAGCGCCGTGTTTACTTGAGCACGCATATTCATCTATAAAGAAAATAAGCGGCGTGGATAACAACAACATTGTAGTTATATATAGTAGCGGTCGGCTGGTAGCGGTGAGGTGTTAAGTTCGGTATGTACAACTCAATATATCCATATTATGAGGATAAAATTATAGTTCAATTCTATACGTAATAGACAAGTATGTGAGGACTAGTCGACCTATTCGCTTGTGCTTGCTTCATCTTGTTTCACTTATTCTCTCTCACGCATGAGAATATATATTAAACACAAGCGAACAAAGCTTAAGAGGCACGGATCACGGAAAAACAAAAAAGTTAGTTCAGGAATAGTGGAATCTAACAAACGTAGTTCCAGTAATAGTAGGCACAGACAAGATTGATGGGCTAGATATCAAACCCTAGAATGGCCGGCCGGCCTGGTGGAGGAAGAAGCCGTTGGAGAAGGAGGTCGCTGGTGGAAGCGGCGTCGGCTTGAATGGCGCGGATGCGTCGGCGGTGGCGGCGGGCTGATGAGGCGGCTGGAAACCCTAGAGTCGCCTGTGAGGAGTGTGGCTAGGAACCAAACACCCCCCGATCGAAATGAATCGCCGCCTGTGACGAGGCGGAAAAAATTTTGAGTTTTGTAAAGGCTCGGTCGTATTAAAAATCATAGCGAAAAATTGGGCGGGCACAAGTAAAACGTATAATAAGCTGTTCGGCTGATTTTGGCTGATTGAATGGTATTTCTGTGAAAGAGAAGCCACTTCAGCTGCAGCTGGCGCGTGGTAGGGCCGTCCTGTTAGGGTCATAGTGCAGACCCATGGAGGGGTCGTCCTGTCAAGATCTACTACCTGCGTTTGCTCTCCCTCTGTATCTGCTTCTGCCTCTCGCGATTCATTCGATCTCTCGCTCTCTTCCATCCCTTCTCCCAGCTGAGCTCGAGACGCGATGTCTCCGTCTCCTTTGGCAGAGTGATGCGGAGGTGGACGGGCGAGGAATAGGCTTCAATGGGATCCAGTTGGTGAGCTCGGCGGGTTCCGCTCATCGCTTGTCCTGGACTGCGGTCTTGCTCGGGTGGTGGAGGCGCGGACCAAGAAGGATGGTGATAACCGCGGCCGACTCTACTTCAAGTGTGCTAGGAAATAGGGTGAGTATTTCGTTCTATAGTGTTGACGTGTTGTCCCGGCCTCCTGGCCCCTAGTTTTGCACTAATTTGTGTGCCTGTTTTTCAGGTACCATAATAAAAGCGGCGTGTCATTACTACCGATTTGAAAAGGAATACTTCGAGGTCTTGAAGGATCTTGGCATCATAGTTGTTAAGCCCTTCGAATTGGAAAGAGGAGCTGGTCTTGGATGAAAAAGAAGCTTCAGTGGGCGGTCCAAGTCGTGACACCAAGAAGAAAAACTAGGAGCGGATGTTGGAGGGACTTGATGAGGAAGACGAACATGTTTATTATTCTCGTCTCTTGTCCGTGTTGTCATTGGATGTGTTACGATGTAGTATCTTTGTAAACATGTAATGCCCGATGCAATGTTATTATTGTGGTAATTTGCGAATATCACAACGTCGGTGCAATGCTTGGTGTCAAGATTTTGCACCTGTGAAAAGTCAACGAGTGGATGTTGACATTTCTTAACGCAATCACAAAAGGATGGATCTAAGATCCAACCCTAGGGACGCGCCCGAAAATGTATAAGGGGATCTATCTAATAAGTTAGCTTGGATGTGGAGTTAATCTCACATTCCAATAAAAAGTTAGAGCGGAGAGTTAATAAAGTTAGACGGTGTTAGTTATGGTGTGTGACTCTATAACATTATCTATGGTGGAGTTAATCTCACCACGATAGGCACAAAAGCTATACCACACATTCTAGCATTGCCTACGAAACTAGTCTGTCACCCTAGCTCACAACGCTAAAGAAATGCGTGAACGGATATTCTTAATATGACACTTGAATCTCTTGCAATGATAATATCTATTTGGTATCTGCAAGCGCACAGATAGAATAACCCATTGTAGCACTTCACCGAGAGTCTATCCGGGTATCGTATTTATATGTTCCACGGGGAAGGGGTAGGATATGGGTAGATTGATTGAGGTCACATGCGGTGTGGTAAAATAGAATAACCATATGTAATCTAACTACTCTACGAGCAGGGGGTAAGTCATATAAAGATAATAAAGATAAATGATAAGTGCCAAGTCAAAGATCATCGTATGCCACTAGAATGTGTCATAAAAGGGCAAATAGATGGTATAGGTAGAATAGACAGAATATTCCTAGGTTACTCCTACTTATATGTCAATGCATACTAAGATTAGTGCAATACACCTAGCAATCATGGCAGGAAAGCAATATATCTACACATGGTGAATATTACTAAGGAAGATTAGGAACAAAACCAACCTACCATAGTAACAAAGTTCAACTAGCCCTACATGCGGGGGTGGACTCCAAAGGACTCAATGGGAGTGTCACATCCACGATCTACCACACGTCCCTAATATAGGGTGATGTCGCAGGCAAACGTTGTATAAACACCACGTTTACACATTGTTGGCCACTCACCCAAGACGTCATAAAGTGAGCGCTATACGACTCCATGCTTGAATATAAAGACAATCTAGCTATACTAGATATATAATCATAATAGACATTGGAACATATAACTAAGAATATAATCATTAAATAGAGCAATGTCATAGCAATTGTAAATAACCAAAATACTTACAAGATCAAATACAAGAGAGAAGCCACGAGGCGCTCGGCTCCCCGCTACTTCTTGACGTTCGGGGAATCCAAGACAATACTTGACTTCCTCTAGAACTAGCCTAGATAGCTAATGCTCTAATATGGTGGAACTAGGGCTTGGGATCTTGACTTGATGACTTGCGGTTGGAATGAATTAGAATGAATTAGGGTTTCACCCAGGGGTCGTGGGGTCTTGTTATATAGCCCTAGGCGATGCACGGCGACCCTTGGATCAAACCGACCTTGAGCAACGGTGTAGATCTCTTCTTAATGGCGGTTGTGAACCAACCTACGAAGCGGCGATAGGGGGGCCACGGCGGCGGCGCCGCCGCCACTAGGCCGCCGCCGCCCGGCTCTCCGCGGTGGGCCCCATCCTCTTTCGGTGCTCTCTGGTCTCTTACCGGAATGTTCTAGTGTATGTTCCACGTTGGGTTACGTCACGGATACGTCTTTTATGTCGTAGGGCTTGCAATCTCTTGGGCATTTTCTGTTTAATCCACGAAAAATATATAAATCATCAAAACTAGTGGAATCATGTTAGTTAAGCCCCTATACTATGTTGATATTCATTTTAAGCCCTTATTTTCGTTTTAAAAAAAACTCTATATTTTATACTATAAGGTATACCAACAAGCTCCCCCAAGCTTACCTCTTGCTAGTCCCTAGCAAGACTATGTTGTTGGATCAGGAGTTGCTGCAACGCTTTCACACCTCAAAAGTACACATGCTTTCAAACAAAATTTCATCTCCGGATAAACTATTTCAACCTTCAACTTACCCATATTACCTTTAATCATGGAGCTTGTAGCCTTTTCTTGTTATCTTGGGCAATTGAAAGATAGAACAATCAAGTCAAGCACTAGGTCTCAAACTCTTTGTTCAACCATCATTCCGGAGTTTTTGCTGATTTTTGAAATAAAACTCAAAGTTCCTTCAGTATGACCCTTTCAAGTCTCTCATATGTGGTACTGGTGGATCCTCACTAAGGCAATAAGGTTGTTTTGCCTTTCTCTCATAGTATGTGGTATTTTTGGACTAAGGCAGTAGGACACTATGCCTTCTTCTCTCTCACCCTATATCTAAAGCTTATATCTGGAGTTCATAGGTGGGAGAAAACTAAATACTTACTAAGCATGTATTATAAGTTCAAGCAATGGATCCAAAGTTACGAGTCACACTGATGCATGTGCATGATGGAATGAAATGAATATGAAGGTAGGTGTGAAATGAATGGAATGAATGTGATGAGAAAAAAGTCTAATTCTTTTCTATCTCTTTGAAAAATCATCTCTCTTTTGAAACTTGAAAACACTTGAGAGAACCTGGGTTGCACTTTTTTTTTTTTTTATTTTTTTTCTTTTATGGAGAGCGGGCATCAAAGTACCCATTGTTTTCAGCGGACACTTGTCCATTTTTTTTAACTCTCCTTTATTCTTTTTTCTCTCTCTTTTTTTTTTTTCTTAGGGAGGTAGGCTCTACTCGCCTCGTAGGACACTTGTCTATTTTTCATCTCCCATTTTTTTTTTTTTAAGAACTACAACCCAAGTCTCTTTTTGCAATAAACTTTTGAGAGATAAACAAGAATAATAGAGCTTTATAAGATTGTTGACTGAATGGATGGAATATTTTTGGTTGGTATATAATGGATGTGCATGGTGGATGCGTACTTCCAGGATAGAAGCAGCATATATATATGAATGGAGTCTAGTGGAATGAAATATATGGTTGTGGTGGATGGATGGATGGAGTGTACATCAGCATGACAAGTTTCTAAGGGTCGACAAAGATTGACCAAACTCAATGCAAAACAAGCGACCTATATATATCAAAGGGTTTTCCTATTCTATGGAGCATGTATATATGGTCTGTAGTAGGAGTTTCAACACTCATATACAGAACTTATCATGTGTATTTGTATAATTTTCAAAAGATGAATCTCCAAAATCTAGTGTCACTAGGAGTAAGAGAAATAGCAGCTCAAAACTTTCATATATCATATCCGTCAATCACCTAGACTCTAGAGCAAGCATTTGCAATCCACAGATTTCGGGTTCGGAGTAAATCTCAAGTCAAAGCAGTTCATTTAAGCTTCGAGGGAAATTAAGTTTGAAAGCTAGGTACTTGAAAGGTATTAGACGGAGTAACTATTCATCATCTCCTTTATTTTTAAGTTCTTTTAGTTGAGCAAAAAGCGTAAAAGGTGTACACTCTCTCTTGATCATTTTATTCAGACTCTTTAAAGATTATGTAGACTCATTCTAAGCAACTTAAGCAAACTAAGCAAACCAAATATCTAGCTAGTAATAATAGTAGTAGTAGTAGAGATATACTTCGGGATAACTGGGGTGCTCTCCCCAAGCTAGATTGGAAAATCGGGTTGATGATGTGGAAGTTGAGGTAGATGGTGACAATGGTGTCGGCTCATCATGTCTCTCTCCCTTCGAAATCTGCTAAACTCAAATAGACAACAAAGCTAGTGGAACTTGATTAGGCGTTAGAGTTTAGCCACTTTACTTTTTGTCGCCTGGGATCTTTTAGCGACAAAAGTATATTTTTTGGGGTTTTCTTTATTTGTATGCAAGAAAAGATGAAGAACTTATGAATGCATCTTTATTTTATTTTTATGCCACCACAAGTAAATATCTCTCGAGGGTGTTAAACCTCGGATTTACTCACATGGGGCTTTAAGTTTTAGACATGGTAAAACATTAAACATTTTTATTATCTTTTCTAATGCAATTTGGAAAAGGGAAATATGCTATGCAATTAATGAAAGTAAATATGCAATGCTTTGGGAATTAAATATGGATAACTTACCGAGTTACCTTTCGGCGAGGGTTCGGTGATTTAAAGTCTTCGAACAAGACTTCTTACCTTACTCACTTCTCAAGTGCATTATTAGATCTTGGCGGTTGCATCTCTTGAGATGATGGCATCACCCTTGTTCTTTGTTGGTCCCATGGTTTGAAGTGAAGCTTTGATAGTGGAAGTGGGCAACATCTTATTTAGTGTGCATACCTTGTGGGTTCAGGACACATACTTATAGAATTTTGGGGGAGTGACAGACTCCTCCACATTTTGCTCGAAGTGTGTCCTGTTTGCAAAGACAAGGTAGAGATCAAGTGCATGGGCCCCCTAAGGTGGGAAAACACCAATAGAACCATAACTTTATTCATTATTCTCTAACCTTAGGCACATTAAACAAGATAGAGTTAATGTTTATTATTATTATTGTTGTTGTTGTTTATGACAAGGGTGATAAGATCGAGGAAATTGGGCATCCAAGGTTTAATGATTATGATTATCTTCTAAAGCAGGATGCACAACGTTTTTGACCTATACGGTTGGGGGACTATGAGATCGGGAGAGTGGTGTATAGGAACAATTAAAGAAACAAAACAAGTTGAGCTAATAAAGCTAGATCAAACAAGGTTGTTACTCTAACATGTTTGGTTCATTATTTATGAACAGGCCATAATTAAGGTAAAGCTTAATTAATGACAACTTACCTCAAGATGTTACCTTTTATTTGAATGTGACGGCACTTGTAACACCTTGTAGTGGTTCTTTCATACCTTTCGAAGCTTTTCTTCTTTGGCCTCTTGTGTATCTTGTTCCTAACTTATCTCCTTTATTGCATCATCCTTTCTTTCTTGTCCTTTGAATTGTGTTAGGACCTTTTTTGCTCCTCTTATGGTTTTATTCCTGTTTCATTAGTGGATAACACATACCCGAAGGAATATACAAGTAGTAACAAGGATAGTGTTGTCACGGGGCTAAAGGTCACTTTCTATGCTACCGAAAAGTTTTGGATGAAGATTTTAGCATAGATCATTTATCTCATGTTTAAGTGTTCACTTTGCTTTTCTAAAGGAATGATTTTATTCAACCTTAAGTTTAATTTTCATGCAACAAAATCATTCAAACTTGTGGAAACGAGCAATAGTGAATGGAGAGGTTTCAAACCAGTGTGTGTGGAGTGAGGGTATGTGAAGAGGAAGAGTACGATGGATCATCTTGTAGAGGAATTGGCCTTCCTCCCCCAAGCTCGCTCCTTGCATGTTTCCCTGTTCTTCTTTGGTACGTTCATAATTAGTGTAACTATTAAAGTACAAGCGTACCTTTCTCCATAGGAAACTGGAAGTGGATCTCTCTCAATTGGATGTAGATGATGGCGCACGTGGTGTTGAGGAATGGTTTCCCCAACACTAGTGGTGGATCCTATTCTTCCCCCATGTCCATGACTAAGAAGTTGGTGAGGACATAGTGCTCATTGATTTGTAGGGTATGTCTCTAGCAATTCCTTCCGAAATCGGCATGATTTGTTCGCCATCTGCAGCTGCACATATGTTGGGTACCAAGGCATCTTGCCAAATAATAATTCATATATTACCTTGCCATTGGGTTGATGCCGGATCCCGTATCGCAATAAGTGTTGTTGAAGGTCAACTGGTTGATGGAACATGCTATGGTCAGGACGCCTGGATCTTCTTTGTAGGCTGAGCCTTTTTGTTCTTATTTTTGTTTCTCTTTTTCTTGATGGTCTTAATCGTAGGTTCTGGTGTCAACTTACGAGGGTATGGTGTTCGTGGGTGAGCGGGGAGATGTAAGTGTCTAGTTCTTGAAGTTGAATCTCTCCTTTCTCCCTTGATGGTGAAGCAGATTTTTGAACCGATGGTGTAGATGATAGCTTTGGCCGTGCTCAAGAACGGTCGGCCTAATATGATTGGTGCCCTTTCATCTCTTCCTGTTTAAATAATCGCAAAAGTCCGCTAGCACACATGAGTGTCCAACCATACTTCACATCTTCAAGTATTCCTTTGGGGTAGCTGGGTGACTGGTCTGCAAGCTGCAAGCACATGGTTGTATACAATAATGATGAACCATGAATTTTCTCATAAATTACCTTAGGTATGATGCTGATGCTTGGACCAAAGTCACCTAGCGTGGCCTCAATGGTGTGGGTCCAATTCTGATGGGGATGACATTCTCCCTAGATCTTCTTTATCGGTGGTAGGAGTCATCTTTTCATCTATTCTTTCAAACTCTTTTTTGGTAGAAACCTTGGTTGCTTTGGGCCTCCATTGGTTCCAACCTTGATTACTGTTGAGGATGATAGTTGTTATTATTGTTGTAACTCACATCCTCTTCAATCTTTTGGGCAGTTGTTTGTGTGCCCTTTTTAAGCTGGTGCATTCCTCTTGATCTCTTGTAGGGTTGACGTTCTTCGTTCCATCTCTAGTTGGAAGGTATCTTCTCCACAAGTTCAATAGATTTAATGAGTGTAAGTGATAGGAAAGCACCTCAACAACAACATTCATGGTCTCACGAGTACTTGAAACTCGTGGTAGAAGGTCTGCATGAGTAGCCACTTCTCCATCCCGTGATGTGGTTATTCGTAGATATAATCTTGGAAGTGCTCCCACACTTCTGGGGCGATTCATCATGTTGTTGCGGCAATTGGATAACTTTTCCGTAAGGCACTTGTATTGCCTATAGGAAAGAACTTGACTAGGAAGGCAAAGAGAGCGGAGTGACCATGTAGTATTCTTCTCTTTATCAGCGTAGAACCACTACTTTGCCTTCCCCAATAGTGAAAATGGGAAGAGGCGAAAGTAGGATGGCGTCTCTTGGTACTCTCCTTAATGATGTAAGTACTGTAGACCTCCACGAAAACGTTGGAGATGAGCACTCACATCTTCGTGTGCCTTTCCAAAAAATTAGCTAGCTTGCAACATGTTGATGAGCCCAGGCTTGAGTTGAAAGTCATTGTCCCCAAATCTCAACCGCCCGACCTATTAACCGTAGTTGAAATAGAGAACTCTCATAGTATCTTGTAGCCATGTCCTCAAAAACGGTGTTAAGCTTTGCCTTGATTAATGATCGTCCGGGGACGAGAAGGTGTTGGAGTTTTTTTTTTTTTTTTTAAGCTTGGATCTTGCCCTTCCGATGCTTCGGATTTTCAATATAATTATCCGGACGGCCACTCCAATTCATTCATTACCCTGCATAAGATAACACAAGTAGACAAAACAAGGGTAATCCTGTTCGAGTAGTGACTAATGGTGTCCTCAATACCTTACATGATGCAAGTGATATCAATCTATCCAAATATGTATGTTCGTTTGGGCTAGCACCCTTCCCAGAATAGCGGTGCGCGAAATGCTTGTTGACATTTCTTAACGCAATCACAAAAAGGATGGATCTAAGATCCAACCCTAGGGCGGCGCCCGAGAAATGTATAAGGGGATCTATCTAATAAGTTAGCTTGGATGTGGAGTTAATCTCACATTCAATAAAAAGTCGAGCGGAGAGTTAATAAAGTTAGACGGTGTTAGTTATGGTGTGTGACTCTATAACATTATCTATGGTGGAGTTAATCTCACCATAGGCAAGCACAAAAGCTATACCACACATTCTAGCATTGCCTACTGAAACTAGTCTGTCACCCTAGCTCACAACGCTAAAGAAATGCGTGAACGGATATTCTTAATATGACACTTGAATCTCTTGCAATGATAATATCTATTTGGTATCTGCAAGCGCACGGATAGAATAACCCATTGTAGCACTTCACCAGGAGTCTATCCGGTATCGTATTTATATGTTCCCACGGGGAAGGGAGTACGATATGGGTAGATTGATTGAGGTCACATGCGGTGTGGTAAAGTAGAATAACCATATGTAATCTAACTACTCACGAGCAGGGGGGGTAAGTCATCTAAAGATAATAAAGATAAATGATAAGTGCCAAGTCAAAGATCATCGTATGCCACTAGAATGTGTCATAAAAGGGCAAATAGATGGTATAGGTAGAATAGACGAAATATTCCTAGGTTACTCCTACTTATATGTCAATGCATACTAAGATTAGTGCAATACACCTAGCAATCATGGCGAGGAAAAGCAATATATCTACACATGATGAATATTACTAAGGAAGATTAGGAACAAAACCAACCTACCATAGTAACAAAGTTCAACTAGCCCTACATTCGGGGGTGGACTCCAAAGGACTCAATGGGAGTGTCACATCCACGATCTACCACACGTCCCTAATATAGGGTGATGTCGCAGGCAAACGTTGTATAAACACCACGTTTATACATTGTTGCCTACTCACCCAAGACGTCATAAAGTGAGCGCTATACGACTCCATGCTTGAATATAAAGACAATCTAGCTATACTAGATATATAATCATAATAGACATTGGAACATATAACTAAGAATATAATCATTAAATAGAGCAATGTCATAGCAATTGTAAATAACCAAAATACTTACAAGATCAAATACAAGAGAGAAGCCACGAGGCACTTTCGGCTCCCGCTACTTCTTGGCGTTCGGGAATCAAGACAATACTTGACTTCCTCTAGAACTAGCCTAGATAGCTAATGCTCTAATATTGTGGAACTAGGGCTTGGGATCTTAACTTGATGACTTGGAGTTGGAATGAATTAGGGTTTCACCCGGGGTCGGGGGTCTTGTTATATAGCCCTAGGCGTGCCTACGACCCTTGGATCAAACCGACCTTGAGCAACGGTGTAGATCTCTTCTTAATGGCGGTTGTGAACCGACCTATGAAGCAGAGGGCGACGGGGGCCCCACGGCGGCGGCGCCGCCTGCCACTAGGGGCCGCCGCCGCTGGCTCTGCCGGTGGGCCCCATCCTCTTTACGGTGCTCTACGGTCTCTTCTAGAATGTTCTAGTGTATGTTCCACGTTGGGTTCACGTCACGAATACGTCTTTATGTCATAGGGCTTGCAATCTCTTGGGCATTTTTACATTTAATCCCTTGAAAAATATATAAATCACCAAAACTAGTGGAATCATGTTAGTTAAGCCCCTATACTATGTTGATATTCATTTTAAGCCCTTATTTTCGTTTTAAAAACCTCTATATTTTATACTATAAGGTATACCAACAAAGTGGAGTGGATCCACATTGCTTAATAGGGATGTCATCCGTTGACCCGCGTTGTGTAAAAGGCGTGAGTGATACTCCCTCCTCGTCAACAAAAAAAAAACATAATTTTTTGACCTTTTCAAAATCTAATTTGACCATTCGTCTTATTCAACATATTTGTGTGAATTCCAAAATAAATTAGTTGTTATTATAATATCTTTAATGATCTAATAAGTCATAACAAAATTGATAATATTTGTATACATTATTCAAATAAAAACGAATGGTCAAATTAGATTTTGAAAGGTCAAAGAATTGCGTTTTTTGGTTGGACGCATGGAGTACTCCACGTTTGCCGATTAATGGGTTCGCAACTCTGAACGCGATACTAAAAAGTGCGTGAGTAATAAAGCGGCACCGCTGTCTTTGAGTCTACTCTACGGCGTCGTCCGCCACTCGTACCCAGCTGCGCAATTGGAGCGTGAACTCACTTAAGCGCCCGGGCTCGTCGTCGCCGTCGCCGCTATAAGCTTGTAGCTTCACGCGTCGCCTTCCACGCACCACCACCGCCGCCGCCCGGCGCTGCGTCGCCCCGCCGTGCACCATGCGGCCGGCCGGCCGGAGATGCTTGCATTGGTTGCCATCCGCGTCGCCAAGGAGCGGGGAGGATCCCATGGGCGACCTCACCATTGCGCCGCACTGTAAGCGAGATGGCGTGAGGTGTGCGGCGACTCCATGGTGGGACCCGGAGCATCCCAATCGGAGGGTTTTCCAACGGAATCGGAATGGCGTACCCTCGTCACCAATCTCGCCATCGTCGGCAACCCGGAGGCGTGCTTGAGAGCGGGCCTGTTGCCCCAGTTCGTTGATTGCCGCGGCACCGTCGCGCCCCCGCTCGACATCTTGGCGGCTCGCCGCCGATCGCGGGACATGAACTCGCCGTGCGCATACGCCCTTGCTCTCTACAGGATGAACACCGGCGCGATGACGGCGACCTTTGCACGAAAGGTGTTGCGGGGATCGGCGGCAGCGGTGGCCAGCGGGCGTGGGGCACCGATAGCGTGCGCCTCGCGCCACGTGCAATAGCGGTGTTGAGCGACGAGTGGTGGTGGCGCGCGTATCCCGCGGGTTTTTGGTTTCTCCATTGTCTCCTGCTCGGCCCAACCGCCGGTGCCTCACCAACACGGGCATCTCCGATGCGGCGTGCGGGGCCGTGGCGACATTGCCTGGATGGTCGGTCGGAGCGTGGAAGTCAACCGTGGGGGAGTGTCTTTGCGGCGGCGATGCGGGATCAACGACGAGTCTACTTTTTGTTCTTCGTTGATGGCTTGTGGGCATGAGTGTACTTCATTCTTCCAATGCGGGGGAGTTGCTCACGATTGCGGTGGCCGCCTAGCTAGATATAACAACTTTTGGTAGCTTTTGGAAGTGTGCACACGTCGTAGGTGATGCATATATGGTGTGCATATGTTCGATCCTTACCTAGCGGTGATGTTCAAGGAACGTATATATTAACTAGTCTAGATGCATGAGATGCGGATGGAGCGGGACTGTGTTATAATGCTCACTTCTGTTTCGGTGTCTACCATTCTCGCCACGCCGCGACCCGCGCGGACCATGGCCGCCGCGAGCACCCCGGTCGGCATGGCTACAGTTAGGCGCCTCTCGGGCTGAACTCTCTCCCTTCTTTCTTACCTTGGCACCTCGAGGCTCGTCGGCTTGAAGGCGCGCTATTCCTGTCGATTGAGGTCACCTTGGGCCGCTGCGTGTCCGGCCCGGTTCACCGCAGCCGGCCGGCAGCGCGTTCGGCGTTCACCACGACGGCAACAACCCCTCTGCGACCCGTCCGCCTCGACCGAGTTTTGAAAACCGTTTACGCCGCATACCTGATGCCTCGGTCCCGTCCATGTAACCTCGGCTTTGTCCTCGGTCGCCGGAGTGTCGCTCCCCGCTCCACGCGCCCGCCCCGCCAATGTCGGCGTCGAGCTGCGATGGGCGGAGCCATTCAAACCCGCTCATCCGATAGCATAGATAGGAACGCTAGGTTACGGGGATCACGGTGTTGGTCCTCCCGTCGCTAGAGACATCATCTCACCGTGTGCCGCGCCATGTCGGAGACCTCTGAGGCTCAAGAACTCTAATTTTCCTTTTTAATCTCCTCGTCAAAACTTGTAACTAGTCTTTCTCCCTCATAGTAACTCCAAAATTGATGGTTTTTCTTTCTATTTTTTTAAATCATGCTCTATCGGCGATTGTATTATTATTACTTGTATTACTATTTGTCATGTTTCATCAATAACATTTGAAATTTGAATTTCAAAATTACAACTTCAAACAACATTTTTTGGAGCATCTAATGATTTCAAAGAAAAGAAGTCATGAACATATAAAAGTTGTACAACTTCTTATGATGTACACCTTTTACATTTGGTCATTTCTTCACCCGACGACGTCACGGTAACATTGTTCACAAGATTTACACATCCACATAAAGTTTATATGAAACTATGAGAGACATCTCTAGGATTTGTGAACAATGTCTAACACTATGTCGGATGGGGAAACAACCAAATTAAAATAAGAATTAGTGAATAGAGTCTTTGGAAAAAAAAAAGTTACTGAGACCCGTCTTTGGGAACAAGGAGTCTGCGTAGTAGTGGGCGTCCGTCCTTCCTTCTCGTCGGCCCGATCGGTGCCTCAATTTGGGTTGTGCTGATTTGTTGTGTGAGAAAATTACTGGCTGGTGGTGGCTTTTGTGAGAGAAAAGCACTCTTGGTGGTGGCTGAACCAAATTAACGATCGGTCGCAGGTCACTACAGATCACACTGCTTGCGGCCCTACGGAAAGATGGATGGAACGACGGTGGCGGACATGGGCCCCATTCTACAAATAGGTGTGTAGGATACGCAAAGGATTCACATGCAAGGGTGTGTATAGACGCGCTTTGTGTAAGTATAGATGAGTGCAGTAGGAAAAGGCGCCGCCCCAATTTTTTATTTCTGCGGCGCATCATGTCGCCATTGCTTGCGCCGAGTGCACCGGCCGACCCGATCATTAAGGGCGTGTTTGGTTGCACGTGTGGCATCCCACGGCTCGCATGGCTCGGCTGGCCAAGTTAATTTGGCCACGCCAAATGCATGCAACAAAGCCCCTCGTTTGGTTGCTGCATGAACCCAACCAAAGCTAGCTAGAGCTATTGTTTGGTACCTGATGCATTTGCGTGAGATTCAAATTTATGCATGCATGATTGTTGTTTGGTTGCTGCATACATGCTAGTTGCATCACATTCAAATTGTCACAAGCTACAAGCCGATCACAATAAAAGTAACTACTAGTCTTTTACCATAGCTTCCAAACTAAAAACCCTATGACTACAACAATAATTAGGACTACTACGAGCACTAGTAAACGATTGCCACGATCTCCAACAGGTTGGTTTACAGTGGATTAACAAGTGGTTGTAGAAGGGGTGGATCCACTGGCTGTCCCAACCCGGTACAAAAAAGCTTGCTTTCGGCCTCAATTTTGTGTTATATTTCCTATAGCAATTTCCACGGAACCTTTGTACTTGCTTTCGTGTGCTTCTTTCCAGGTTGAGTACACCCCCAGGTTCCCTACCATGATGAACCACATACCATGCCATTCTTTTGCAAAAAGAAACAAATTGTAGGAAACATAACACAACATGGCTTATGTGTTCGAGTTCATGTAGAAACATCATTGGCTAGGTCATGTGCTTTCATTATAGGAACAATGATCATAGCCCTAAGGCATGTGCTTAAAGTATAGGAAAAACATCACGGGCATATAGGGCATGTGCTCGGATTTTATGAAAAAAAAATCACGCGAGCAATAAGGCATATGTAATCCCGGGCTAGGGTTTCAAGAACAAGGAGAGAGGAAAAAATCACCGAGAGAGGAGAGGGCTCGGATCCATTTGCTACAACACAACAGAGAGAGAGAGAGGCCTCGGATCCATGATTCACAAAAGCAAGAACAAATCGAGAGGGGAGAGAAAAACCGACCGGTGGCAAAGAATCTTCGAAGCGGGCGGGAAAGAGCAGGGAGGAGGGAGAGAGGGGATATATAGGCGGAGATTGGCACGAAGGGAGGGGAGGAAACCCTAGAGAGTTGTCATCTCTAGGCGGCCGAATCGCCGGCGCGCGCGCACGAGGGGAGCACGGAGCGAGCCCGCCGGGAGGAACGCTGATTCGGGCCGTTCAGCTTTCGAGCCCGGCTCGTGGGAGCACTTTTTGCACGAAAGGGGAGCCCGGCTCGGGGACGAGCAGCGGTAACCAAACACCGGGACACCTGCACGACAGAGCCCTGGGCTGGGGCATATCTAGGGCACCAAACACGCCTTAAAATCCCCCACGTCTCTCACCTCGCATCGCACCTGGTTTAACTCACCCGCATATCGCCGGGCTCGGCCGCCTAACCGAGCGCGACCGTTGAGCCTGGATCGCATATGGAGACATGCTTGCAGAGGCCTTCGGACTCAAGAACTCGATTTTTCTTTTTAATCTGTGGCCAAAACTTGTAACTAGTCTTTCTCCCTCATAGTAACTCCAAATGTGATATTTTTCTTTCTATTTTTTAAAGAATAATGCTTTGTATCAAGATATTGTATTCTTACTTTGCTATTACTTTTGTCATGTTTTATTGAGAACATTTGAAATTTGAATTTCAAAATTATAACTTCAGACAACATTTTTGGTTCATCCAATGATTTCAAAGCAGAAAGAAGTCAAGCACGTAAAAAGTTGTATAACTTCTAAAGATGTACACCTTTTATATTGGCCATTTCTTCATCCAACGATAATCGCGGTAACATTGTTCACAAGATTTACACATATCTCATATATAGTTGATGAAACTATGAGAGATTTCTAAGATTTGTGAACAATGTCACTAGCACTACTATGTCGGATGGGGAAACAACCAAAAAAATGTAGATCTTGCTAAGTTACGAAACTCTCTAGTTGAAAACTTTTTTGTTTGACATTACCTTGTAAAAAGAAATCTAGGTCTCAATTTCAAAAAATGGAAATTGAAATTTAAATGTTTTAAGTGACCTCGGATAGACAAACCACCAACATGACGATTGTAACTCTCAATTATCCATGAAACTTTGTAGTTTACAACGTTTTGATTTGGCATCATCTTGTCATGGAAAAACATGTAGCAGTTGAAAACATTTAGCTTAGAGACGCCGCATTGGGATATATAGTTTTCGATCAAGAAAGAAAAGGCGTCTCGCCTATTTCCTTGGGCGTGTTCCGCGCTCCGCGGGTCATGTCCGTCGCTCGACCGATTACGCCCGAAGCGCCAACTTTTGTTCACCTCCCGCCACGCCCGAGCTTCCAACAAGAACCCTAATTTTTCTTTTTAATCTATGGTCAAAACTTGTATAACTTCTTAAGATGTACATCTTTTATGTAGGTCATTTATTCATATGATGATGTCGCGGTAACACCGTCCCACGAGATTTACATGTGTCATAGAGTTATGAAAGTAGAAGACAAATTTCTAAGATTCGTGAACAATGTCACTAGCACGATGTCGGATGGGGAAACAACCAAAATAAGAATTGTAGGTCTTGCTAAGTTGTGAAACTCTTGTTGACGGTAACCAACGACAAATTAAATACCGTCAACACAACACCAAAACAACCTAGAAATAGGAATTTCAACTAACATATTCCAAAGTTTTGGTGTTTATTTGGACTTGCGGTACAAACTCATGGATGATCACTTTGGGCCAAAAAGACAAAGAAAAGAAATAAAATCAACAAATAGAAAAAGGCCCAAAGGAGCAAATGGCAAGCCCAAACAGAAATCGCAACAAAACGTCGAAACCGGGCGGGCCAAGTCCACCTTACAACTTTTCGAGCAAGGAAGCCCGGCTGCCGAAGCCGGGCCGGGCCGGCTCTGGCGAGTCTTGTGGCCCATCATCTGTGCGGCCGCACCCCCGGGCGGAGGCGGTTCGAGCCCAGCTTCGGGAGGCGGTTTGTTACCTTCCAAAAGCCGGTGAAACCGACGTGGGATGGTCGGTTTGGCATACATGGAAGGTTTTCCTAGGTCGGTTTGGGTGTTTTTTAGCACTTAGGTCCCTCCTCCTTGTGTATAAATAGACCCCCTCTCTCCCTCTCAAAAAGCAATACAATTTCAAAGGAGAAACCAGTCCACTTGTGCAAGAGAGTAGAATTAGATCTTCTTCTTCTTCTACTTCTTCTATTCTATCTCCTAATTCTAGAGAGTGAGAGGGAAAGGCTAGAAAGAAGCTTGATTCTTTCTACCTGGAGTTGCTGGTTCGCCCCCTCGGTGTTCAGCGGTTCCTAGGAGGGGCGGAGTCTTGGGACTTGTCGGTACCGCCCGGCTTGTACCTCTCGCAAGCTGCTTACACATTGGTAAGGAGTCTTGTGATTATCTTGCAGACTATTTAATTTCCATCGTATATTTCTCACCATTTGTAGACTTGGGATTGGTAGATCGTTTTTCACGTTAGTTCTTGGTGGAGGAACTCTTTGGCCAGGGGAACCTTGGCCAACATCAAGAACCGTGACCAATAGTGCAAACGTGGTGTTTGGACTAGCGTTCACCTACCTTTGCGGTGCATCCCACGGTTGAGGGGGTAGGCGGCTTGGTCGTGACAAGCCTTGTCCGTCCCCTTGAAATCCCCCCGTTCGGGCGTGGTCGTGAGCTAATTGCGGACTCTACCCATTTGGGAGCGGGCCGGTGCCCGAAGTGAGTAGACAAATGACTTTAGGAATCACTTGCCTAGAAAACTTAGCCTATAGATACCTCGCTACTCTCGAGAAAACAAACCCTTGCCTTAGGTTGACATAGACTAGAAAAGCCCGTTTCTTTGCGACCGTCCCCTGTGAAAAATACGATACCCCAGCACCCATCGGGTGAAGTGCTACAACGGTATTTCCGTGCGCTTGCGGATTTCTCTGTGGTGCGTAAGAAACACCAACAAGCATTTAAAGGCGCCGTTGCGGGGGACGGTTGTCGTAGTTATATATCGGCCGAGTCAACCTCGTGGTTGGTAGTATCCTTTAAACAAAAATACCAAAAAGAGTCCCCTGTTACTCATGGAGCAACCCACTATCCAAATCCTATCTCGCTCCCAAAGGGCGAGCTCAGAGAACCACGCCAATCTCTACCGAAGCCAATCACGGCTTCCGAATATGAGCTCCGCCCCGGCTTTATAGCCATGGTTCAGGGCCCGAGCCCTTTCCGGGGCTCCTGAATATGAAAACCCCTATCATCACTTACGGGGGTTTGAGCGGCTCTGTGGGCTGCGACAGTGCGAGCATGACACATGACACGTTGAGGTGGAAGTTGTTTCCGTTCTCTCTTGCGAGAGGGCGACTCAATGGTACGCCCATAGCGTAGGGTTGGTAAACGGAGAATGGGAAGAAGCTGCGAAAGCGGGATTGATGTAGCGTTCTACCCGATATCGGGAGAATCGCGGCCCTGCGACAAGAGATACTCAACTTCCGACAAATAGGGGTGAAACCTTAGGTGCAGCACAGGACCGGTTTACCACGCTTACACGATCCGGCCCGGACTGCCCATACCAAACCACGTGCTTTTTACGGCATTTTTGGCTAGGATTGGGCGGGGCGCCTGTTGCTTGATTTAGCCTAGCCGGAGGGTCATTTTTCACATAAAACCACAGCGGAAGGGAATCTCTCTAAACCATATTCTTGAGAATACCCCTCCGCTAGAACCCATCCAAGTAGAACCCAAGCAAAAACCGGAGGAAGTCTCTTCGGCGAAAAGCCGAACCCGTTAAACCCATAGAGACCCTCGCTGAACGAAACACAAAGGAAACCGTATGCACGGATCTCCGTTCTTCGAGGTTGACCTTCTGATCAATTCGGTGACACCTCAAAGTACGAACAATGGAAGAAACCACCGATCCCGGCTAGCCTGAACAACCCCTGGATAAACTCTTTCTCCGAGTGCGTTAGGAGCTAACGACTATAATGAGCACGGAATGGTTGCGAGAGGAAGGACCCTCTTTTGAAGAAATTCGGATAAGTGGCCCCTCTACACCAATCCATTGCAAATACCAGGGAGACCGGGTGGAAGTCATGTATAACCTGTTTGTGGGGATAAACATAATGTCGAAACCTTCGCACAAGCCTTGTGACGAGGAAACTGTTAGGACCCCCACAACACGGACCTTGCGCATAGCACCACGAACCACCATTGAAAGTCGTGAGGTTATACATGGACAAATCTTCCAACACAAGGATGTCAAATTGTCTCTGGATTTTCATATTTTTGATATCCAAGACTTCGACATCCTAATCGGGCATCCCTTGGAAAAGATTCTTGATCTACCAACATCCGGGGATTTAGATGTCAAACTCGGGAAGAAAAGTTTTTCTATCCCGAGTTACTCGAGCTAAAAACTTCGGTAACGAGAACCCTTCCTTGAGTACGACACGCCCGGGAGGTCATGGGAGTTATGCTATATGAGAACCCGAAAAAGGACCTTGAAAAAGATGCCCAATTCTTCATTGAAGAAGAGGACGATTCGAGGGGAACTCATAGAACTTCCCAAAGAGGAAGAGCTAACTCGGCCTCCAGTTGAGCTTAAACCCCTACCCCCAGGCCTACGCTATGTCTTCCTAAACGGCGATTCACAAGCACCGGTCATCATAAGCAATAAACTTAGTGACCAGGAGACTACCCAGCTAATAGCCGTTTTAGAGAAACACAGATCGGTCTTCGGGTATTCCCTTCAAGATCTGAAAGGGGTAAGCCCAACACTATGCACACATCGCATACCTATTGACCCCGACAGCATTACCCCATCATGCGAACCCCAAATAAGCGAGGCTCAATAATGCGATGCGTGAAGTCGTGAAGAAGGAAGTTCTCAAGCTTCTTCACGCGGGATTATCTATCCCGTACCACCGCGATGATTGGGTTAGCCCAGTCAAGTGGTCCCTAAAAGGGAGGAATGATGATCGTTGAGAACACTAAAACGAACTCATTCCACAAAGACAAGTCACGAGGGTGGAGAATGTGTATTGATTACGAAAAACTTAACAAGGCAACAAAGAAAGATCACTTCCCCTCGCCGCCCTTTATTGATGAAATGTTGGAGCGGTTAGCGAAACACTCTTTCTTCTCTGTTTCCTTGGCGGGTATTCGGCTACCACCGGATCCCGATCCACCACGATGACGAGCAAGACCACGTTCACATGCCCATACGGAACCTATGCCTACCGTAGAATGTCATTTGGGGTACGTAATGTCGCGCGCTTCTTCTTTTCGATTGCATGATGTCTATCTTCTCGGACATGATCGAAGAAATCATGGAGGACTTCATGGACGATTTCTCCGTCTATGGTAAGACCTTTGAAAGTCGTCACGAAGAACCTAGACCGGGTCTTGCGGCGATGCCAAGAAAAGGACCTAGTACTTAACGGGAAAAATGCCACTTTATGGTCCGAGAAGGCATCGTTCTTGGGCACCTCGTGTCCGAGAGGGGGGAGAGGTAGACAAAGCTAAGATAGAAGTTATCGAAAAACTACCACCCCAAGTGAACGTCAAAGGTATCCGTAGTTTCCTAGGCCACACGGGGGTTTTATAGAAGATTCATAAAAGATTTTTCGCAAATCGCTAGACCTCTTACGGCCCCGCTAGCCAAAGATGTACCCTTTGACTTCACGCGATGACCGCTTGCACGCTTTGAAAAACCTAAAGAAAGCACTCATCTCGGCTCCGATCATCCAACCCCGGATTGGTGCGTTACCATTTGAAATCATGTGCGATGCTAGCGACTTCGCCATTGGTGCGGTCCTAGGCCAAACCAAGGACAAAAGCGACATGCCATCGCATATGCTAGCAAAACTCGACAGGAGCCCAGCCAATTACGCCACGGCGTAAAAAGAGCTCTGGCGGTAGTCTTTGCTATCGAGAAGTTTCGATCCTACTTAGTGGGCGCAAAGATAATCGTTTATCTGAACCATCTTTGCCCTTAAGTACCTTCTCACCAAAAGGATCGCGAAAACCTCGCTCGATCCGGCGGATTCTTCTACTCCAAGAATTTGATATAGAAATAAAAGATAAAAAGGGAGTAGAAAATACGATTTAGCGGATCATTTGTCGCGTATGTGGTAACTAACATGCGGAACCACCAATCAACGATTACTGCGGCGACGACATGCTACTCAAGGTGTCGCACTTCAACCCATGGTACGCAAACATTGTGAATTACATGGTTGCGGGATATGTACCACACGGGAGAACAAGCGGAAGCTCAAATGGAGAGCGGGACGGCACCTATGGGATGACCCATATCCGTATAGGGTGTGTGCGGACGGCTTCTTTGAGAAGATGCGTACCCGGGGAGGAAGGAATGCGAGATCATCGAAAATGTCATGCATCTCCCTACGACATCCGGGAGTATTTCGCACACAAGCCAAAATTTGGCGGTAGCCCAGATTCTTCGGCCGGCGATGTACGACGACACGAAAGAGTTCATCGAAGATGCTACAACTGCGCCAAGACTGGGAACATCACGGCTCGTGATGCAATGCCTCTACACTACAACCTTCAAATATAGATATTTGATGTGTGGGGCATTGATTACATGGGGCCATTCGAAGTCCCATGATTGCGGTATATCTGGTGGCGATGAACTACGTGTCAAAGTGGGTAGAGGCAATACCATGCGAGAGCTGCGATGGCAAAACGCCGCGCCAAGATGTTCCATGAAATCATTTTCCCCCGCTTGAACGCCACGCATGGTGATCGGTGACGGAGGATCGCATTTCAAGGACAAGTCATTCGGGGCATTCTTGAAAGAGCTCGGCACTCGCACAATATCGCTACCCTTATCATCCGCAAACCCGGCGGGCAAGCCGAAACCTCAATAAACAAATCAAGAACATCCTGCGAAAGACGGTCAAACGAGATGGGGAAGGGTCGAAGAATAAGCTACCGATGCTCTCTGGGCATATCGGACAAAGATACAAAGCCCCCATCGGCATGTCACCTTACCGGCTGGTCTATGGCAAAACTTGCCATTTACCGGTTAATTTGGAACACCGAGCTCATTGGGCCATCAAGAGGTGGAATATGGGACGTCGGACTTCGCCGGAAGAACCGTCGAGAGACAAATCTCTGAACTAGAAGAATGGCGAGAGAAGGCGTACCACGGTGCAAAGCTCTACAAAAGAGCGCACAAAAGATGGCATGATCGGCGCATCAAATTCAAAGAATTCGCCACGGGAGACAAAGTACTCCTATTCAATTCCCGGGTGAAATTATTCGCGAAGGGAAGGCCGAGAAGCAAATGGAAAGGACCGTACAATCGTCATCAATACATCGCCACACGGCGCAATCACAATTCAAGATGACGCGGTGAGATACAAAAAGGTAAACGGTCAACGTCTTAAGCTTTTCTTCGAGCCAGTACACGATCTTAACCAAGAGCTCGATAGAATAGATTTATGCTTTGAAAATTAATTCATAATGATCAGCATATATATATATATATATATATATATATATATATATATATATATATATATATATATATATATATATATATATATATATATATATAATAATAATAATGATAAAACATAAAAGTTATCTATAAAGTTTTACTTTGTTTTTAATTAAGTATTTGCCTTTTATTTTCCTTTATTTCTATTAAATTTATCTTTGGTCATTTGATACACAAAGGATATTAACTTTCTAAATTAAATCAAAGCATAAACTATTTTCAAAATTCAAATTTGAGGATCAATTAGAGATCAGCAAGAAAGGAAATGTTTCTCGTAGCGGCAAACCCCCAGTTCAAAACTTTTTAGAAAAGGAAACGAATGTGGGCGAAAGCTCGACCAGGGGGCGCTTGGGGTGGTGCGCCAAGACGCACCACGGTGCGCCCGCACCTGGCCGGCTCCGTTCGGGCCGGGATTTCACCCATCACCTTCCTCTTTCTCATAACCTTTGCAATGGTGAGGTGCGCTCCGCGAGATTTTAACCTGCCAAAACAGAGAGGAGTGTTTGTCCTATAAAATCCACTCTCCTCCTCTCCATTCTTCACACCTCTCCTTGCTCTTCTCCTCCTCTCAAATTCTCTTCCTCTAAGTCAAGAACAATGCAAGGTTCTCTTCCTCCTATGGCTCTAGTACCATTTAATAGAGAGGAAGCCATGACTTTCGCCTCAAATACTTAGAGAAGAGGGAAACCCCGAAAAAAAAGCCTAGCTCTCCTACCTTCTCCAGCCAAGATTCCTACACCAAAGAAAAGAAAGGTAAACGGCAAGGAGAATGTCCCCATAGAGGAACCCAGTAGTTTATGACGAAGAACTATTAGGGAATCTCTCGGTTACTTCCAAAAAGGCGATTCTTGTTTCCCTTATACCTTAGAGCAATTGCCAAACGGACAATGGAGGAAGAAGGTTCCCAAACCACGGTTCGGGGACAGCCAAAAGGATTTTTCGGGGATGACATTGAACCTCAAACGGGTCCTACAATCGAAAGTGTACAAAAGAAGATCACGGATCTCTCAAACTTCATCCAAACCCTTAGAGGCGGGTTAGCGAGAGAGGCATAGTGCCAATATCCGCCTTAGGAAGAAGCTAGCGAGACTTGCATATTAGCATGCACGAGGAGCTCAAGCTCATTGCTAAGGAGATGGGGGTAGAGCTTAGTGGATCTCATTGACCTTTTCGAGTAGAAGTGCTCTACCTCTTTATCAATAATTAGGCGCGCACTAGTTTAATTTTCGGTATTTCCCTTCCTACTATTTTGTAATTTCTTCAAGTTAATGCCCCAGTTTGAATTATTTATAAATTCAATAAAGTTTTATTATTATATTATTGTCTATGTCTCCACTTGTTTTTGTCCTTGTGCAAAAGAAAATAAAAAAATAGGTACAAAACAAGTGTGGGGAGGTTCGCAAGTCAAAGGTACGCAATTTATTAAAATTAAATTTTGACTTGTGATCTATCTTTAAATGCTAAAACCTGAACCCGATTAGCAAAACTCCATCTCTATATCTACCAATTGATACATGGCATGCATACATTTTATTCCTCGCTTGAGAATACCAAGCTTACATAAAAACAATTACTCATCCCGAAAAACCACGATTCATGTGGGTTGCATATGCTCTATCTAGTCTAAGTTGTTGCCAAATATGATATGGTACAAATGGATTTGCTATGACTTCGTCCGAGGAAGAGAAACTCAACATCCAGGGAATCTATTCTTTGAAAAAAAGAGAAATGTCTTGGGCTATGCTAAAAAAAAAATGAATGAGATGAAAAATGGACAAGTGTCCGAGGGCGAGTAGAGCCCACATCTCTAAAAAAAAAAAAAAAAGAAGAAAAATGAGATGAAAAATGGGCAAGTGTCCAAGGGCGAGTAGAGCCCACATCTCTAAAAAAAAGAAAAAAAAGAAAAGAGAGGAAATAAAAGACAAAAAGTCTAGGGCGAGCGAGCCCACCTCTCCAAAAAAATTATTATAGCAACAAAGCCCATGCTTTCTCGAAAAATAAAATTTTATCTAAATAAAACCTCGGATAAAAAGTTGATCAAAAGGATGAATGATAAGCACCTCTGTTATAACCATTCTATCGGCAACCACCCAAGGCTTGGAGAAAAGCTAGAAAACCCCATTACGATGAAAGGTAATAAAGGGTGGGAAAATGCTCACAAAGCGGGGTAAGGCTTGGAATAACATGTATATAAGCTTACATCTTGGAGATTGAACCACTTTAGTCCCTGTGCCTTCACTTTCGAGGGCGAGTAAAGGGCTAAGTGTGGGGAGTTTGTTGACGGTAACCAACGACAAATTAAATACCGTCAACACAACACCAAAACAACCTAGAAATAGGAATTTCAACTAACATATTCCAAAGTTTTGGTGTTTATTTGGACTTGCGGTACAAACTCATGGATGATCACTTTGGGCCAAAAAAGACAAAATGGGATTTCTTGAGGAGCGACTTGATGGCGACACATATACCGCCAAATTGGGTAGAGAATACCGTCCTCGGCACCACCGGGTGCCTCGCCATGACGGGCATCGGTGCGAGGGCTTAAATCGGTGCATCGCCATTCACGGGATGGACAGATTCATTTCGGCGTGGAGGATGTTACAGAAGCGAGGAGTGTAGGATCCGCAAGGAGTGTGAAAGTTTCTTACTATGGTGTTGTGTGGGCACTATGAGCAAGTTTTAAAATGGGATTGATCGATCTATCGATCACATGCGTGATGAAAAGTTGGATGTTTTGTTAGTCGTAACCATGCATATTTTCCAAAAAGTGACGAAAGGCCTGATTCCTAACAAATTTTTAGTTTAGGGGCGGATTCCCAAATTCAAAAAATGGTGCTAGATTCCTAAGACAAACTTATTTGAGGGCAAAATTCGATTCTCCCATAGTCCTATTACTCCAAACAATGTTTGAAATTTTGAAATAGCACGCAAGTCACGATCGCCTTTTACATTAACCGTGAGACCATGGGTATGCGCATCGAACACTCTACAAAGCCGAAGAGGCAGTTTTCTCTCGCGATCTCTCTCGTCTCTTCCTTCTCCCATACTACACCTACTAGTACTCTTCTCACCTCTTCTCCGTCCCGACTTTCCAAATTCATCTCAACCAAACCCGAGTACGAGCGATCGACACGAGAGTGCGCCTCACCTTCGCTTCGTCTCGGAGTCCCGGCGGTGGTGCTCTTTATCACATCCATGCAGCTAGATATGGTTTTTCATGTGGTTTTTGAAATAGCAAATACGTGAAGTTTTTTCTTTTTTGGTGGTTGCGAGATCTGGATCGAGTCCCGGCCGTTCAGATCTTGACTTCATGTGGTCTCTGAAGTCTCGCTGCTCTGATCTCGTGTTTTAGCTAGTGTTGGGTTGAGAAGGAGGCCGAAGAAAATGTCGCAAAGAAGCACATCTTCTTGGGTAAACACCGAGATCTCCGAAATGCACTTCTTTTTGAAGTTTTTTAGTGGCTCTAAAAAGGTTTTGTTTGGTCTTGTATATTTGTGTGATTCATGCTATAGCTTGTACAACCACAAAGACCTACGCGGGAGATTATAAATGTATGGGTCTTTGGAGGTCGCCGCGGGGGGCCACTCCCTCTCCTCGCCGAGTCGAGCTTTTTTCCCGGTCGCTGAGAGACTTGTGACAGAGCCGACCAATTTATAAGAAATCAAGTATAATTCGCAATTACAGTAATGTCGCAGTCTACACTTGAGTCCATATAAACCCGGCATTCGAGGAAATCTCCGAGTGATTTCAAACTCAACAACAAATACAACCAAGATCGTTGAGCTCAAATAGTCCCAATCCGCAGGTTTTCAAACCAAATTCCATATATATTAATCGAGTGCGATGTACACATTTATTTCAAAGTGATTCAAAGTGCGGAAGCAATAGCTTTCGAAAACAAGATAGTTGTACAAATGAAATAAAATAAGATAGTGCCAACATAGTGTCGACCACCACTGTAATAGCAAGAGACGGGGGAAATACGGAGAGAGCTGCCATGCCCTAGGCATTATTCTTCAACCACGGCACATCACAACCGGAATGAATCATGCTAGACAGAGTCACTGCAACATCGGGAATTAACCCGTGAGTACTCAATTGTACTCCGCAGAACTTACCGCCTTAAACCGAGAAAATAAGGAAAAGACTCCAAGGATTATGCTTGGCTTTATCCAGAGTCGGTCGACTCACATTTAATTTCGAGAAATAAGGTTGATTAGTGCGCCTACACATACTACTCAAGTTCTTCAAATTATTATATACATAACCATAAGTCATGTATAGTCAAGATTAAAACATATGCTCAAATTATATATAAATAACGATAAGTAAGCTGGATCAACATTTTAATATCGGCATGAATATAGTAACTATTATTGTACTATTAGACTACAATGCCGCGGAAGCATCCCGGGTTCTCACCGACCGGGAGAGATGGCGATTCGAATCGATTTGCAAACCAGTCGCGAATACCCCTGTCATAACTATAACTACACGAGAGACACTAATAAACCGCATTAAGCAAACACCCTATTTCGCTACTACCCTAAAAATGGCAGCAAGACATGCTTTGTTACTAAAACAGATCACACGGGAGTTCTATAACTCCAAATCCAGCAAACAAATACTCGTTGGAAAGTTAACAAAATTATCTATAAAACATTCAATACAACCCCTGACCTGATTCTAACATCTACAGCCTCGAAAACAGCAAATACAGAGGCTCTGTTTTTTTCAACCTACGGGCAACATGCAACACCAGAACTTACAAACGGTTTACGCAAACTTCACCACACTTGACCAGTAAGCAAATAAGACCATAAAAGCATCAAAATAACCTACTGATTAACCCAGAAGATAAATTAATTTACATGAAATGACATGCCCTAACTAAACACTACACATGCACACTTTAAATCCTATAAATGCTAGGAATAAAAATCTGCCAAACTGCCAAGCTTATCCAACCAAGCATACCAACAGGTCCTATCCATACTAGGAACAACTAATAAAATTATCAACTCACAATACTCTACTCTAAACATGCATTTCTAAGCTAATTTCCATGCAACATAAATATGATAAATATGCAACCACCTTAGAAAATTCTACAAAAATTACAGGAGCATTCTACTGGTCTAACATGCCTACTGTAAAAATTTCATAGCAAACTCATGCACATACTGCCCTATGCAAAATGGCAAGGTAACACTAAAACTAGGCATGAAAACACTTTGTACTATGAAAAGTATGAAACTGTGTAACCATGAACATGAAAAGCTACATAACAGTAACAATTGCATGTACAAAAATTAGCATGGCAAAAACCCTAGTAATTATTTTTCTATGAATTTCCTAAGAAAGCATGGTAAATAGCACATAAATCAAAAAAATCACATTTCTACAACAGAACATGGCATATATTATATTTTTCCTGTACTCTACATCCAAAAACATGAACATTTCACACAGGGACCACTATTTTATCATGCACCAAGAATTAGATATGCATTTTCTCTATTACTTGGAATTTAAAGCCATAAATAAAACTATACAGAAAAAGTATCATAAAACTAACATGCAATATTTTTCTACCGCAGATCTAATGATAAGAAACACAACAAAATAGGTTTCACAATTTTCCCACATTCTTAGCTCAAGATATGGATTTTACAAGATGAACAAGCATGCCGAAAATGAATAACCGGAAAATAAAAAGGCCGACAGGCTGGGCCCCACTCGCCGCTGAGACAAAGCGGGGCAGCGGCGCCGCCGGCTTGGAAGCGGCGGATCTCCGCCGTCGGGTGGGTCTCCGGCGGAACCAAGCATACCTCACGAGTCCGTCTCGACGAGATCTATCGCCTGCGGCAAAAAAATCCCGAAAGCAAAACGGACGGTGGCGTGCTCGACGGCGAGCGGCGGGGCGCGGCCGGCGCGGCCGTCGGCCCCGGTATTTCGGCGATGGCGAGGTCAGCATGCATGCGCACCAGCTCTACGGGGTCAAGCGACGAACCTCGAGAAAATGACGGATTCCGGCCGGGTGATACACGACGACGGGGCGGTGGTCTCGCGGCGACGGCGGCCTCGCACGCAGCGGCGGCAGGCGGTCCGTTAAACGATGGCATGAAACCACGATTCCTCTTGGCACAAGTCGCTACACAACACCAGGACCACGGAACGCGGGTTAGTGCAAAGAAAAGCGCGGGGACGCCCGGCGGTGAGCACGCCCGCATGGCCCGGCGCCATGGCGGCGGAACGACGGCGGTGCGTTACGGCTCACCGAGATCTTAACTTCTTGGGCAACTTTGGTCGAGGCTAGGGCACGACTCCAAGGGTCTAGAACATGTGTTGGCGCACGAGAAGGTGGGCTGAGGAGGCGGGGCCACGGGGACGGACGTACCGGGCGGAGCTCCGGCGAGGCGGCGGCGACGGGATTCGTCCCCGCGTCCTATACCTTGCGCTCGGCGATGAAGCGGTTTGGGAGGGTGGTGCACAAGGTGGCAAGGCTATGGGCGAGCTGGGAGGACAGGGGCTTGGTGGTTGTGGCGCCGATGATGGCGACGCCAATGGCGGCGGTGGCGCCGTTCTTGGGGTTCTTCCGCCACGTTGCTTGGCAAGGAAGGGAAAGGGAGTGAGGGAGTGGGAGGAGTGGAGTGCAAGGGACCCTCGGTTTCCCTCACATGAAGGCACGCGCGCGGCGGCGAGGAGGCGAGGCGCGCGGCCACGCCGGGCGTCTTGGTCGGGCCGAGACAAGCATGGCCGGCCCGGCGCGCCTTCTTCTCTCTTTTTTTGAATTAAACCTCCTAAGCGAACTGTTTTGCTCTAAACCTCAAAAACCGCGCAGAATTAGCGAAAGCTCAAATTGAACAAAATGATCCTCACGAAAATCTGAGCAAAACACCTATACAAAGTTTTCCCTAGTTTGGCTTGGATTTGAAACTACGATCAAACAAAGACAAACTACTCCTGGGTCCAAGTAAACCCTAATTTGCATCCAAATTCGACAAACTTTGAATTTTCGAACATGGTCCACTCATTTTCACGCAACCAGCCTATGAGATCTTTTTTGTTCTACACGTAATTATCTACACAATTCATGAAGGGTGCACATACATGCAAAAACTCTAGCTAGGACTTTTAAACAAAATAAGATAAGTCACACTCAAAGTCAAACTAGGTCAAATCAAGTCAAACTACCATTATAAAATCTAATTAGGAACATGACCAACATGACTTATGCTCTAAAACATGTTATAAACATTTCTAAGAATAAATAAAGATTGAACAACTAATTATGCAAGCATTTCATACATAAAATGACGAGGCAAAACATAACAAGCAATTTGAATGCATTTAAACATACAAATGACATCTATCATTTCATGTGCATGATTGCATGTAACTAAATGATGATTATGCTCATGAAATGCAGATGCTAATGACATGCTTAAAGCCAGGGTGTTACAAATCTACCCAGCAAGAAAATCTCGTCCCGAGATTTGCCTGGTATTTCAACCATTTGTTATAAAAAGGCGGGGTAGGCTTCTCGAAGATATGTCTCATTTTCCCACGTAGCATCACTCTCTCCATGATTACTCCATAAAATCTTGTATAGCTTCACCATCTTGTTACGAAGTTGTTCTTTCTTTGGTATCCAATATTTGAACTGGTTGTTCAAAATAAGTCGTCCTTGTCAACTTCAAATTTCGACCGATATGCGCTCTTCAGTACTCTCAACCATTTCTTCAACCGAGATACATGAAAGACACCAAAGACTCCATCTCAACTCATCGTAGCTGTAATTGATAAGCCACTTTTCCTTTTCTTGCAACAATGCGATAAGGGCCTACAAATCTAGGTGCTAACTTCCTTTAACTCCAAAGCGTTGCACTCTTTTCATTGGGAACACCTTAAGATATACAAAATCACCAACTCAGAATTTCAAAGGATCCTTACGCTTGTCGGCATAGCTTTTCTCGACGTGATTGAGCCGTGGCTAGATGTTGTTGCACCGCCCTAACCTTCTCGTTTCGCTTCATCAACGGTCGAGGCCATAATAGGTTCTATCTCCCATTTCCACCCAATTCAAAGGTGTTCTACACTTTCTACCATACAAGGCTTCAAATGGAGCCATCTTGATGCTTGCTTGGTAACTGTTGTTGTAGGAGAACTCGCAAATGGTAGCCATTTATCGCATGGGCCTTTAGCGAGATAGGACACATGCTCTCAACATGTCCTCCAACCCGATTCACCATCTCGATTTGTCCGCTTGTTGGCGGTTGGTATGCTGAGCTACGAAGTAGTTTTGTGTCTAAGGCTTTTTGTAAACACTCCCAAAATCTATCGGTCCATTTAGATCCTCGGTCAGACACTATGGATTTGGGTACTCCATGTATACGAACTAACTGAGAAATATAGATCTCTGCATACTGGTGAGGTTCATAGCTAATGTTCACAGGAATGAAATGTGCTACTTTGGTGAGTTTGTCCACAATTACCCAAATTGCATCAAATCCTTGTGGGGTACGTGGAAGTCCAACAATGAGATCCATAGTGATGTGATCCCATTTCCAATCAGAGATTGGCAAAGGTTGTAGCAGTCCAGCAGGTTTCATGTGTATGGCCTTAACTCTACAACAAGTATCACACTTTGCTACATGAGCAAAGAATTTCTTTCCTCATCTTGGTCCACCAAAAACGTGATCTCAAATCTCTGTACATTTTATTACTTGCCTCGGATGGTTTGATAAGGTAGATGAATGTGCTTCACAAGATTTGATCCCTAAGTTCCTTATCCTTGGGTACAACTAGACGGTTGTCATACCATAGAACATCATTTTCATCAATCCTGAAATGTTCACTTGATTTTGCTTTGAGCTTCAGCTTGATGAAAGAAATTCCTTTGTCTGATTTCTGCCCTGTAATTACAATCTCCTCTAGAGAGCTTTGCACTTGTATGTTATGCAAGACTGCGGGGTGCACTAAACCAAACTTCTCTTCTGGCACTGGTTGCTCAATAGTACAATGTGCCTTCCGACTCAAGGCGTTTGCATCGACATTCGCCTTGCCCGGATGGTTATGTACCTCCAAATTGTAATCTTTAATCAACTCTAGCCATCTTTGTTGTCTCATGTTTAGCTGGTCTTGAGTGAAGATATATTTCAAGCTCTTCTGATCTGCATAAATATGGCACACATTTCCAAGCAAGTAGTGACGCCAAATCTTCAGAGCATGCACTACGGCTGCTAACACCAGATCATGTGTTGGGTAATTCACCTCGTGTTTGCGTAATTGTCGTGATGCATAAGCAATCACTCTTCCTTCTTGCATGAGTACACATCCTAGACCGGTACCACATGCGTCGCAAAACACATCAAAAGGTTTCTCTATATCTGGTTGTGCAAGCACTGGAGCGGTTGTTAACAACTCTTGTAGTGTATGAAAAGCTGTCTCACACTACGGTGTCCACACAAACTGCTTCATCCTTCGCAATAACCTTGTCATCGGCTTGGCGACCTTAGAAAAGTCAGTATGAATCGACGATAATACCCGGCTAATCCAAGGAAACTCCGAATCTCCGTAATGTAGGCCTCGGCGCCTTCCAATCCATGACTTCCTGAACTTTACTTGGATCCACTGAAATTCCATCTTCTGATAACACATGTCCAAGAAATTGTACTCTCTTTAGCCAAAACTCACATTTGCTAAACTTAGCATACAATTTGTGTTCTCTGAGCCTGGCTAACACGATTCTGAGATGCGCTGCATGGTCTTCTTCATTTTCTGAATATACCAAAATATCATCGATAAACACGACCACGAATTTGTCTAACTCGGGCATGAATACCGAATTCATTAGGCACATAAAATGAGCAGGAGCATTTGTCAAGCCGAAGGACATGACAAGATACTCATACAACCCATACTTGGTCGAGAAAGCGCCTTCTAATATCCTCGTGGCCTCGATCTTGATTTGATGGTAACCCGAACGAAGATCAATCTTGGAGAATACTTTGGCCTTTGACAACCGATCAAAGAGAATGTCAATGCGTGGCAAAGGATACTTGTTCTTAATCGTCACCGCATTGAGTGGTCGGTAATCCACACACATTCTCAAGGATTGGTCTTTCTTCTTTACAAATAGAGCAGACATCCCCATGGTGATGAACTTGGTCTAATCAAACCTTTATCTAACAACTCTTGAATCAACCTTCAACTCGGCCAATTCATGGGGCGGCATCCTATAGGGCCTTCTGGAGATTGGTGCTGTCCCTGGTAGAAGCTCTATGGCAAACTCTACATCCCCTCGTCTGGTGGTAATCCCGTAAGTCTTCCTAAAAACATTGGGAAACTCACATACCACCGGTATATCCGAGATTCTGGTAACTTGTAGAGCGGCGGAGACACGATTCAGATTAGGTGTTTGGGGAAGACTTATTTGATGTTCTTTTTCATCATGGGGATCTTTCAAAAGGATGACCCTAGTCAGGGTGTCTATAATTACTCCCCATGTCTTCATCCAATTCATTCCCAAAATGACATCCAAACTCAATCCTGGCAATACTATCGTGGGAGGTGATAATCTCTAAATCTCCAACTTTAATCGCACACTTCTGACAACCCTCTTGGTGAGTTGATCCGCTCCTGCTGAGCTAATGCGGTAGCCGTAACCCAAATCAGATATCTGCTCATTATGTTCTTGGGCAAAAGCTTCGCTCATAAAAGAATGAGACGATCCAGAGTCAAACAATACCACAACGCACTGTGATTGTTGACTAGGCAAGTACCAGCGGTTAAAGACTCTCCTTCTGGACTCTCTTCAATATTGGTGGAGTGAACCTGTCCAATCTTCTGCCTGTAGGGTCGGTTACTCTTGGGTTGTGGGCAAAACTAGGAAAAATGTCCTAGTGTCCCACAATTATAACACTTTTTGAGGGTAGAAGCACTATATCCAACAAGATCCGTCTCGGCTCCCGGCGAGGTAACATGAGCCTTCCCAGTGGCGAGAACTCTCCAACCGTGACTCTTCTTGCGGTGGGGCATCTGGGTTGGCAAGGGCTTGATGACTAATAATCGAAACCTTGTTCGACTTGAGCTAGATTCAACTCGGTCTCTTCTTGTTTTTGGCAAAGGCATATGCGTTGTTGCTCTCCTCCCCGCAACAAGCGATCACCGACAAACTCATTGAAGCTCTTTTCGAACGGGCTCCAATAGTCTTCTCGCATCTTAAGATTAAGACCTCTTCCTCAAGCCGGCTATTTTCTTCTCCTCGGTGTTTACCATATCCGGTGCATATCGGGACAAACGGTTGAAATCCTCAAGGTATTCAAAGGATAGTCTTGTCATCTTGATTAAGCTTGATAAATTCCGCCAATTTCCTAGCAATCACACTAGGGTGAATATAAGCTTCACGGAAAGTCGCCGTGAACATATCCCGTGTAATAGAAGTATTAGCCGGGTAGGTGGCACGATGATTTCTCCACCAAATTCCGGCAGTCCTTCAAGCAAATGAGCGGCATACTCGACCTTCTACACCTCGGTCGATCCAACAACCCCGAACTTTTCCTCCACCGAGCTCATCCATTCTTCTCGACTTCGTTTGGTTCACTTTCGACCGTGTGAACTTAGGTGGGTCGGCCTCCTTGAATTCTTTGTATAACCGGAGCCTATCTTCTCGCATTACTATTTCGATTTCTTCCTCCACCCTATGCGGTGTTGCGCGAAATGTTGGCGCAACTCCCCGAAAACTCGTTAAAGAACCGTTCTCGGTTGATGGGGAGGAGGTGGTGGCGGTTGGTTGCTCCCTCCAAAGACTGAGCGTGTTTAACCATCTCGCATAATCCAACCAATGAAAATTCTCGATGATGTTGACATAGTGTAAATGCATCGAATTTAAAGTTACACTGCACTTATTGCGATAATAAATTCATTCAACAAATACTGTAACCATAAATCCAATGGCATCACACCCATCATCGCAGAGAATCATGGTCGATACGGATTATGTAGCAAATCAACTTCTCCATCCAATGTACGCGTAATCCAAGGTTCGATATAGTCACCATGACCGTAATATTAAAAAAAAATCGTGCAAATTGCTTCACCAAAATGGAACTCCTTCCATTAAATTCTTCAATGGCTTAATTAATATCTCAGAGTCCGGTTACTTCAAGATCTTCGTTGTCGGTAGTCTCTTGCCAAAAGGAAACACTAAGGGTAGGAGTAGGTATCTGGCGACTAATGATAAGCTCTTTTTTCCTATGATAGGACACACTAGCCAATAACTAGCGTAAATCAAGAGGGATGGACGACAGCAACGAAACTCCGTGGGACAATAGGGCATTTCTAACGTCCTTGTTGTTGTTGTCATCTCCAAATTTTGAGCTTCATATCCGACTCTTTTCTATTGGCAAGTGGTGAACAAGGGTCCATTCGATGAAACAGAAGTAGCGGTCTCTAGCAAGGCATTGGGTGTTTCACCATCAACTTCTCAGGACGTGGACCGTACCATCGTTGACAACTTCTTCAGGTGATGGCTCGTATTCGGTAACAATCCAACTTCTCCAAACAAAGCTATAAGGTAGGGCGGGGATGGAAAGGTCAATTCTAGGGATGATCCGATTTGCCTAGGGGGCGGTCATCTATGGCTTGGGGTCTCTATACGGTCCCGCATAACCATGTGGAGATACTGGGGCACGCGAAGCACTTGTCTCTAGTGATATTCTTGCTAATCCCGGGTGAGAAGAGCTAATTGTAAATTGATTTGGAAGATTGTGTGAGATTGAGAACTAGATAGGTCAGCTTAACAAAAAGGGACAAGTACTCACTAAGGGGAGAGACGGAATAAGGATACGAAAAGAATTACTTTTATTTCATTTTATTGATGCGGATGCATGAATGACATGATGCATGAGCGTATCTTACGCCCTCACGTAATAGGAAAGATAAGATACTACTCAGATAAATGGTGGCACAACTACGTTCTCTCAAAAGAAAACAAATCGCAACTAGTCGGGTCTACACGATTTGCGTAGTTAGTGTACCCAAGTAGCTTTCATTTCAGCCCACAATATATTTATGCAATGCATGAATTTAAATTGCATATACCGCTTCGTCCAGTCCACCCGACGGCATCGCATACCTTATGGAAAAACACATTTTACACCCGACACACACCCGTGTACCCATACACAAAGTGTCTACAGGGCACTACCCCACCATGGAGCTCTCAAAACATTTTATTTTTACCCCCTAGATCGGTGGTTGTTCGATCATGCACTCACAACTCACATCTTACCTTAGGCGAGAGGCATTGAACATCTTTTACCCGAGGCGTAGAGGTATTTCGATCCGCACATGACTACTCAAGTGAGTAGCCCCGCACTCACCGCCGCACGGCAACCAAGCACAAACAACAAAATATGATGCAATAACCCTCCCGAAAGTTAGTAAAGCCACCGACCGTCCCTTAATTGGGCACAAGGGTATGACCATGGCACTATTAATTTTGCAAATCTTTTACTCACACCACCGAAAAAGATTTTGTTTCGCAAAATTTTCGCACAAGATTAGTGGTTCATTTTAATTTTAATACCGTGCCGGATTGTTAAGTAATTGAACTAAGCTCGATGTCACCGTGGATGTGAGCCGAATTAATTTATAAGAAATCAAGTATAATTCGCAATTACCAAGTAATCGCGAGTCTACACTTGAGTCCATATAAACCCGGTATTCCAGAAATCTCCGAAAGTGATTTCAAACTCATCAACAAATACAACCAAGATCGTTGAGCTCAAGAGTCCCAATCCGCAGGTTTTTCAAACCAAATTCCATATATATTAATCGAAAGTCGCGATGTACACATTTATTTCAAAGTGATTCAGAGTCGCGAAAGCAATAGCTTTCGAAAACAAGATAGTTGTACAAATGGAAATAAAATAAGATAGTGCCAACATAGTGTTGACCCCTGTAATAGCAAGAGACAGGAAATACGGAGACCGCCATGCCCTAGGCATTATTCTTCAACCACAAAGACATCACAACTAGAATGAATCATGCTAGACGGAGTCACCCGCAACATCGGAATTAACCCGTGAGTACTCAATTGTACTCCGCAAGACTTACCCGCCTTAAACCGTAAAAATAAGGAAAAGACTCCAAGGATTATGCTTGGCTTTATCCTGAAAGTGGGCCGACTCACATTTAATTTCAGAAATAAGGTTGATTAGTGCGCCTACACATACTACTCAAGTTCTTCCAAGTTAAAAGGTTGTTATTATATACATAACCATAAGTCTGTATAGTCAAGATTAAAACATATGCTCAAGAATATATAAATAACAAATATAAGTAAATCGGATCAACATTTTAACATCAGCAAAGATGAATATAGTAACCATTATTGTACTATTAGACTACAATGCCGCGGAAGCATCCCTGTTCTCAATCGACCGGGGAGAGATGGCGATTCGAATCGATTTGCAAAACTAGCCGGCGAATACCCTGTCATACACTAGGTCTACGCGACGCGCGGACCTAATCACTTCCAAGATGTTAGTGGACGAAAAGTCTGGACACCGGCGGCAACCCCTCGTCTCGAGCCACCAAGTGAGCTGACCGAAGACGCCGCTGGTGCCTCTGCTTGCGCCGATCAAACCCAACCGACCACGCCAAGGAGGGACGTTAAGCGTGCAAGTACCGGCCCTAACCTTCCCACAAGCTTAGGTGGCTCACGACCCGTAATGAGCTACTACTATATGAACAGTGCGTTCAACTTCCGACCGCCTTCCGACAAAGTGAGAGTCCTTAATCGATCGGATGGAAAGACCACAATATCCATCCAATCTTAACATGTTTTATTAACCAAGTTCTCAAGAAGAAACTTGTTAGTCACCCATGTGACTAACCACAAACATCCTCTCGTGACCGGAAATCACCGCCTACTACAATCATTATAACCGAAAGCATTTTAACCTAGAATCGCTAATAGGATAGGGTAACAACTTCAGCAAGGATATCTCATTGCATCAACGGTTTCAACCACTTCCTATACTTAATGCAACATTCAAAAAAAAAAGACTCAACAAGTTAATTCGAAAGCATAGGTAAGTTCAAAGATGCACCGGGGCTTGCCTTGAGTAAAAGTAGTAGGAAGAAGTTAGAGTCTTCTCGAAGCTTGAGTCACGGTCCTCCTTCTCTTGTGTGGTCTTTTGGTTGCACTCCGAGATGAAGAAGGTTGGCCTCCTCGCTCCTTGATCTTCTCCCGAATTAACTCCTCCGATCCTGAGATGATGCATGCACATGCACGAGTGAATAATACGAATGCACAAAGACAAACTTGTATATAAATAAACTAGAATGATGGATGAATGCATTATGATGAATGATACTAATAAGTGCATATCTCTTCTCGTAGAAACATAACTATAACTACACGAGAGACACTAATAAAAAGCGCATTAAGCAAACACCCTATTTCGCTACTACCCTAAAAATGGCAGCAAGACATGCTGTTACTAAAACAAATCACACAGGAGTTCTATAACTCCAAATCCAGCAAACAAATACTCGTTGGAAAGTTAACAAAATTATCTACAAAACATTCAATACAACCCTGACCTGATTCTAACATCTACAGCCCTCGAAAACAGCAAATACAGAGGCTCTGTTTTTTCAACCTACGGGCAACATGCAACACTGTAACTTACAAACGGTTTACGCAAAACTTCACCACACTTGACCAGTAAGCAAATAAGACCATAAAGCATCAAAATAACCTACTGATTAACCCAGAAGATAAATTAATTTACATGAAATGACATGCCCTAACTAAACACTACACATGCACACTTTAAATCCTATAAATGCTAGGAATAAAAATCTGCCAAACTGCCAAGCTTATCCAACCAAGCATACCAACAGGTCCTATCCATACTAGGAACAACTAATAAAATTATCAACTCACAATACTCTACTCTAAACATGCATTTCTAAGCTAATTTCCATGCAACATAAATATGATAAATATGCAACCACCTTAGAAAATTCTACAAAAAATTACAGGAGCATTCTACTGGTCTAACATGCCTACTTTGTAAAAATTTCATAGCAAACTCATGCACATACTGCCCTATGCAAAATGGCAAGGTAACACTAAAACTAGGCATGAAAACACTTTGTACTATGAAAAGTATGAAACTGTGTAACCATGAACATGAAAAAGCTACATAACAGTAACAATTGCATGTACAAAAAGTAGCATGGCAAAAACCCTAGTAATTATTTTTCTATGAATTTCCTAAGAAAGCATGGTAAATAGCACATAAATCAAAAATCACATTTCTACAACAGAACATGGCATATATTATATTTTTCCTGTACTCTACATCCAAAAACATGAACATTTCACACAGGGGACCACTATTTTATCATGCACCAAGAATTAGATATGCATTTTCTCTATTACTTGGAATTTAAAGCCATAAATAAAACTATACAGAAAAGTATCATAAAACTAACATGCAATATTTTTCTACCAAGAGATCTAATGATAAGAAACACAACAAAATAGGTTTCACAATTTTCCCACATTCCTAGCTCAAGATATGGATTTTACAAGATGAACAAGCATGCCGAAAAATGAATAACCGAAAAATAAAAGGCCGACAGGCCGGGCCCCACTCGCCGGTGAGACAAAGCAGGGCAGCGGCCGGGCGCCGGCAAGGAAGCGGCGGATCTCCGCCGTCGGGTGGGTCTCCGGCGGAACCAAGCATACCTACGAAGTCCGTCTCTCGACGAGATCTATCGGGCCCCGCAAAGAAAATCCCGAAAGCAAAAACGGACGGTTTGGCGTGCTCGACGGCGCCGAAGGCGGCGGCGGTCGGCCGGGCGCGCCGGCGCCCGGGCGATTTCCGACGGGCGAGGTCTTCAAGCGTCGCGCGACTCAAATTCTACGGGGTCAAGGCGACGAAGGACTCGAGAAAAACGACGGTTCGGGCCGGGTGATACACCTACTTACGGACGCGGTGAAGTTACTGCGGCGGCTGACCTCGCACGGTTGACGGTGGCGAGGCGGTCCGGCCAACGATGGCATGAAACCATGATTCCTCTTGGCACAAGCGCTACACAACACGGGACCAGGCGGGTTAGTGCAAAGAAAAGCGCCAAGGGACGCCCGGCCAGCGAGCACGCCAGCGGCCATGGCGGCGGCGGCGACGGCGGCGGTGCGCTACGGCTCACCGAGATCTTAACTTCTTGGGCAACTTTGGTCGAGGCTAGGCACGACTCAAGGGTCTAGAACACGTGTTGGCGCACGAGAAGGTGGGGTGAGGGAGGCGGGGCCACGGGACCGGCCGGCGCAGACGGCGGAGCTCCGACGAGGCGGCGATGACGGGATTCGTCCCCGCCCTATACCTTCGCCAAACGGCGATGAAGCGGTTTGGGAGGGTGGTGCACGAGGTGGCAAGGCTATGGACGAGCTTCGCGGGCTAGGGGCTCGGTGGTTGTGGCGCCGGGCGATGGCGACGCCAATGGCGGCCGCGGCGGCGGCGATTGTTGGCTTCTTCTTCTAGCGTAACAGCAAGGAAGGGAAAGGGAGTGAGGGAGTGGGAGGAGTGGAGTGCAAGGGACTCGGTTTCCCTCACATGAAGGCCCGGGCGCATGGCAAAGGAGGCGGCCTTGCGACCCACGCGGGCGGCGTCTTGGTCGGCGCGTCGAGACAAGCATGGCCGGCCCGTTTCCTTCTTCTCTTTTTTTTTGAATTAAACCTCCTAAGCAAACCGTTTTGCTCTAAACCTCAAAAAACCGTGCGAATTAGCGAAAAGCTCAAATTGAACGAAATGATCCTCACGAAAATTTGAGCAAAACACCTATACAAAGTTTTCCCTAGTTTGGCTTGGATTTGAAACTACGATCAAACAAAGACAAACTACTCCTGGGTCCAAGTAAACCCTAATTTGCATCCAAATTCGACAAACTTTGAATTTTCGAACATGGTCCACTCATTTTCACGCAACCCAAATTTATGAGATCTTTTGTTCTACACGTAATTATCTACACACAATTCATGAAGGGTGCACATACATGCAAAAAACTCTAGCTAGGACTTTTAAACAAAATAAGATAAGTCACACTCAAAGTCAAACTAGGTCAAATCAAGTCAAACTACCATTATAAAATCTAATTAGGAACATGACCAACATGACTTATGCTCTAAAACATGTTATAAACATTTCTAAGAATAAATAAAGATTGAACAACTAATTATGCAAGCATTTCATACATAAAATGACGAGGCAAAACATAACAAGCAATTTGAATGCATTTAAACATACAAATGACATCTATCATTTCATGTGCATGATTGCATGTAACTAAATGATGATAATGCTCATGAAATGCAGATGCTAATGACGTGCTTAAAGCCGTGGTGTTACAAGACTAAGGGCCTGTTTGGCAAAAGAAGCTTTGGCTCCGCTCCTCCCCCGCACCCCATCAGAAGAATCCGTAGCTAGGAGCCACTTTTCTCTCTCCCCTCCCTCTCCCTCTCACCGACATTGGGCCATGTCGCTAGGAGCCGGAGAAGCTCGATTTTGGGGCTCCCCCCTGCTCCCGCTCTTGCGCGCATGCTGCCTTTGTAGCTTAGGTCTTGCTTCCTCTTTTTTTGACAATGTTCGGCTTGCTCTTGCTTCATCTTGTTTCAAATTTTTGTTGTGTCTCATGGAATACTATTAAATTAGCCAAAATCAGGCGTTAGCAAAACAACCTATTCTCCGTAATGTTGTTATATTATCAAAAAAATTGTTAAAATTTGGAATGCTCGCTCTCAAGAATCGCATCGAACTGTATTGCTAGTTTGTGCATTGTGGCTCAACAAACGAATTCAAATTTTGATTTGTTCCGTAAAGAGGCAAATTTTGGCCTTGTGTTGAAACAAATTTGGCATCGAACACTCACCTCATTCTCTCTCTCTCTCTCTTGATCGAACAAGCATGTGAAATGACTCCATACGTGACCCCCGATGTACAAGACACCTATTGTACACGGTGTTCGTGCATGTCATCATCATCATGATTACTATGATTCTACGTGACCCGTCCGAAAAAAATGAGTGGTGGAGATGACATTGCGAGGATGGACGGAACGACGAGTTTTTATATTCCCAAAAAAGTTTTGACCAAACCCTTTTCCAACAATACTATTTGGGGACTCGTGCGGCGCGCAAGCAGAGGCAGAGCCGACGGCCGTGGCAACGTGAACGCTTCGTTCCTTGTCGCAAGGCGTCGGATTAATTATAGTAGACGAGAGAGAGCATACACCGGCGGCCCCACAATTTAAACAACAACAACAACATACACCCTCTCCGCTCCAAATAAGTGCATTTCTTTGACTTTTATCAATCCTATTTGACCATTCGTCTTATTAAAAAAATTAATAAATATAACTTATTTTGTCGAACATAAAAATTACTTTAATGCTAAATTAAGTCATAACAAAATAATTAATATTTATTATTATTTTTTTTAAATAAGACGAATGGTCAAACAAGAATGATGAAAGTCAAAGAAATGCACTAGTATTTGTGGATCGGAGGGAGTAGCCTTTAGTCCCAAGCTAGTAGTTGGGGTAGGCTAGAGATGAAACCCATATGAAACAAAGATAACAAAAAAAGAACGAAAAAAAAGGCACAAGACAAAAAGATAAAGATAGGGTAGATAGAAAAGGAAACAAAGTCATGGTTCGTGCACGTTGAGGGCCCCACAATTTAAAATACCTAAAAAAATGTTTTAACCGACAAACCAAAAATCTAAATTAAATTCTAATTACACAGAAATTTGTTTCAATTAATTCTTCAAAACAAGACATCACATGGATATAGTATTTAGATAAAATTAACAAATGGGGCCCACACGATGGTAGTTGGGATAGAGGAGGACAAACTTTTTTCGTGACCAATTCCTAATTCTCCCTAGTCCTATTACTCCAAATAATGTTTGAAATTTCAAATAGCACACAAGTTACAGTCACCCTTTTTACATTAACCGGTGGGACCATGGTGTCTCGATCGAACACTCTACAGCTTGCCACCTCGGATTCCTTTATAGTGCTACTATGGGTAGTTTTCTCTCGCCTCTCTCTCATCTCTTCCTTCTCCCATACTACACCTACTAGTACTCTTCTCACCTCTTCTCCGTCCCCGACTTTCCAAACTCATCTCAACCAAACTCCGAGTAGTACGTAGCCGTCCGACATACGGGGGGGCTGCCTGCTTCTCGCCTTCCACCACTTCAGGCGGATGGTGCTCTTTATCACATCCATGCAGCTAGATATGGTTTTTCATGTGGTTTTTGAAGCAAAAAATACAAAAGTTTTTTTCTTTTTTGGTGGTTGCGGATCCGGGGTCCGGCCGCGGAAGCACATCTTCTTTTCTTTTTTTGGTGGTTGCCGATCTAGGGTCCGCCAGCGGGGAAGCACATCTTCTTAGGTAAGCACCAAAATCTAGATTGTAAAGTGCATTATCCTTCCTTTTTTTTTTTTTTTGAAGGGTTTTTTGAATGGCTATAAAAAAGGTTTTGTTTTGTCTTGCATATCTGTGTGACTCATGCTATCTACTAGCTTGTACAACATTGCTCAATAATTTTGTTGTCTTATACCTTTTCCCGATTCATCCTAGGTACAAACACAAAGACCTACGCGGGAGATTATAAAAGGATGGGGAGGAGGCGAAGAAAATGTCGCAAGAAAAGCACATCTTCTTCGCTTGGAGATCCTTTTCCACCTCTCTACTATCCTTGTTGCAGGGCTTTCTTTTTCGGCTCCCTCGCCTTGCTTCATGGACTCCACCTCTCCATTTTCCTTTTTTTGCAAAGCTATCTACTGCCTCGCTTTGCTTCACGGACGCTTCATCGGACCCCTCGTCGCGGATCCTTTTCGACCTCTCTTTCTCCTCGCCGCTGGGTGATTTGTATAGAAGCAAAGATGTTAGATAGGTCTCGAGCCTTAATCATGCGCATGGCTAGAGCTTAAGACCTGCTACCGGAGATTATAATCTCGCCAAGGGCCGCAAGCGCCTCGACGGTCTTTGTTGTCTCTACTCGAAGTCCGGGAGGAGGAGGCCGCCTTCTAAACAGATGCTCCCTACTCGAATCAGACGAACCCATGTGCTAGTTTGTGCATTGTGGCTCAAAACAATTCAAATTGATTTGTTCCAGAAAGAGGCAAATTTTGGCCTTGTGTTGAAATAAATTTGGCATCGAACGCTCACCTCCTTCTCTCTCTCTCTAGATCGATCGAACAGGCATGTGAAATGAATCCATACGTGACCCACGATGTACAAGATTACCGCATATACCGCGCGGTTCAGGCATGTCATCATCATGATTACGATTCTACTGCACCCGTCTTTGGCCGGGTGCGATGACACTGCGCGAGGATGGACCGAACGACGAAGTTTTATATTCCCAAAAAAGTTTTGACCCAAACCCTTTTCCAACAATACTACGGGGACTCATGCGGCCGCAGAGGCAGAGCCGTACGGGAAGGCTAACGTGAACGCTTCGGTTCCTTGTCGCGAAGCGTCGGATTAATTATAGATGAGAGAGAGCATGGCCACCGGCGGGCCCCATAATTTAAAAATACCTAAAAAATATTTTAACCGACAAACCAAAAATCTAAATTAAATTCGACACACCATTAAATTTGTTTCAATTAATTCTTCAAAACAAGATATCACATGGATATATTTAAAAATTACAAGTGGGCCCACACGATGAATGCAGAGAAACGGGAATCTTGATGACTAGGACAAAATATTCCTTCTAAAGGAAGCAAATAGAGGAACGTGAGTCAATTTTTTTTTTCGTTTTTGCAAAAATCCAAGGATGGTAGACTAGTTTAGCAAACTCTTGGAGATGCAATGTCATTTTACTTTTAATTGTGAGAAATTGTGAAATATATTCCTCGCCGCTAGAAATATGACACAAAATTCGCTTGCTTTTACTTAAATATGACCCATGTTGTGCGAATTGCTATGAAATCTAGACTTTTCGAATTTTCCGATTTCAATAATTACAGGGGGCCATTTTTCATTTTAGGGCATCGTGGGGCGCCTACCAACGCGCCCCGCCGACCGTCGCGGAGCTTGCCACGCTACGCTGCCACCCTATGGATGTGGGCTGGGCAAATGAGGCGCTGGAGGAGCAAAGGAGAGAGCGTGGGCGTGTAGACTTGGGGTAGCGGACGGGCGGTTCGGCGGCGACGCTATCGCTACCACAAGACTTCAGCGGACTCAAGATGAAGGTCGTGCTCGGTCGACTCTCCGCGGAGCCGACGCGGGCTCAAGAGGAATTGAGGAAAGGGTAATGATGTCCTTTCCCATTCTCAAACAGATTAAAGAAATTTTCTAAATTTATAGAAAATACAAAAATCCCAAAAAAATCCAGATTTCATAAGAACTCGCGCGACATGGGTCATATTTCATAAGGCATGCGAATTCCGGTCATATTTCTAGCGGCACACGCGATAATGGGTTAAATTTCATAATTTCTCGTTAATTGTATAAATGAAGCCGCTAGGAAGCAACGTTTAGCGACTCTCTCCGTCGTAGTCATATCTTGTTGGCTACTCTACTAAGCAAACTCCCTTTTCGTAGTCATATCTTGTTGGCTACTCTACTACAAGCGACTCCACGTCGTATTTTTTAGGGGCTTAAAATCTAGATGAAAAACTCGATACTAACACTCCCGCCCACACCTAGGGTGGCCTTGTCATCTGCCTTACCAACCTCATGATCTTTGTGGATGCGCACCATGTGGACGACCTTGAGGCGAGATCCAAAGACGGATCTAGCGCAAAACGCTAGGAACAGTTTGTTGTGTCGCCTTACAAATCTACTCGTATGTGACTCAATCTAACTTGTACAAAAATTGTGTTGTCTTAAATATCTTTTTTTTTCGGGTTGATCCCGCACAAACCACAAAGAACTAGTGGGCGTGAAATTATAAAAGGATTAAAGAGAAGATCATATCCATCTATCTATGGTGCTCGAGCAATTTGAAGATAATACTAGATCTTTGTGGTGCGGTCCAAGTGAATAGTAGTAGTAGGTGTGCGGATCGATGGTGCCTTTGTGCAAATGGAGGGTGTTTAGTTCCCATGCAACCCAAAAAATGCTACAAGATGCACACATCAAATCTTTTGACACACGCATGGAGTATTTAAATATAGAGACAAAAACTAATTACACAGTTTTAGGCGAAAAGAGCGAGATGAATCTTAAGCCTAATTACTCTATGGTAAGAAAATAATTACCAAATACAAACGAAAAGTGCTACAAGAGTCGAACCCGAATATTTCACCAACTAATTGTGTCGAAACAAATTTGGTAGCCCTATATCAAATGGAGATGCGGGAGCTTGGCCAAACTCTCTCCTTCTCTCTCTCTATGCGCCTCGCGTCTTTCCTTCTCCCAAGACGCATCGAACAAAGGCTGTCAAATGACTCCATATGTGACCCTACAGGGCGGTCATGGAAAAGGAGTCGAAGCAAGTGCAGATGACACCGAGCGACTTGCACCAAGGATGGACCCGAACGGCGATAGGCAAATGGGCCCTATTGTACTCGAGGATTCGCATGCACGCGATGTCACAGTAGTACTACTCCCGGGGGCCCCTGGGCCCCGCCCCGCTCCTCGCTCGACTCTTCACAAAAAGAAAAAGAAAAAAATGATTTCTATTTTTAATGCGGGAGTGCCGAGTGCCGCCAAAAGCCTAACGATGTCGAGGACCGAAGCGTAGCTCGGTTGGTTAGCTCGCCAGTGAGCGAGAGCAACCGGATGCTAGTTCGATTCCCAAGATAGTGTGTGTACTAGTTGTAGTAGGTCCGGTTGTACACGGGTAGTGTGTGTGGTGGTAGTGTGTGTGTGTGTGTGTGAGTATGTATGAACAGATACTACAACCGCATTCGTAGAGTAAGAGGCAACTCAAAAAAGCCTAAAAAAAGTCTTTTCTCCCTCCTATTAATCCAAACTCTATTTCAAATTCGAAATAGTACACAAGTTACAAATAAGCCCTTAGCAAGATTTAAGATGCAAAAATGTGTCGCCCTACATTAACCGGTGCCCGTGGGGCCATGGTGTCGAAGATCAAACACTCTACAAGATCGCTACTACATATTGAATATGTTCTACCGATTTTTAGCCGATTGAATAGTATTATAAGTTTGAAATAAGATAAGCCAAGTTTTTTTTCGTTTTTGCATAAAATCCAAGGATGGCAAACTAGTTTAGCAAACTCTTGTAGATGCTATGTCATTTTATCATTAAATGTATACATGAAGCTGCTAGGAAGCAATAGTTTAGCTCCCTCAGAGTACTCATATATCTTGTTGGCTATTCTATTTTTTTAGGGTGAAAAACTCAATGAAAGTGAAGAAAAGACATTTTCCCCGACAACTTGTGGAGGTAACATATTTTTTTCAAGTTAATTATATACATGAAGAAGCAATGGTTTATTAGCTCCTCCTGTAGTACTCATATCTTGTTGGCTATTCTATTTTTGATGGTGTAAAATCGATGCTAAGACTCTCCACGTTCATGTGCTCAAAAAGGATCTAACCCACGCAATCGTAGAGCCGGTGTGCCTCCTTCCGGCCACGGGTCCAAGTGAATAGTAGTAGTAGCTGTAGTTGGTACTCATTGTCCCTACTAACATCGACGAGGAGGGGCTCGTGGGTCGTAGGGACTATAATAATTAATAATCTTCCATATAGGTCTCGAGCTCGTCATGGACATGGCTAGCGCTTAAGACCTGCGCTGACATTATAATCTCCGCCGAGGGCCGCAAGCGTCCTCAATGGTGTTGTTGTCATCCCTATTCGAACCTGACCCGGGGACGCCCATATTTTTTCTTCGTAGCTTAGGTCCGTCTTCCTTTCTTTGGAAAATTTCCGATTTGAATACATATTGAAGTCCAACCCACACTCGCTACAAGTGTCCCTCGGCTGAAGTGAAATGAAACAAAACTACACTCTTGCTTTCTCCACCCTCCTCCCACCCTCTGCTCAAAAAATTGAAATTCGAGGAGCGTGGCTCCAAAAGCCTAAAACATTCCATCTCCCTCCTCCAAACTCGCTTAAATTCGAAATACTAGGTGTGCGTGTATTACACAAGTTATAGTCGCTCTTAGCAAAGTTAAGGCCCTCAAAAACCGGGTGCCCGTGGGGCGATGGTGTCCTCGTGATCGAACACTCTACTAAAAGTTCTTGTCTTTTCTCTCTCAGCCGCTCGTCACTCTCGTCACTTCCTTCTCCTCCCACACTAGTACTAGTAGTACCACCACTCTTCTCGCCTCTTCTCACTTCCAAACTCTTCTCACCAAATCTTACCAAATAAAGAGTAGAGAGCGGTCCGACATAGGGATCTCATTTCGGCCCCTCGGCCTCAAGTCTCCATCCTTGGCGTGTGTGCACCTCTTTATCACACCCATGGATCTAGATATGATTTTTCATGTTGTTTTCAAAACAAAGAAATATAAAAAGTTTTTTGGGTGGTTGCAGATCCGGGATCCGCCGCGGGGCCTCCATGTCCCCTCGTAGCGGCTACGTGAGGTCGCGTCATCGCCTTGACTTCCCGGACCGGGGATCCCTACGGCTGGGAGCGCGGGCGGAGAACGAGGCGCTTATCACGGTGTTCGGCGGACAGATTGCCGACGCCGTCGTCTGTGAAGTCCCTACCGCCTCATCTCTCGGTGTTTTACTTGTGGGTTGGGGCGGCGTGGCCAGAAAGAAAAAGTCGCAAGAGAAGCACATCTTGTTGGGTAAACACCTAAATCTAAATTGTAAAGTGCATTACCCTTTTTGAAGTTTTTTTTTTAATGGCTCTAAAAAGGTTTTGTTTTGTCTTGCATATCTGTGTGATTCATTTTATATCTGCCTTAAATACCTTTTTCCATTGATTCGTATAAACACAAAGATCTATGGGAGATTATAAAAGTGTGGGAGGAGGCCTAAGAAAATGCGAAAAAAAATACATTTCTTCTTAGGTAAACCCCGAATCTAATCCCAAAGTGCATTTCATTTTTCACTAACCAACCAATCCTTTATCTATAAACTTTCCACTTTAGCAAACTTACGTCGGGAACCCCCGAGAGTGAAACTAAATTATATTTCCACCCTTCGCTTACCTCTTCTCGCCCTGCTTTCGTTCCCATGTATGATAGATGGGCCGTCCACTAGGCACTAACTACCTCTTTCTCGTTGAGCCAAGTTTTTTTTTCCTTTTTGCAAAAATCCAAGGATGGCAAACTAGTTTAGCAAACTCTAGGAGATGACTCCGCCGCCAAGAAAATTAGAGGCGCAACCAAACACACCAAGCAGAGATGTTTGTCATTTTATTATTAATTGTAGTACATGAAGTCGCTACGAAGCAATGGTTTAGCAAAACTCTATCGTACTCATATCTTGTTGACTATAAAAGCCGGGAAAGGTGAAGAAAATAATTCTTCAATGTTCAAATGATTATATTAACACTCCCGCCACACCTAAGTACTCACGCCCCATCTTGGGGGAGGGAGGCCTCTGTGAGGAGATGTCTCCCTCATCGCCTTTGTTGATGCGACCATGAGGCCTCTGTGGAGGGAAGGTATCTTCTTGTGTTACAAATTTAAGTGACTCCTGCCATCTAACTTGTATAAAATTGTGTGTTGTCTTAAATACCTTTTTTTCGGGTTGATCCCAGGTAACCACAAAGAACTACGTGGGAGATTTTAAAAGGATCAAAGAGAAGATCATATACATATCTATCTATCCCATCTTTGGAGCAATTTGAAGATAATAGATCTTGTGTTGTGGGCACAAGTTGTGGTGCGGTCCAAGTGAATATACAAATGCCCAGTAGCTCTCTATCGCCCCTTTTAACATCTAAGAGAGGGGGCTCGCGGGGCGTAGGACTATAATCTCTCCCGTGGGTCTCGGCCCCGGTCATGGCCATGGCGGGCCCCAAGACCTAGGAGTACGGAGATTATAATCCGCCAGGGCCACAAGCGCCTCGATGGTGTTGTCGCCTTTATTCGAGTCCGGACCCGAGGGAGGGATGTCCATATTTGTCTTCGTAGCTTAGGTCTTTTGGCAAAATATGTAGTGCAAACCACCATCTTCGGGTAAACCTATATAAACCATGGCAAAAAAATTATGTAAATTCATCAAAAAATCACACATGTAGATGATATGATGATACACAACCTTGTAAAAATATCATGTCCAAAACTCACCCGTTTGTGACCGAGTTATTAAAATAACAAATTTCTAACAAATTGACCGACAACTTTTCTCGCTTGAAATTTGTTATTTTTATATCTCACAAACGAAGTCGAAGTTTGGACAAGATATTTTATAAGGTTGTGTATCATCATATCATCTATATGTGTGAATTTTTGGTGAATTTAGATGACATTTTTGCCATGGTTTACACGGGTTTACAACGAAGACGGTTTTGCACTACATATTTTCCCTAGGTCTTTTATCGACAATGTTCTTGCTTCATCTTGTTTCATCTTATCTTGTCTCACAGGTACTATTAAATCAGCCAAAATCGGCCTTTAAAGCGTAACAACCCGTTTCTCTCAGAATGTTATTATTATCAAAATTTTGTTCCAATTTGGAATGCTCTAGCTCTCCAAGAATCTTGAAATAAATAACTTAAGATCGAGAGTATTTATCTATACAAAGTTTGGCAAATTTCCTAATTTGAATACATTTTGAAGTCCAACCCATGCTCACTACAAAAAACTCATTCGTGCAAAGGTCCCCCGGAGGAAGTGAAACGAAACAAAACAACTCTCAAAACTTTTCTCACTCTCCTCCCCGCCTCCGCTCAAAATTGAAATTGTCCTCGGCCTCGCCACCCTTCACAAAAGAAAAACCCCCGATTTCTATTTTAATGGGAGTGCCGTAGTGCCGCCAAATGCCTAGTCTTTTCTCCCTCCTAACTCCAAACTCGTTTCAAATTCCAAATACTAGTAGTACACAAGTTACGGCCGCTACTAGCAAACTTTATGTATGAAAAACCGGTGCCCGTGGGGCCATGGTATCCGTGACCGAACAATCTACGACTACATAGTATTGTTATGCTCTCTCAGATCTCTTGTCACTTCCTTCTCCCGCACTATACTTACTAGTACTAGTAGTGCCCCTCTTTCTCGCCCACCTCGCTGACTTCCAAACTCTTCTCACCAAACAAAGAGTAGAGAGCGGTCCGGTGAGGGTCCGCTTAGCCCTCTACGCTTCTCGCTTTCTACATCCTTGGCGTGGTGCACCTCTTTATCACACCCATGGATCTAGATATGATTTTTGATGTCGTTTTTGAAACAAAGAAATACAGAAGTTCTTGGGTGGTTGTAGATCCGGGGTCCGCCGTGGGGCTCCGTGGGCGGCTACGGGCGAGATCGCGCCATCGCCTTGACTTCCTCGACCGGTGATCCCGGCCGGGCGTGGGAGCGCCGGCGGAGAACGGGCGCGATCGCGGGCGCTCGACCGATTGCCGACGCCGTCGTGTTCAAGTCCCTACCGCCGATCTTCTCTCGGTGTTTTACTAGTGGGTTGGGTCGGGCGTCAAAGAAAAAGTCGTAAGAGAAGCACGCCTTGTTGGGTAAACACCTAAATATAAATTGTAAAGTGCATTACCCTTTTTTGAAGGTTTTTTTTTTGATTGGCTCTAAAAGGTTTTGTTTTGTCTTGCATATCTGTGGTGATTCATTTTATCTGCCTTAAATACCTTTTTTCATTGATTCGGGTATAAACACAAAGATCTATCTGCGGAGATTATAAAAGTGGGAGGCGCTCCATCGGGAACCCTATTATATTTGAGCTCACGAGAAGGAGATGGAGAAAAGATTGTTCAATGTCTAGCTCCCCCATCATGGCGGAGGCCTCACCATCGCCGATGACCCATCCTCCACCCTCATCGCCTTTGTTGATGCGGACCATGAGGATGACCTTGGAGGCAGATCTAGCACCGGGATCCGGCGCGGGCGCCGAACATGTATCTTGTCTTGTGTTACAAATTTATGTGACTCCCGCTATCTAACTTGTACAAAAATTGTGTTGTCTTAAATACCTTTTTTAGGTTGATCCTGTGTACAACCACAAAGAACTACGCCCATTTTGTCTTCGTAGCTTAGGTCTTTCTTTCTTCGACAATGTTTGCTTGTTCTTGCTTCATCTTGTTTCATCTTATTTTCTCTCCCAGATACTAATTAATCACCGTTAGCGTAACAACCCGTTTCTCAGAATGTTATTATTATCAAAATTCCATGCATTGTAGTATGATAGTATCTCTTGCCTCTAAAATAGCTTTTCAACTTGGCTTAAACCTATGTTTCACAATTTGGCTGGTAGGGTCTTTTTTATTGTTTTCTCAACCAAGAAGAACATACTTTTGCCCGGCAGTTATTATTTATAGAAATGCGCTTTCTAGTGGAAGTGATCAAGAGATCTCAACAGGCATTTCAAATCACCGGGATGACCCCATTACTAAGAATGTTTTACAACTCGATTCACCCGTATTCACCCGTCCATGTCCACCCGTGCATAGCAACCAAAAAGACCATCCATCAGGCACTTTCCTAATGACCTACTGAGTTCACCAAACTCAACCATACAAAAACATCCATTTTGATCTCCCAACTGCCGCCTTTCTTTCTCACCTCAGTGTGCTGGGTACTAAACTAAACATCTCCCTCATTGATAAGGGGCGTCGATGTGGAGCCTCGTGGACCACCGGCGTCCGGCGTGAGGGGCCAGAGTGGTCGTCGAGAGATCTGCGTGTGTGTCGCCCGGTGCTTTGCCCTTCGAGGAACCCTCCACCGTAAGGTCCGCTGCACCATCAATCCTCCATCGCTAGTGCCATCACGGCACCACGACGAATCTACTTGGCGTACCACCGTGTCACGGCGTCTGCGGCCCTAGCGCAACTCCTAACTGCCTTGGGTGCTTGGCTAGCAAACAACAGATTATTAGGAACAACCGCGAAGTAATAGGGCAAATCAGCGACTCACCGGCGGGGCGGAAGTTTGCAGGTTCTCGGCCTGATGCGAGAAGGAGCGCCATATCTGCTCCAAAGCGGCCGACGTCATCGATGGAATTCGGTCTTTGCGGCTGGCGTATCGGAGTGGGAGGAGGGGACGGAGCCGGGCACGTGGGAGGCGGGGGGCCTGGCCCCCGGGGTAGGTCCGCGGTGGCGGGCCCGGGGGGCCCGGAGTGCGGTGCGGACGCCCGGACCCCGGCTACGGCTCCAGCCATAGAACCACCCTCCATCGTGCTCACAAGTAGAGTGGTACAAGATGAGGTGCGGTCGCATGTAATATTGTTCAAACATGTCGAGGTTGTCGCGATTTGTTCATGAAAAATATTGTTCCATGGGAGATGGGGACCGAGAATCTAACCGGACGCGGCGGGAGTCGAGATTTATTTGAGGTGTCCAACAAAAAACGCAATTCTTTGACTTTTAAAATCTAATTTGACTAATTTGACCGCGCTGGGTCATCAATTTTTTTCGACCAAGGCGTGCGGTGTGCCGCCTATCCCAATTTTTTGGACCGAGAATCGGGGTTCAATAACTCTTGACATTTTTTTTTTTATACTTCAAACCCGTGTTGGATACATGCGCATCAAAATACCCGCGTCGTAGCCTATAATACCGCTTCAACTCCTTCAATGCTCCCTCTTCCCTCCCACTCTGCTTTTTTTGAAAGTGTGCTCCACTCACGCTTCAACTCCTTCACTTCCCACGCCGGGCGTGCCGCCCCCTCGCTCCTAGCTTCTTCCCGCCCACCACGCGGCGCCGCGCCTCCATTCCTCCTCGCCCTCTCCCTCCGCGCCGCTTCGAAGATGAAGTGGTGGCATAGGAGAGGACCTAAAGACAGGAGGTTCGTCCCCTGCCTTCCTCTTCCACAGCGATGTCGGCCGTGGAGGTGAAGACGGAGGTGGCTTGACACCGCCAGGTTCAACAAGGGCGTCCCGGCCAGCCTCCGCATCGGGTACAACAAGCCGGGCATCTATGCCCTCATCCTTGTCTCTGTGGGAAGACTAGAAGCCTCGTGGTCACTAGGAGGCATCAAACCCTAAGCGACGCCGATGATGGAGAGGCGGAAGCGGCATGTAGAGATGGCGTTGGAGGGTTGCGTGCAACATGGAGTTAGGTCGCCACCCCTGGGGGCATGACATGCGGTCGATGCGGCGGCGCCCGGACGCCGCTACCCATTCGCCGAGGCCTTGGACTCGCCTCGGCGGCGGCATCGTCGAGGGCGGCTGGCGAAGTCGGGCGGAGGAAAGGCTTAAGGAGCGGTCCCCTGATCCTCGGCCGGGCGTGTCCGAGGCAAGCGGCCGGGAAGTCGGCCGCGAGCGACCCGAAGGAGAAGGAAGCAAGCTGCGTCGCTGGCCGCATTGTAATAATGCCTTGTTTAAAACTTTTTTTCCACTCTGGGATGACCTCATTTAGCCTATTAGAAGTTTTACACAAGAGAAACAAGCATTAATTAGAAGTTTTCCGGAAGAGAAGCTAGAAAAACGCAGGACATAGACTCTAATGAGCTTAAAAACGAACACAACGTAACCTCCCTTGAACCATATATCACTTCGCAATCGGACAACGACAAGAGTTCAAACGGTAACGTGGCTTGAAAAAAGTAGACTAGTAAGCCCCTCTCCCGTGAGCACCAAACTTAGCAACAACTCCCCAACTTCTATTCATCTAGCCTATCTTCCATCCCGCCATCTTTTCTCTCGGTATATATATATATATATATACTTGTTTAAAAACTCAAAATTGTGGAAACCAATAGTCGTTTTGGCATATATATAGTTTTGTGAATGGTACATAGTACCGTAGTTCTCTAGCCACCCCGATTTGGCATAGTTCACTTTTCTTCATCTCTGCTGCGCTCTCAACGTGATTTGAGGATTATGATTTGTTTTTTTTTGTTGATACGATCTCATCCTGGACCCCTCATATAATTGTTTCTTGCATATATATATGTAGTGCCCGGAGGTGGTGGTTGTGAAACCCATCATGCGAGGCTTTCAGGAAGTTTCTAGGGCTATTGAGGGATCTCAACAAAGGGAAGGCTGAAGGAGAGGCTCATGATGCAAAGGCTCGACCAAGTCTTCCTGTGCCGCTGAGTCTCCGCTGAGTACGTGAAGAATTAAAAGGCCGAGAAGGTATGCTGTGCTCGGCCATGTGGTGAGGGTGCCATTCGCTCGATCGGCTACACCACACTAATTAATGTGATCGATCTTATCTTTACCTCTTGAATTACTTTTGTTGATGATGTACTATCTAGCTATGTTAGTGTTAAAACTATGTGTGATGATCGATGCAAACTCGATGGCTGCTTGCTCAATTTGATAAAATATATGATGCTAATGCTTGTTCGCATAAATTGTTGACCACACATACATATGCTCGCATATATAGCTAGCTATATAATTTTACAACATAGACCATGTTCGCTTTACAAAGACCGAGACCACGTTCGGGTTCTGAAGATTGAGAGATGGTATGCCATCTCAAATCAACCTCCCAAGGCCAATATGTCACCACATAAAGCGAAAAATAAAAGCTAGAGGTACTTTTATAACAAAAGAACAACAACCGAGTTCAAACACTCAAACCACACCATAAACCTCCGCACATGTCACATGAGAGCTTTAACAAAGAATAGCTAATGCATACTCATTTGGCGATTGTCTTTTTTTTGCAGCCTTTGCCACGGGGCCCTCCTTCCCCTTTATACCATCCATCTCTCGAGTATGGTGTCAGCCACGCTCCGTAATCCTAGGGATGATTTTTGCATCAAAAGAAGGGATTTCCACGAACTCATAGATACCTTCCTCTTCCCACCGGATTTTTCAAAGTCCGATAACCCGCTTTTTCCTGGAGAAAGCCACTTGTAGGTTCTTGCTTCTAGTGTCGCGCATTACATAGAAGACTTGGCTAACCCGATTTGCGAGTACAAATGGCTCTTGCGTGTGTGCTCCTACTTCCAAAGGTCAACACAAGTGTAGCCGTGATTGCCTTTCTTGAGAGACACCTTTGATTATCGGGAACCCATCTAAAACGCAAAACGGCGTACTTCATGTCTCCCCGGATCGAGAGTTCCATATCTCTTCATCTCGTCTCGTAGTATGGTTTCCGCGCCGCCCCTTAGAATCAGTTGCAACAATACGAACACCGTAGTTCCGTACACACTTTTCTTATCTTGATCGGCGGTAAAGGTGTAGCCATTTTATGTCATAGCCCCGATAAGTTGTGACTGCGAAGAAAGGCCCTTTGCCACCGTCGAGCTTTTTTCGCAAGAGTCGCCCGAACGGCAAGTTTTGTCTCTAATCCGCATGTTGAACCGTCTAATATGCGCCTCGATTAACCGCGAGACTCCTGGTCCAATCCGGATTTTCTTCCCCGCAACAACCGATAATGCTCTATGATGTAGGATCTATCTCCATTTCGCTGTAGCATCACAAGAGAGTGGGCTTTGTCAAAGTCGTCTCTTCGAGAGGGCTTTGCTTCTCCCCTCGTGAAACCCTCATCCCCTCTAGCCTTACGTCATGGCGAGACTTGGAGATGCCGATTGATTATGGGTCGAAGATAACGGAGACACCAATCGGCCACCTCCTCAAGAGAATAGCATTGTGCCATGCTTCCTCAAGGTGAACCCTCGATTCTTTGAAAACCCTGCTCGCAGTACTCAAAAATCTCTCATACGAATACATGTGAGGGTGGAGGTATATCGGTCCAGATACCATCTCCTTAACTAGATGGACCATGAGATGGACTTATATGTCGAGAAAAGTCGGGCGGGAAGTAAGCCTCAAGGAGACACATCGCGGTCACATGTTCTTTCAAAGATCATTCAGATTTCGTCGCCGATCACCTTACGAGAGATTGCATTAAAGAAGGTCGCAGGCCGATGATAGCCTTTCGGACCTTTTTTCGGCAATATGTTTCGGATCTCGACCGCAAGCATCGCCGTGAGCATGACATCGCAATCGTGAGCCTTCATCGGAAGCATTTTGTTCTCTTTAGCAGCACAAGTTTTTCGGACCTGGCCGCATTATCCGTGAGGAAGTTTGACACTTCCAAAAGAAGTCGCACAACTCCACCTTCTCTCGACGAAGTCGGGTTACGCGAAAAAGGTGGAGGGGCACCTGGTTTCGTCGTTAGGAAGGAGGCTCGGGCCTATGTCCATCTCCTCTGGGTCGGCCTTGCTTTATCATGGTCCTTCGATTTCCATTTGTCATTCATGAGTGTCCCAAGCAAACTTCCAATGACATTTGTTTTCCACGTGCATGATATCTATGCTGTGGGCAAAACCGCTATGTCTTTCTAGTAAGGTAGCTCCCATAGGATTGACATTTTCTTCCACCTCTTCTTGTCGGCGGGCTTTTGCGGTTTACGGCTCTTCGAGCCGCATTTCTCTTTCTCTTTCTCTTTGTTTCCTTTGTTCATCGGGCGGGCGGTCGTATCTTTACCACTGCTCATAGACACATTCCCCCATTGAAATGCCTTGAGTGCGACTACTTTCTCATCGTCCCATCAACCGACGTTTCATCTCACCAGTATGGATGCTTTGTAGGAAGGAAACGTTGGTGCTTTACATAAACCCTCTTCTTTGAGTTATTGACCAAACGGTCTCGGTGTCGTCTAAGCAATGAAAGGTCTTTCTCTCCTTTGCTGCCCTTGACACGCTACGGTGTCCCTGGAATATCGCTGATTGTGGTGAAGAGCAGGGGCACATAAATTGAAGCGCTCTTTCTTGTAAGCATCGTACACACCGACACCACCCTCTTTCCGGAGCTCCTTGAGATCGTCAACAAGCGGCCTCTCAGTACACATCGATGTCAATACCCGGCGATGAGGACCGAGATCAAGGCCGACATCATCATGTACCTCCTAGGTTTACACGACCACGGTGGAAGATTGTAGATAAAGTTAATAAGACCTTGGCCAAACACTATGTGTGCTACTCATGTTACCAAAGGGGTTCATGCCATCCTGCTCGCTGCAAACCGAATATTCCTTGGGTCATCGAGAAAAGTTTTATGTTTGTGATCAATGTCACGCCACCGAATACCATCCGCCGGGTGCCTTATATAATCATCACGCTTCCGGCCATCCGAGTGCCCGCGTCATCGATGTCGCGTCCTCGAGGTTGCAAAAAAAAGCGTTTTAGGCGAGGAATTATTGGAAAGTACCATGCAACCTTAGGAACTCTAGGCGCACCTCCCCGCCTTCTTCACCATCATCGATTGTTTGTTTGTAACGAGAGGTTTCTGGTTGGGGCATGCGGCAAGATTTGCATAGTCACCCCCGAACAGGATGCGATCATACATGCAAGCATGAATTTTCTCGAACTTCAATCCCGTGGACAAACGATCTTTTGGCCTCATATGTCGTCAGGCAACACATTCAATGGGAAGCATATCCCCAATCACTAGCAATTGTCTAAAGCTCTTTGTCAGGTCAATGGTTCTACCTTGAGTTGGAGAAGCTTTAGTGTGCAGTATAGCAGGGAAACTCTTACGCTAGTCAAACGTGGTGTCCTCATATCTTTCAAGAGTCGTTCGGCTTCTTCAGCTCTTGTGGAGTGTATTCATCGTAGCCCATGCCATCACGCGACAACTTGTCCATATCCTCAACGGTAGGGACCCGAGGGGCTCGTAGAGTAAACTCTGCTACTTCATCATCGCAATTATTTCATCATCCTCAAATGTCGCTTCTTCCTCCCCGCCCAGAAGGCACCACTTTCAGAACCCGCGCTTGTTCTCCGTTGTTGACACCTTCTCCATGCTTGTTCCAACTTGTGTGTACCTGGTCATGAAACCTCGAAGGATTAGGTGGGCATGGGTACGAACTTCAGTATTGCATCCGGGTTCTTGCAACCCACACATGGGGCACCACAAACCCGAAGATCCGGGTCTCAAGATATCGGCCTCCGCGAATAGGAAGATTGCAACCCATCTATGTACTCCACCCGATTGTCGCGTCTCACCGGTACATCCGGTGGCTGATCCCCCATCGTCTCTGAAATTAAGCATGGTGGAAATGGAAGAAATCCTCGAAATTTAAGTCAAGATATTGTTGCCAACAACTAGATGCTTTTTAATTCTATCTCGAATGCATTATGCATTAATCGTGCGAGAAGCACTATCGTATTTTAATTAGAAGCGTACGTAGCTAGGTTTTGCTCACCTATAGTTCGAGAGAGATCGGCACGACCACGTACACATTGCATCGGCGCTCCTCGACGCCCCCTACGGTGTGCCACCAGGAGGCAGAGACGATTGCTCGAGTGTGTGGCGGCAACGCCTTATATATATATCCGCGATAACCGAGCAGCTAACCAGAACGCACATACAAGGTGACAATTCTTGGGCGCACGTACTAAGGATCGTCGCTAACGGAT